>HG995333.1:6559021-7159021 GCA_905333045.1 Lysandra bellargus
AATGGAGGGAAATTTTATTTGAAAGGGCTCATTTTAACGCGCTAATCTCAGGAACTACTGGTCCGATTTAAAAAATTCTTTCAGTCTTAGATAGTCTATTTATCAAGGAAGGCTATAGGCTATAATTTATCACGCTAAGAATAACAGGAGCGAAAAAATAGAGGAAAACGGGGGAAATTATATGAAATTGCTTATTATCTTAACTACTGGAGCTATTTTTATGTTATTTGGCAAATTTGAAAAATAGACCACGTGAAGGGACACAAGGGCTTTATTTGCGGAAAAATGTACGGTTATGTGAAATTCCTAAATTACGCGGGCGAAGCCGCGCGGAACAGTTATTACATAATAATAATACTAAATACTAATAATTAATCTGTATTGAAAACCAAAATATATTTCCTTAATACTTCAGTCGGAATTTGTATTCTATTGTTGTCGCGATCACCGGTGCTCGCGCGGGGCCTGAAGGATTAATATAATATTAGCCCGCCAAACTGCATAGTAGTTTGTCGGCGGCGATACAATATTTTTGTATGAGTAATAATAGGTATGTATATGTTATATCTTAAATTAATAGTTAAGTTTACCCAATGATACACGTATGTGGCATTAGTAAGAAAAAAAGAAACGACTGTAATAACTAATAACATTATTATAATAATAACATGATAACATTATAATAACATACTATACACCTAGCCTAGCCTAGGCTAATTTTCAGTACAGTGTACTTAAGTCAAATATATATGTTCAGCTTTGTACACATCCTGTAGGGTCGGACGCTAGCTGTCAACTGAATTCAGGCGAATGTGAAACAATAAATTCGTATTCGCTATTCATGCCCTTTGATTTCGTCGAAACCGCTCCCAACGCGAATGCCACGAATCGCGAGGCGAAGTGCGAGGCGAATAGCGAGCGCCTGTTTACACATTCGTGTTCGTTATTCGCCTCGTGATTCGCCTCGCTATTCGTGCGAATGTATAAATGCGGTATGAGAAGAAGTAGTCTAGTAGAAAGGATTTTGATGTTGTCAAATGTCAATTAAATAGGTAGGTATTACTTTTAATTTTATCAAAACTAATAAATTACGGTAATTACGGTACGGGAATAAATTATATCGATCGCATGGTCGCAACTTGTATTTAAAAGTGGTTTTTTAATTAGTTGGTGGAAAATATCCTTAGTTTGCAATTAAAATTTTGGTCGCATTAGAGCCGGATGGAAAATATCAATGAACTATTCTATAAAATATAATGAACTAGAATTAAAAGCACAGGTTTTAAAACTAAAAACAAATTTCGAAAAATGTCCAAAAGAAAAAATCACAAAGTCGTACCTTTGTGGAGACAAGAGCGCAAGCATAGAGATAAAATGGAAGAAATTCAATGAAAATCATTTGCAAATTGTAATAGCAGGTGGCAAGGATCAAAAATTAGCAAATTACTCATTTTACAAAAGATACTTATATACAGAGATTGAGGAATTCTTTTTGGAATAGTCGCAGCTACAGTTAACAGTATTACCTGGAACCTTTTGTACGGATTCTTTTATCGTTTTTCTTCTGTAGTTTAGTTTTTGTACAAATAAAAAAATCTATTCTATTCTAAAACCCCAATTATTTTAAAAATAAAGACAGGAGCCGTAAGTAATGTTAAGTATTGCGCTAAATTTATATAACTACAATAAATATTTTTCCTTAAATACTTATAGGCAGATATTTGTTAAATTGGCAGCACTAAGCCCATGTGTCAAATTTGACGGTACGCTGCGAACTGTCAAAACTGTCAAATTCGTACCAAGTGAAGTACCTGCATACGACTCGCCTACGCCTATCTTCACTTCGTACCGGGTTCGCCCGTCTGTAGAGGCCATAATAGTTATGACCTAGCATGAAACTGAAACCAGGCACTTCACAATTCACATGGCTATTTGTATTTGCATATTTGATGTATTCGCCAAACAATCACCATGTGTAGACGGTATGTTTGACAAATATTGGCCTTATTTGCTTAATTGACAATATGACCAATACCAAATGTACACGTTTCCATACCTTTGTCGGTTTTTGACGCACATCAAAGGAGTCAAATAGGCAAGACGTAACGAAAATCAAGTAAAAATTTGGTATTTGAATGGTATTTGACGTCCATGTGTGGAAGGCCGTATTTGCCTTTATTTGCTTGTTTGTGTATAATATGTCGATAATTTTGCCAATTGCAACAAATAGCCAATAGCAAATACATATTATATATAGCCATTTGAATAGGGCTTCAAATAACGTTATTTTTTCATAACGTTACTGCTTCAAGGGCATAGATAACGTTATGAAAATTTACCCGATATTAAAAATAACGTTAAAAATTGATATTTATAACGGTTAATGTTATAACGTTATATAGGATTTATAACGGTATTTATATGTTCTTTGATAACGTTATAGTCCGTCAAGAAAGTCATGACAGGCGGAAAAAATTTCTAAACGTAATCACGCTTTTAAGGTGTATTTTTTCTTTGTATTTTCACAGAGAACGCTTAATACATTTTAAATAGTGCACCGTGCACGATCGCATACCTGATACCAGAAAATAACGTTATATTTACCGTTATTATTTTAACGATATTTTTTGTTAAGTATGTATAAATTATACATAACAAAAAATATCGTTATAATAATAACGGTAAAAATAACGTTATTTTACTAGATATCGTTAAAAAAATAACGTTATCTGGCTATCATTATGAAAATAATGGTACGTAACGATATTTTTTCTGTTATTCGAAAACGTTATGAAGCCCTGCATGTGAAGTGCCTCCATAAGCTGTTGTGTTTTTTGTATTATTTTTCTAAAATTGTGTTAAGTGGGTTTTAATGTGTAATATTGGTAGGATATTAACAATTAGATATTCGTTATCATGCACAAGTGTAGGAAAGTGATGCAACATCCAGAAACGATAAAGGTAATATACCTATCGGAATATTAACTTTATGCCAGAAACGTGCTATTTTGTGTTCCCTCCTTTTTCAGTAAAGCGTCTACCACTTTACTGAATCGACCGACTTAAGTCTTTGACTGTATTGACTTTTACTAAGACTTTGACTAGACTTTGGATTTGGACCTGACGAAATAGAAAAACAATGCCGAAAATTAGGTAAATACAAGAATATTGTTTTCCCGCCATTACTTGACACTGGCCATGGTTTTATAGCCGAAGTGCCATATTATGAAAAAAAAAGGAATGTCAAAGTCAAAATAGGATCAATTTTAGAATTCTCAATGATTCTCAGTTAGCTATTTTGATTATATTATTTTAATTTACTATAACGATACAATTATATTATAAAACACATTTCAATAACAAGAGTTAATCCCCACATTCGTTTTATAAAATGAACAAGGAACTGCTTAAAACATTTAAAACATTATCTATATCCTGTAGATTTAAAGGTTATAGACATCCAGGTGCAGTTGTTTATCCTGGAGGCATCAAGTACTACCCCAGGTAATAAATAAGATTCTCTCCTTGTCCTAACTCCTTGACGCTCTCGTACGCAAACAGAAAATATTCTATAATTAGTAGTCCCTCCTGAGAATCTTGTTTCACATTAAACATTATTTTTCAGGTTTCCAAATGAGAAAGAGCAAGAAATAACGAATCCCTCGAAACTTTTTAGAGTAGAACGAATAAAACCAATAAGGGGCACACCTTGGTTTCACACAAAAATATTAAGACACCTTAAAATTGATGAAGATGTAAGTATTCTTTCATCATGTCATTGCGTATTTCTTTTTAACTGTATTAAAATTTTATTACCATTTAAGGTTCGTGTTACTATTGTGAAGAATACACCAGAGATCAATGCAAAGTTATGGAAAATAAAACACTTGATAAAAATTACACCAATAACTTTTCCTTACGGGGAACCAACTGCAGAAGACATCAATCATACAATTCTTAAAGAAAATGGAACATGTTTAGTGACCAAAACTTTACAACCACACCCAGAGCAAGTAAAAGCCTTGGAGGCATTTGAATCCGATCCCAAAAAAATGGATTCAACAACAATTAAAAAGGACTCGAGGCAGAAGTGGGATGTTCCATTTGGTGGAGGATTCTAATTTAACAATTTTTGTAGTTTCTAGTTTAATTAAATAGTAAAATATGTAAGAGAATATATATTCCTTTTAAAAGGAAGTATTTTTCCCATTTTATTTTATGATTCTTTTAATAGAACCCAACCTAACAATATACCTTTGAGTAGAGAGGATCTGTGGTTGTAGTTTGTGTTTGCTTTTTTTTTAAGCAGAACTATTCAGATAATTTTGTAATGAAACAAAATAAGGTAAAAGTAAAGTTTTATTATATCTATAAATGGACAAGATTATTCATCTTCTGGATCAGCTTTCCTTTTGTACAGTAATGTATTTAAATATTCAGGTGTTTTGAAATAGTTGTCTAATAATATTCCATGTTTTTTACCAAGGCCGTATCTTGCATCTCCCCAAGTTACAACATAAGTGGGGTTCAACTTCTCAAACTCGTCAAGATGAAATTTGTGTTTTATAATTTGATTATGCCAATGGCCATTGAATATGGCAACATAATTATCACCATTCTTGTACATTCTTACTACATATTTGGATAATAATAATTTTATGGCAGTATGAAATAAAAAGAAGGCTCCTAAATATATTCCTGCTTCTGTTATGTCACTGACTATCACAACATTATCACCGACCACTACAGGATCGTTCATAGTCAGGGGATCAAACATAAATGCAGCATAATAAAGCGAACCCAAAGCGACTGACACTGTTGAGAAGGTTAGATAAGATGATGTAAATTTCAGTGAGCCTTCCATTGGCGCTTTGTATATTAAATCCCAGCGACGTGACATTCCATCTCGTTGCCTATATCGATCTTCGACTTCTGAAAATCTCTGTGTGTGGTGCGATATTAGTCTTATGCCGCGAAAATTTAGAAAAGACTGATATTGAAGCGGTCTCAATATTCTAATCATGTACATATTGTAGTGCTATTTTTTTGTCACGTCAAAACTGATTGGATAAATTATCAATCTTCGTAGTCTTAATTCTTATGCATTTATTTGGATTTTTCGCGACTTGTACATTTATGTAATGCTAAAAAACCAGTAACAATTTTTTTGAGGTTGTAAAAATATATAAACATCGAAAATTTGACATTGACAGATGAAACAGCTAACGTGCAGCTGACTTCGCTAACTTTATTTTTTTTTTGTATGTCACCGGCTACACGGTCAATTTTTCATCAATCCGGTACGGACTGACGGAAATTTGATCGTGTACGACTCGGATTGATGGATTGATCGTATTTTTAATATGAACTTTTTATAACCATCAATATTCCGTCAGTGAGATTGATGAAAATTTGACCGTGTAGCCTGTGACTATATGTCGCAGCCAACTGGTTTAAATAGCCGTTCAATCAAACAGCTAGCCCTTTGACTGAAGTTGAACAACGATCTATTAAAGAAAATTCCTGTTTTTAAAGTAAAAGAACGCCTGTTTTTAAAGAAAAACAGTCATTTTTTAAGCAAACATTAATAAATATGGTGTTTTTGTGCTTTTTCCAATGACTAGTACTGTCCAATCTACTAGTCATTTACCCTATACGTACGTTGTCTTACTAACTTACTTATAAGGTAAATGACTAGTAGATTGGACAGTACCACAGTAATATTTATTATATAATGTTGCTTTAAAAGTTTCCTGTTTTTAAAGTAAAAGAACGCCTGTGTAAGAAAAACAGTCAGTTTTTTAAAGCAACATTAATAAATATTGTGGTTTTTTGTGCTTTTTCCAATGACTAGTACTGTCCAATCCACTAGTCATTTACCCTATCTTTACAGCTTTGAAGCCATCCTAGAGATCTTTGTTTGAAACAATAAACTTTACTAATAATTACTTGATAGCCTCTAGCTAGAGTCTAGTTCCTACTATTATCTCTATCTAATAATATTGTAATATGATGATAATGGATTAAGGTCACATCACACATACCTACTTATCGACTCAGAAAGGGATCGGCACCGTATCGCCTCGAGCCGTTCAATATTGTTTGTATCAAACTCCCTACTGCAACGCACACTAAACGGAACCGTAACGTAATCGCCTCGCCTCGGAATACGCTCTGAACCATGAATCGGGATGCGACGCGTGGTCAACTAGCAGCAGCGTAAGCGGGTGGACGACGAGTCGTAAGCGGGTTGCTTACGACTCGTCGTCTACCCGCTTACGGCTTGTCGTCCCCGTGCTTACGTCTCTCCGTACTCAAGCTTACGTTTCTTCGTCCACCCTTGCTTCTTTCCCCTTCCCCGAGCCGTAAGCGAGGAGTCGCTGAGCCGTTACACGTGCATACGTTAAGCGCAATACACACTGAGCCCGCTGGGCTTTGTCGGCGGCCCGGCGGGCTCAGTGTGTATTGCGCTTTAGGTTGGCGCCTGGCTGACGGCGAGGCGAAAGGCGACGGTGACGATCCCTTTCAGAGTTGATAACGCTTGCGCTTGCGCGCCGCGAAAATATCTTTGTGGCTTTTTCTCATACGAGCCACAAAGACATTTTCGCGGGCCGCGACTAAAATTATTTATTATAACGTTATAAACTTTCCAGCTTTTTTTAGGATAGTAATTATCGCCATCGACTGCCGTAGGTATAATGTTAAAACACTGTTATGGCGTTTAACTACCCTATCTTTTCGTCTCTTACCTTATTAATTGCTCAGGATAGAAATAAAACATTTTGTATTTTTATAAAGTTTACTAAAACAATTAAGTGTTTGTGATACGTAAAATACACTGTGTTTTCACTTTTCATACAACTAATGGAAAATACAATATAATAGAAGAGATCATGCATCTAGGAGCACATATAAAAGTCTTAAAAGATAAACAAAAATTATAACGACTTAAAACCTCTATAATATCTGTTGAGACAAATCCGAAAGTTACAAATTAAATTTATTAAGTAATACAATAAGAAATAAAACTTTTTATTTAAGATTTGGATTATTATGATACAAAATATACAACATAACTTTATAAATAAAACACTTTTGCAAATAACATTAAAAATAAAATATTTTTTTGCGACAAAAATGTGGTTACTATGATTTTTTTTTATTTTAATCATCCCTTACTCCTAAGCCTCACAGATTTGAATTATTGGCACAATGTTTGAATTATTCTATGTTCTACAATAATTATTATTACATCATATTGTTTTTTTTTACGTAAATATTATGCATCATGTTATTTTTAAAACTCCTTTAAAAAACGGATTGTGTTACGAAGCACTATTGCTTACCCGAGGTGTTAGATTGGTTTTCCATCTGGAAACGAGGTTTATGTCATCGGCAAAAGTGCATTTTATATATTAAAAATATCTGCTACTGATTATGGTTATCGCGCCATATTAAAATATCTCATCTCCTTATCAATGGGGAAGATTTTATGACCAAAGGCTATTTATAATATTAAGATCTTAACCCATCAAGCCCCATAAGCACACCGCGCGGTGAGCGAGACACAATAGAATAACAATAGATTTCCAAGAATCCACGATCGAAGGATTAAATAGCCAATAAAATGTTCTCTTGACGCACCGGTGCTACTTCACACGCCAAAAAAACAATTACAAGAGGATCATAGTAATCGCAACACCTAGCGGAATAATTTGGCAAAATTCATGCCCATTGATATTATCGTTGTGTTATATGCAATATCATATCGTTTAATGTGAAAACGCTTCTTAATTTTCACTTTCTATAAAATAAATGCATATTTTGTCATGTCAAAATCCTGTTCTTATTGCAATGGAATTTTCGAATCGTAACATTAATATGCCTGAATATATTGGCTTTAGATTTTAGCGAAAACGTTTAAGTCAATCAAAATGCTATAAATAATATCTAATCTCATCATAAATACATACTTATAGTCCTAAATTCTAGCCAATAACTAATATTTGCA
Source organism: Lysandra bellargus (assembly GCA_905333045.1). Classification (NCBI taxonomy): domain Eukaryota; kingdom Metazoa; phylum Arthropoda; class Insecta; order Lepidoptera; family Lycaenidae; genus Lysandra; species Lysandra bellargus. The sequence continues at coordinate 6,567,033 of HG995333.1, forward strand.
AACTTACGTCTAAGGTTTGTTTACCGCTAATTTTTTACGGGCTCGACCTTGTTTTTCTTTTTTCACCTCGGATTTTGAAAACAAGTATTGCGTGAAGGAATCGACTTTCAAATCTTCATTGGGTTCTAAATTCAATTTCTTGTCTATCAAAATACCTCCTTTGTTTATGTTTTGTAATAGACTAGACTTGTTTATGTTCTTGAGTTTCATGTCTGTGACATTGTCTGCTCTATGCGGCTGTACGGGCTGGTATTCGTTGGTTTTTCTGATGCTCTCGGGCAACATGTCCGATTTTAATTTGACGAGCGTCGTGTTCACAACCGAACAGTCGATCTGCATCAACGTTACATGGTCTTTCATAAGGGAATCTGAAATAGATGTTTCGTTATAAAACACGTTTGAGGGCGTGGCAGTGACGTGGCTCACTACACCCAACAATAGCATTGCACACTTAATTTGAGTCACATTTTCTAAAGCTTAGGTCATAATGTCTAAAGCAATGCTGAAAAATTTGCGGAAGTTGAAACTAATTTTGATGTTTATTGTTTTGGTGGATGTTTTGGTTTTAACACATTGAACAATATTTTGCGTTACTATTCAATAGTAAAATTTCCATTAACTTACCATTGCCCAATCTTGCTGGTAAAATCAGCGCCATTTTTGGCGGCCTAGTTGTATTGTGAGAGACCGCTGGCAGCAACAAATGCTCTCCTTTGCCCACTCCGACCACATAAAAAGTATCATCCCTTCTATCAAGCGCTCGTAAGAACGTATTCCATTCGGCAAATCGATCCATGTCTAGATCATCAATAGCTTTTCTTATCGGCTTGTGATATAGACGGTCGTAATAGTGTTCTCTTAGATCCATTTCTTTAGCGAACGAGCTACGCTTGAATCTACGGATTTTTGTCTTCTCTCGAATACTCCTAGCATTTCTGTTTGTTGTATCGAATACATTCTTAATTTTTAACTTCCTAAACGGTCTGTAGGAATCAAGTAGAGCATCTGAAAAGATAATAAGTTTTTAAAAATTGTTGTTATAAATAAAACTTTGTTTAGTTAAAATTGTGTATTATTATTAAAGTGACGCCGCGTTAGGTAAAAAAACCGCGTTGGATCTGTTTTAGATTGCTTGTTTTCTATAAGAGGCCGGCCCGGTCTCTCATAGAAAACAAGCAATGGAACAGCAAAAAATGGAAAGGGCGTAAGCGACAAAATAGTTTTTGTCGCGTGATTTAATAATCAGCCAAGTGCGAGTTGGACTCGCGCACGAAGGGTTCCGTACTGTTAGAGAGCAAAACCGGCCAAGTGCGAGTCGGACTCGCGCACCGAGGGTTCCGTACAAACCTGCAAGATTTACAAAGTTCGTCATAGAAGTTTGATTTTGTTACAGCTTAAAGGTATTATAGACCTGAGTATTTGGTATGAATTTCAATTTAATACCTCTACGCGTTTATGAGGAAATGGGTAGTAAGTTTAAAATTATTAAAAAAATATATATTATGTGATGTAACTAAAAATTTATGGTTTTCGTAATTTTTCCTTTATCTATGCTATAAGACGTTGCTTCGTACCAAATTTCAAGATTCTGAGTTCACGGGAAGCACCCTGTAGGTTTTGATTCCCTTGCAAGTGTCGAAAATTTGCGGCATAAACGGCTGTATATTTTGATTGCGTTGGCTTAGAAGTTTGATTTTTTCACAGCTTCAAGGGACAGTAGACCTGAGTAATTGATATAAATTTCAGCTTCATACCTCCACGCGTTCCTGAGAAAAAGGGTCTTGACAGACGGACGGACGGACAGACGGACAACAAAGTGATCCTATAAGGGTTCCGTTTTTTCCTTTTGAGGTACGGAACCATAAAAATAGAACAAAATTGTGTTTTTTGTATGGGAGTCCCCCTTAAATTTTTATTTTATTTTGATATTATTATTAATTATTGACTTAGACATACAATAAGGGCCTTAGTGAAAATATCATGTGCCTACCTGTTGCCATTACTGATATAGAGCAAAAAAGGCAGAAAAAATCATGATTGTTGTATGGGAGCCACCCTTAAATATTAATTTTATTTTGTTTTTAGTATTTGTTGTTATAGCGGCAACCGAAATACAGGAGATCGCAGCCGCACTAGATTTAACTTAAAGAGATTTGGAGGCGGAGTACTTGTCGCCGTTAAAAAGAGCATACCATCCGAAAGAATGTACAAATATGATAGCGAATGCGAGGATCTATGGTTATGCATAGAACCAAATAAAGACTCGAAATCGCGCTTACTATAATTATGTGTTTTGTACTTACCTTCACCGATTCAAACAGATGCTCTCAACGAATTTCTGAATCATGCTAACAGAGCGATGTGTGATTCGTCTCAAACTTTGATAGTGGGAGATTTCAACATGCCACAGATGACATGGTCCCCTAGCACGCATACTAATCAACTACTTCCCAATAATTGTTCCAACTACACTAACGGAATGGAGCTAACCGGATTCATAAATTTTAATGGACTGAAACAGTATAATCATGTTCTTAACTATAAAGGTAATATCTTGGATCTAATATTGTCTAGCTCTACTGTTAAAAGCGTACAAGTCAGCAATAATGCCGTTATTGGCAATACTGACCCGGCCCATCCAGCACTAGAATTTAATATCAGTGTAGAGGCAGATAAATTTCTGAATAAAAACAATACGCGTAAATTTAATTATTTTAAAGCCAATTATAAAACCATAAATGAAAGGTTAGCTAATATTGACTGGGATAGTGTTTTTAAGAATGTTACTGATGTAGATTCTATGACCGAAATTTTTTACTTTAAATTAAACAACTTAATCGAAAAACATGTACCGAAATATAATTTTAATAATAAAAAGAATTCATATCCTATTTGGTTCGGCCACGATCTAATTCGACTCCTCAAGGAAAAAAACAAATTTAGAATTCGCTTTAAAAAATACCAAAACCCTCGAGATCGGTTATCTTTTGAACTGCTGAGGGATCGATGCAAGAATCTACAAACTTTACAATATAAACGATATATGGAGAGTATGGAGACGTCTATACAATCTAACCTTAAAACCTTCTGGGCTTACGTTAAGTCGAAAAAACAATCAACTACTGGTATCCCCTCTTCTATGTTCTTGGCTGATAGCACAGCCTCAAATGGCCACGATATCTGTAATTTGTTTGCAAACAATTTTTCTAATTCCTATAACACCATCACACCGAATGACTCGGATCCAGACAAAGAATTTGATCAAATTAATACAAATTGCTTAAATCTAGTATCTACCCATTCTGAAATTCACAAAGCCCTAAACAAATTGGATATAAAAAAAGGTGCGGGTGCTGACGGTATTCCACCAATTTTTAATAAACGCTGTGCTAAGTATCTCTTGGCACCACTTTTTCATAATCATAATCATAATCATTTATTCACAAGAATGCAGTATAAATTACAAGATAGTATTAAAGTCATAACAAAAGATTCTGTACATTCTACCATAACAATGGTGTGTGAATTTAAATAAGTACATGCATTTAACAAGAGAAATAGAAAATACAATAATTTGAGTTGCTATTAAAGTTCATTATATTATTATTATATCATGTCAATTTAATGTCAGATAATAGAAACATGTCACAATAATTAATAAATAAATAAAAACACAATTACATATACACATAAGTCGTAAATTAACAATAGTAATAATTAGTCCAATCAATCCTACAAATTATATTATTCTTTTGTGCGCAAAATATTCATTCATATTATAAAAACATTTTTCTATTAGCCATAATGTCAAATTTCTTTTAAATACTTTGAAAGGTAAGTTCTTAAATTCATCTGGTAAAAAATTGAAAATTTTTATGATCTGTACAAATGCGTTGTCCTTATATATGTTTAAGTTACATAACGGAAAATGAATTTTAAATTTATGCCTTTCGTTTTTTCGTCCTGAATCCGATTTGAGTGGGAAATATTCAGGGTGTAACTGTACAAAAATACATGCTTCTTTTATATACATACAGGTGAGGGGCAGTATCTTAAATTTTTTGAATAACGGCTTACAACTCTCTAGAAATCCTGCTCCAGCAATTGCTCTAACACATTTTTTTTGTAAACGGAATGCTTTATCAATATCTGTAGAATTTCCCCACAATATAAGCCCATATGATAGTACCGATGCCACATATCCATGGTAAGCACTCAGGGCTGCTTCGGTACTTACTGTCTGCCGTAATCTTTTAAGGGCATAAACAAACCTATCTAGCTTTGTGCATACATATTCTACTTGTTCTTTCCAGTTGCAGTATTTGTCCAACATAACGCCTAGAAATTTTGTAGAGTTAACTTCCTTAATTTTTATGTCCTCAATAAATATTTATGTCAATTTTTCGTCTATTGTAATTTTGAAATTGTATTAAGTGGGTCTTGCTTATATTTATTTTCAAATTATTATTCCTAAGCCATGTCAGTACCTTATCAAGATTTTCGTTAATATTATGTTCATAATTTTCAATGTTCTCGCATTTTATAATAAGTGTTGTATCGTCAACAAATAATATCTTCTTGTCTGTAGTTACATGTGGAAGATCATTAATGTACAGTAGAAAAAGATATGGGCCTAGAACACTGCCTTGTGGTACACCACATTTGATAAGTTGAAAGTTCGACCGATTCGTAATCTTTTTGCCATTACATATTTTACTAATTTCGACGCATTGAAACCGGTTAGATAAATAGCTCTTTATCCAGCTTTTTACTATTCCTCTTATTCCGTACTTTTGTAATTTGTGAAGAAGTAAATCGTGATTTACATTATCGAAAGCTTTTGTCATATCTAAAAATATAGTAGTAACCGGAATTCTGCTATTTAGGGATTCAGTAATATATTTAATTAGATCAAAACAAGCTACAGTTGTATTACAATTCTTTCTAAAACCAAACTGATGTTTCGTGAGAATGTTTTGTCTTGTTACATAGTCAGTCAGTCTATCTAACATAGCTCTCTCAAATACTTTTGAAATAACCGGTATTAGTGTGATTGGGCGATAGTTGTTCATGTCTGTCACATCGCCTTTCTTAAGTATTGGTTTCACAATTGATTTTTTAAGTTTTTCAGGAAATGTGCCTTCCTGAAATGACAGATTAATAATAAAACTTAATGGCTGACATATATACTGAGCTGTTAGCTTGAGTGCTTTTGTATTTATATCATCGACACCGACAGATTTCGTATTGTTGAGAGTATGTATCAATTCATATATTTCTACTGGACATGTAGGCTTAAGGTACATTGAATTACTATAATTACTATATTGCATTGTATTATTAATGTCATTCCTATTGAATTTAAAATTCCTGTCATTATTCTGATTGATATAAAAATTATTAAATAAATTACTAATATCAAAAGGCGTAACATATGATTGATTATTGTAAGATATTTTTCCTATGTCTCTATTTAAATAATTGTCATTAATATTGTCATTTATTATTTCCCACACAGCTTTACATTTTTTTTTCTATTTCGTAAAATTTTAATATTGTTTAGTTGTTTAGATTTGAGTATGCACGCCTTTAGAATCTTTGAGTATTATTTGTATTTTTTTTCACGGTTATTTTTATTACACGCCATAAATTTATATTTAAAATAGAGTATTCTTTTCTTAACAGCACATTTTTTTATTCCTTTTGTTAACCACGATCCACCTCTATGACGTTTGCTGTTTTTTTGTATTAAATATGAGGGAAAACATAAATTAAAAAATAAAAGGTATAAATTATAAAACTCTTCGAAAGAGTCATTTAAGTTCTGACTTTCATAGACGTCAGAAAATGATAGAGCCGATATACAATTACAGAATTTTTTCATATTTTGTTCACTAAAATCTCTAACTTTTTCTTTCCACTTAGATATTGTACGTTTTTTGTTACATTTAACTGTTAAACTCTGACCTGTTTCATGATCAGAAAGACCTAGATAATGTACCTCCGATTCAATTTCCTTTATGTTGCTTGATATCTGATCAATACAAGCCTGTAATCTGGTCGGTGTATTAATATGAGTCTTTAAATTATAATTTTTGAAAAGACTCATGAGCTCTATGCAGTGCTTATTAGGTTTACAGAAGTCTAAATTCCAATCTCCACACACACTAACTGATTGTTTTCTTTTGAGTGTTCGCAACAAGAATTGTTCCATTTTATAGAGGAATACGTTAGGATTACTAGACGGAGTCCTATACACACATAACAAAATAATTTTCTGTGCTGTCAGCTCTATGCCGCAACACTCAAAATCAAAGTCAGCAGATAACTCAGATAGCCACAATATTTTTTTACAATTAAGACTTTTCTTAACGAGAATACAAGAACCACCTCTGTTAGAGTTTCGTGAATAAAATGTTGCTAAATTAAAGTTCTGTAATTTTAATAAACTTTCAGTTCCTTTTTTCATAAAAGTTTCGGTAAGACAAATGATATCGATTTCTCGAGTTTTTGACAGTTCAGTTACAGCTATAAAAAGATCTTCACTCTTATTTATTGCACCTGCTATATTTTGGTGTAATAAAGTTAAACAAGTATCAGAATAATTACGGTCGAAAAAGATTACAGTTAGGGGATCTAATAGTATTTAATGTTTTTTAGTGGCATTACAAAAATAATATGGTATCGTCCCCTTTTTTAAAACATTTGAACTTTTTCCTGAAAGTAAATAATCTTTGCTTGCCGTTTTATTGTCTTTCATATTGTTCTTAAAATAAAAGGGTATAGTTCCTTTTTTAGGGTTACAAATTTGAGTTTTTTAGACTGATATTTTGAACGTTTTAAAATCTCTTTTGGATCTAAAAATTTTCTAGCATAATCCTTGCAGTCAATTTCATAATTTATCATTTTACAAACAGAGGTCATAGTCACTTGCTTACAATCTATAAATTTACAATTATTATATTTTTCACATAGAATTTTTATGCTCTTATTAAGTTTTATTACATCGAGATAAAAAATATTTTTAACACTTAAAACTAAAATCATATTGGATGTCAAACTATTCAGTACATGTTTTAAATTGTATAAAGTGGTTTTTGGATTAGTATCATTTTCTCCAACGCATAATATAATAACATCGTTCTTATTCACAGTCAAATCTCTACACGTTTTCGTTACTTGATAGGATGCCGCATAGGCTTTTATCTCACCGTATAATGCATATTTATCATAATTTGTCATAAGCCTAGAGGTAAGTAGAGATGTGGTCAAGCTGGTGCATTGTTGTGTACCAAATACATAGATTTTCTTGTCATTTTGACGCATTTTAAAGTTAAGATCTTGTGGTTTTGTTGTCCTTTTCATATTTGGTAATTGTTCCTCGCTATTTCTTTCAGATTTATTTATACTATTGCAGTAAGCAATTTTCTTAATAGTGTTGTTTTCTTGTTTGGAGTTTAGCTCATCTTTATGTAGGCTACTGTTTTCATATGTGCTGCTTAGCACAATGGGAGACAATGAAGACGTGTTCCTGAGCAAAAGAGAGCGTCGCTTCATTTTGGGATCAATTTTCGGACTTTTCCACGCTGTTGGAGACTGACATAGATTTTTTAAGAAATAATTTTCCGTTTTAAGTCGACTTAATTGTTTATTGAGGCTATTGTTTTCCAAAATCAGATTCTCAAGTTCGTTCTGGGTGCTTTCAAGCGTAGCAGTGAGTTGTTCAATAGGCTACTTGACCTATTTTTTTTCTTCATTCTAATCGCTTCTTAATCATTCATTTTCACTAAAAAAACTAATATTTTAATATTTTAAACAGTAGAAACCCATAAAAATGTTGATTGAAAAATATGCCCTATATATGGCGCCGAAAACACTGTCCGCCATTGTGCCGCCATAGCGTGACGTCATGTTTTTTGTATTTTATACTTTCTTTATTGAAAAAAGTTTTATGTGCTAAACGTACGAGTCTAACAGTGCTTAAAAAATTAAAAAAGAATTTAGAAATCATTTGTAATGTTGAACACTTTTGTAGAAAAGTTTTGGCCATTTCATTTCCTAACTACAATAAATGGAGATAATATATAAAACTGATGTTTTATTTGAATTATTCAAGAAAATATATTTTATAAATCCATCTAGGCTTATTCATATTATTTATGTACAAATAAACTTACATATAACGAGCGCGATAAATAAAAGATATTAAATTACAAATGGGATGACGTCACATCCAGATCGGAAGTACCGCAAAAGCGTTTTCGTCAGTACAATTCCTATTTTCATAAAATCATATTTTCAAATCGACTTTATTTATCAATCATAAGCTTTTATTTCACGATAAGGGTGAAATACAGTTTCCTAGGCCAAGTTCTACTAGAAATATGCATTTTTTCAATGAAATTAAATATATGTCAAGTAGCCTATTGTGTCTCTCAATTCTAGAACATTAGCCACATCGTTTTGCGGCATTCCTTCTAGGCTACGTGATAATATGTTAGGTGTAGAAAATGAACAATCGTCAGATAAGCTTGGATCGTTCTGCAAATCAGATGCGCAAGAATTATTTAATGTTGAGCTGGGATTCGGGGTTCGCGGCGATAATGTGTCTTCTACCGGTGTATGTCGTCGTAGCCTGGTATTGCGTTTTTTTGACATGTTTTTTGTGGTTGTTTTGTTGCTTTCTTTGTCCTTTTCAATACATATTTTACAGCGCCATGTATTTTTTTCTTGTTGGCTTAGCAATCTATATACCGCAAGAGGAAAGCCAATACATTCAAATTCAAAATTATTTTTACATGTATAACATAATGCAGTTTTCTTGGACTCTACAATTTTCTTGCACTTAAAACATGTAACACGACGCGCCATCTTTTGGTCATTCTTTGCCGAGTTGGTATCTTGTTTATGGATCTTCGGTAGACTCATTTGGTATGATGGCTTTTATTTTAGTTCCGAATCTTATTCATAGATGGCGCTTTTTAGTATTACTTATAATTCCTTTGTCTTTTCAAAATGTAACGATTTTTCTGAACAAATTAAAACAATTTTTTCCGTTTCGCTTTTTAGAAACGTAATTTTATACGTTACAGTACCTTCATGAATATGCTTCACTCACAACACTAGGATAATTGAGTTTTATTCAAGATTATCTGTTAAACATCACTTTCATTGTAGCACTTATAAAACGTTAGTATTTTTATCGTCCTTGCACTATTTTCGAAGATAACATTTTATGACTTGAGTTGGCACTAGTTACACTTAGTTTTATGGGATTGAGGACTTTTCACACTGTTTAACTATTTTTTTACGATAAAAAATACGGAGCTCGATGTAATCGTTGCGCCATCTAGCGGCAATTTTACAACTCTTCTTTAAAAAGTGGCAACTTTCCAAAAATATGGAAGCAGGCCCACGTTTTGCCACTTCACAAAGATGGTGACAGATGCAATATTGAAAACTATAGACCTATCTCTATTCTGCCGACTTTCGCTATGGTCTTTGAAAAATTAGTTTACCCTGCGCTTTCCTGGCATGTGAAACCTTACATCTCTGATCATCAGCACGGCTTTTTCAATAATAGATTATTGTATCTTTTGTTGACAGTCTGATGGACTCTGTCGATGCTGAAAATTGTGTAGATGTAATCTACACGGATTTCAGCAAAGCATTCGACAGAGTTCCCCACGATGTGCTCGTGATTAAGTTGCACAGATTTGGATTCGGAGGCCCTATGTTTCGCTGGCTTAGATCTTACTTACGAGGTAGAACCTCAACTGTAATTGTCAATGGATATAAATCGGTCCCTTTTCCAACACAATCCGGAGTTCCACAAGGTTCTCGTGTTTTCAATATTTTTATAAACGATACATGTATGTGTTTTATTTATACCAACTTTTACCTCTTTGCAGACGATCTTAAAATTGTCAAAACTATTACCTCACTTCAAGATACGCTTGAACTCCAAAGTGATTTAGATAACTTATACATCTGGTGCAAAAATAATCTAATGAGCTTAAATTCTAGTAAATGTTATCACATACGCTTTTCTCGTAAAATGAAGCCCCTACATCCAACTATTTACAAAATTAATAACTATCCTCTTTCTCAAGTTCGAGAAATACGGGACCTTGGTATAACTTTGGATTCAAAACTGCAAATGAATAGGCACGTTGATAACATTGTCTCCCATAGCTTGAAAACCCTAGGATTTATTAAACGTAATGCTGCTGACTTTCATAATCCACTCACAATAATCACTTTATACTACGCATTAGTTCGCAGCAAACTAGAGTACTGTAGTCCTGCATGGAACCCCCATTACGCTGTCTATTCCAATCGTATTGAACGAGTACAAAAACGCTTTTTATGGTATTTATGCTTTAAGCAGGGCTTAGCCAAAAAAATTGCCACATTATAAAGACACTAGATTACTTTCGGATGGTTTCGCTTCATGATCGCAGACAGTACTTTGATCTAATTTTCCTGCACAAACTTGTAAACGGCACTATTGATAGTAAAGAACTCCTGAAAAGAATAAAATTAAATGTACCAATTCGTTTACCAAGAAAAAATAAATACAAACCTTTTTACATTAAATCAGCCAAAACAAATTTGGGCCAATTTTCGCCGATTAAAAGAATGTGCAGGTCTTACAACAGTTTGTCAAATACTAGGGATACTTGTATCTTCTCAAATAAATTGGCTAAGTTTAAAAAAATAATTGTTGGTTTGTCGCGTTAGGTGTTGATGACGTTTCACTTTTTAAGCTACATACAATTTTTGTATTGTTTTTGTGTTAACCCTTCTCTGTTTGTTTCTCTCTCACATTGTGGTTTGTTTAAATATGAAATTATTGCTTATTTGTTGCCATTTTAGATTCATCATAGTTATTAAATCTTAAGATAATGTGTGTAAGATTTGTGCATGTAGAACTACACCTGTAATTTAGGATACATTAATCTTTATTCTACAATTGTATGTTTTCTACGTCAAGATCTTTTCTGATGTATTTCCTTGTTGGTATGTCAAATAAATAAATAAATAAATAAATAAATAAATAAATAAATAAATAAATAGCGGCAACCGAAATACACAATCTGTGAAAATTTCAGAAGTCTAGCTATAGCGGTTCTTGAGTTACAGCCTGGAGACAGACAGACGGACGGACGGACGGACAGACATCGAAGTCTTAGTAATAGGATCTTGTTTTTACCCTTTGAGTACGGAACCCTAAAAACCATAAATACATTTCATATAAGCCATGGGCAAATTAAAGTGTATGCTTGAACCAATCTATGTACTTTTAGAAGCTTAAATCACTCTCCTCTGTTGGCAAAATAGGAATCCCTTTTTTACAGAGGTTGTTTTGATTGATTATTCTGTGTTATAAAAGTTGACCAATCGTGTTATGCTATGGGTAATTCAAAGACATGGACATGATGAATACTGAAAACTTTAATTTCTTAGCTTTAGTCATTGCTGAGAAAAATCGATATCGCTACAGCCAAATTATGCTGTTGCTTGCATTTGTTCCGCTCTAAGTTCAAAATGGTAAAATATGAAGGTAATGTTTGGTGAGTAAAATTATAAATACCTTCAAGATTATCTTCATCTAAATAGTAATTCTTCTCCTTTGAAGAGCCAGTCCAGTTCAAAGTTTTTCCGTTACCAATCCACCGCTTTAGCTCCCCAGCTAACCTTATACTCTCAGTTTGGTTTATATTCACATCATTAGTTTTATTCTGGCAGTTGACTCCATTGTAACTTTGATTCATAAACTCGCCGCTTTGATCGTAATCTGAAATACAAAGGTTTTAAAAAACTAACAAAAAATTAGCTGATGTTGTGTAATGTTGTCAGCACATAAAATTAACGACACATTTGCGTACACGCACGCAACTGCATGCACGCTCGCACGCAAACATCAAAGTAGGATTTACGTTCTTTTTTTTATTTAGTCTTTTGCGCGTGTGTGTGTTTATTGTATGATAATATTATCATACATACCAACAGATACATTAGTTTCGCTATCTTCAGACCAAAGAAGATGTCTTGACCCCGATTGAGATACATGTGGTGTATCTCCGGGCCCGACAAATGGTTTTGTAGACCAGCTGTAACACGAAAAGATAAAAAAATATATTAAAATAGCTTACAGATATGAATAAGAAAAAATAATAGTTATAAGTTATAATAAAAAAGGAGATAGAGATAATCATATAAACAATCGGACTACATAATATTATTATAGAAGTTAAGAGCCCGGGTTACCCTCGAAATTCTCATACATACGTAATACCAAAATCATTTTCTCATACGAAAATATTTAACATGTTTGAGTTATTTTTCAGATTAAAATAGTAATTACCTAGGTTCCTGAACAAAAATTAACTTCAAAATATTTAAACACTAAAAAAAAATTTTTGTGTATAAATTTTTTTTACTAACTTTACTACTAAATATTTAAACACTAAAAAATAGGGTAAAACACTAAAAAATATATAAATAAATAGTAAATTTACTACAAAATATTTAAATACTAAAAAATATTTTTTTGAGTTGAAATATTTTGTAGTAAATTTACTATTTATTTATATATTTTTTAGTGTTTTACCCTATTTTTTAGTGTTTAAATATTTAGTATTACAAGTTAGTAAAAAAAATTTATACACAAAAAAATTTTTTTTAGTGTTTAAATATTTTGAAGTTAATTTTTGTTCAGGAACCTAGGTAATTACTATTTTAATCTGAAAAATAACTCAAACATGTTAAATATTTTCGTATGAGAAAATGATTTTGGTATTACGTATGTATGAGAATTTCGAGGGTAACCCGGGCTCTTAAGGTGGCTTTCCGAACCTTACCGCAACCAACGATGTCAATACTGGATATGGCATACGCCATAAAAACTGTAGCAATGTTTTTGCATGCAAAATGTGTATCGAGAAAATATTGTCGTCCCTTTTGTCTAACAGTAATAGCATATACTACTTTCTCTTTCACTCATTTTACGCTTTCAATGCATATTTGACGTAATCAATGCATTAAACACGTCCGACTGTCACCTGACGATTGTATGGAATGCCTTTTCTACAGCTTATAATTCTATGACCGCAACCGGTTGACTGGACAAAAAATTTCTTTGTAGAGATAGAAAGGTTCCTTGTTAACTTACCCAATAACATTCCAATTCATTGACACCATAAACACCATCGCAAAAATCACAGCAATATTCTTTTTAGGTACCAAAATTGAGGAATCAATTCGAGGTATCTGAAACAAGCAAGTAAATTAATAAGTCGGATTTTTTATATATATATAAAAAAGGTTTAAAACCTTATCTTCTATAATCTTAAGTTTAGAGAAAGAAAGAGGTTTTGAAAATCTAAAGTTTAAAGAAACACCACAGATGAAAATGAATATTATACCGAAAATGGATCTTACTTTACGTTTGTGACCATTAGACTCAAGTTGATCTCTTAGCAGCTTATTTTCTAGCCTGAGTCTTCCGATTTCTTGGTGTGCTTCTAGCAGCTGCTGTTCTAGTGCTGACACATATTCTTTCTTTTTCTGTCTGGACTGACAAGCTGATTCACTGACAAAATAAGAAAAAGGTAAAGACAGGTTTTTAAAAGTCGAAATATAATTTTGTCGAGGTAGAAGGGTACCAAAGTTTTTAAGCTATTGCATAGTTTTTATCGCGGGCTTTGAGCGCGGCGAATCAAGAAATTCCGTAACGAAAATAAACCGAACACTCGTCTAACGTCGTTTCAGTTCGGCAGACTGCAGCACGGTGTTTGTGTGTGTGCGAGTAGAGTCTAGACTCTAGATCAGTGGTTCCCAACCTTTTTAGAGCTGTTACCCCTATGGCCTGTTAGAGAAACTGATTTAAGTCCCCCCCCCCTCCCCAATTTAAAAACAACTACAAATTTGTATTCGTACATTTGCAAGTTTTTTTTTAAATAATTAGGTTCAGACTTCAGTTACACTTAACGCGCATCTCATATCATGCTCCACGTTCAGACGGTTTCTTGCCTTTTTTAAAATGTTACCAGAGTTTGGTACTACTAATATAATATATTCTGAGCCAGAGTTGAGAGGCCGCTCTCGCATTTACAAGTGGTAGCTAACGGTACCAACATTTTCAGATCTCTGTCTGCAATGATAGGGTAATCTGTAGCTGTTTTTCTCCAAAATGTACAGAGTTTATAATTTTTTTTCTGCCAATTCATCTATTTTAGGTACCACCTCTGTTACCCCTTAAGAATAGCAATTTTACCCCCGCGGCGGTAATTACCCCCAGGTTGGGAACCGCTGCTCTAGATCAACTATCCCCAACACGCGGCCCGCCGGGACTTTATTTGTGGCCCGCGTGATGTCAAACCATTTTGAAATTCACGCCTACCGGCAAAATAATGTAAAGTGATCGTGAAAGTCGTGATTTTTTCACTTTTAAATCGTTAATTTTAAAAAACGCTATTTTTTAAACCTAAAAATTGTTGTTGCGGCCTACGACCGACACCAAGACCAAAACATGTTTGTGGCCTGCATGAAAAAAAGGTTGGGTACCACTGGTCTAGACGTATGCGTATAGACTAGCTGCTAACTGCAATAGCTATACCGCGTCAGTCTCCGAGTGCCATAGGTACCTTTTTTTACTATGAAAAGAATAGAATAACTGAAGTATTACCGATTTTTGATCATCCTCTGCTGTTTCTTGAGTGCTTTGATCTCTGCATCTGTTAGCCTGGACAAATCTATCATCGGTACATTGGCTTCCTCCTTTATTACTGTTGCATTGACATCTATGCTTGTTCTATGAACATCTGGCTTTAAGTTTAACACTATATTGTTCTTAGGTTTCGTCTAAAAAATAAATAAAAAAATACAGTTACAATATATAATTTTATAAAGACTCCAATGATGTAAAAGTCATAGTTATTATTGTTATGGTTTTTATGAACTATAAGTTCTAGCGAAAGACAAACTAATATGCACTATAAATGGGATTATATTGCTTGCACAAGTAGTAAGTATGTAACACCTTTAAAATTTTTACCTCAATCACATATGCATTTGGACTAAACTGGCTTTCATTTTGAGGTAGCGGCGACAACGATATTGTGCCATTCTTTGTACTATCGGTAGGCACCACTATGGGTGATGGTTTGGCAACGTTCACAGCTCTCTTCAGTATACAAGGTACCTTCCTCTCTATAGGAACTTGGTTAATCTCTCTTTTCATAGAGTTTTCATTTATGACATTAAAGGAGGCATTATTTACTCTATCTGTAAAAATATGGACATGCGTTTTTTTATTTAGAATTCTCTCTACACTTCAAGTATCCATGGGATAATTTAATAAATATTGATTTTAAATCGACTATGAAAATCGAAAAGTAAGATGATATGTTAGCATGGGTGTAGCCAACCTTGGGCTCAGGGTGGGGCAGCAGTCAACCTACCCCCCCCCCCCCCCCATACATAAAATAAACAATTACACACAGGATAGATATTAAAGTTTATCACATATATCGCACTTTTTTTCATGCCCAGGGTGGGGCAAGCGCCCCAGCTTGCCCCAGTGTGACTACGCCCATGTATGATAGGATCCCTCTGTTTACAAATATAATGTAAGTTTATCATATTTTATGGATTGTTAGGAGATAAATAAAATATAATAGCTCACCCTTACTATTAACATTTGCATAATTGTCATGGACATAAGTATCTTTTTTCACAACCTGAAAGGGAAAATAAGAAGTCAGATTTGCAGTGTGACTAAGTTTAAATGTAAAACAGAAAAAATATTATAAATTTTAATGTTATCTTCTTATAATTTATATGTAAAGAAAACCAATCATATCAATTTACCTGTATGATACCATTTTCTATTGCCATGACAGGTCCATGTTTTTTATTTTGCAAGGAATTTTGAAAGATATGATTTTGATGAGGTGCTGAAAAATAATATTAAAAAAAATATTATTAAGTACACATTAATTCTATGTTGCCCACAACTTGAATGTGGTGAACTTTGTGTACATAATATTGTCACAGTCTATGAATAATATAAACTAAGGAAATTTAACTCCCATACTATTACCATTTTAAATTTGAATTTGAGGGTTGAAGTTAATAGTAAAAGATCCAATGGGACCAAAATAGAATTAGGGATCCATTTTAGGACCATTTCTTTTTCTCATCTACATTAATGACTTACCTTATCTAGTTAAGGATAATGAGATAGTACTTTTTGCTGATGACACTTCACTTATTTTTAAAGTGAAGCGTCGGCAGTCAAATTACGACGAGGTAAATAGTGCTCTCTCAAAAATAGTACATTGGTTTAATGTTAATAACTTACTTTTAAACTCTAAGGAAACCAAATGTTTAAAATTTACTTTGCCCAATGTTAGGCAAGTTCAAACCAATTTACTATTAAATGATGAGAAAATGAATTTGGTGGACTCCACTATATTCTTAGGCATTACATTAGATAGTAAATTACAGTGGGGTCCTCATATTGCTAACCTTGCAGATAAGCTCAGTTCTGCAGCATATGCAGTCAGAAAAATTAGGGAAATTTCTGATGAAGACATGGCAAGACTAGTTTATTTTAGTTATTTTCACAGTAGAATGTCTTACGGTATCCTTTTATGGGGAAACGCTGCCGACATCAATACAATTTTTGTGCTGCAGAAGCGAGCTATACGCTCAATTTATAAAATGTCAGCTTTTGAATCTCTGAGAGAAAAGTTTAAAGAAATTGGTATTCTAACTGTTGCTTCTCAATACATTTTGGATAATGTGTTGTATGTTAGAAAGAATCTAACTAAATTTAAAACTAAAAGTGCTAGTCACGGTAGAAACACTAGAAATAGGCACAAGCTGGAAATACCAGTGATCAGACTTAGCAAAATAAGTAAATCTAAATTTAAAGGTCAATGTATACACCTTTACAATAAAATCCCGGAAAACGTTCAAAATTTATCAATTTATAAATTTAAAAAAGTAATTAAAGAACATTTGTGTGCCAAAGCCTACTATACGGTCAATGATTTCCTAAAGCTAAACGATGGCACATCTTGGGAGTAGGATGGCTGCTTGCTGCTGCTTCTACATATTTTATTATATGTGACTTACAATTGTGTATTCATGTTGACTTTCTATAATGTATTAGATTAAGTTACTTACATTGTAAATTTTATTTTTTTAAAAGACAAATTTTCCACTTTTTTAGTAAAAAGTGGCCCCGTGCGAGTTTCTTACGCCGGTTCTTCTCGCCGGGTTAGTTCCCGAACCGGTGGTAGGCAACATGTAGCTCAACGTTCTGAAAACATTTGATTCAAATTTATTCAGAAATAAAACGATTTTTTTTTTAATTTGGTTCCATTCGAACTGTCTTGTAACGTCAGCGTTTATACCGCTCAAGGTCACCTAAATATTGCAGATGTATGAAAAGTGAACCTAAGGTACACTTTTTTGACAAGTATTTTGGAGCATGTTTTTTGACGGAGTTACTCTTCCTTAGTTTTCATTATTTGTAGGTCACAGTATATGAAGAATACAATTTTCAATGTTTAAAACTATTGTATGTTCATAGAATATCTCTAAAAACTTTAAAATCAAAATCAGTCCAGTGGTTTAAGTAAGAAAATGTCATAGACTTAGACAGATACATTTTCAAACATGTTATATTATTATGGATCTAATACACAAGAAACTAATAACAAGAATTTTTTTCTAAAGTATTTGCTACCTGTCTTATGAAGAAACAATTCAACATCCTCCGGCTTTAGTTCATTTGTGGGTTCACTATCTAGGGCTGCCCAGTCAATAGGCGATTGGGAGGTCTGCCTTTCAGTGGTCCGAACAGAGCTAAAAAAAAATTACCTACGTGACATTCCTTAAAAGAATCAATAATTTAAAAACAGGTAAATTGTGCTAGTGAAATTCTTAACCATCTTCAAAGTTCCAGTATTTGAAAGTTGTATTATATTTTAAGTTCTTTTCCATTACTTGTGGAAAACCACAAACATAATTTTTTAATACCAATCATGACAATAATTAATTTTATTTTGAATATGTAACTAACCGATGTATTTGATAGTTTTATTTATTTATATGCAACTTACTTTTTGGAATCATCATCGCTGCTGGAGTCAGAATTGCCACTCTCATTGGACGAGGATTTTGTGCTTAAGCCTGGTGACAAAGATGGCACCAGCAGTGGTACGGCATCTGCTAAGATTTCACTTGGAGAAGCATCTGCAGCATCCAGTAATGACCAGTTGTACTCTTGTGTTAACTGGTCTAAGAGATAATCTTCGTCTAAAATAAAATGATGATTTTTAAAACCTCGATCGTGGGAATTACAATAGATTTTCAATTGTTATGTGACAGCCGGGTGCCGCTTCGGGATTGATGTGTTAAAAAATTAAATGTAGTTTAGGAGTTGCTAAATTAATGCATAAAGTTTTACTTTCATAATAGGTAGGTATGTCAAGGTGATCCACCTTTCTGATTATAATATTTAATTTATTGACAAAACTTATTTGTGAGCTTTTACGTAATAGACGAGTTCAACATTGTACTGGATAATTCGAATAAGAATTAGTATGATGAAGAATTTACATATGAAGTCGAAGCATGGTCGAAATTTTGTTATCCTCTTTATGAATAAAACTGAAAGTAATTTCAAGGTTTACGAGGCAAGATGTTGCTGCTTATGTTACAAAACCGGAAGGTTAACGACATTAATTGGTAGTGAATTCACAAGACATTACACTTTTGTTTTCATAACTCGCCGGAGTTTTATTGCGCGAAAAGGACGTGAACTATTTACCGTACAAATAATTCTTGTTCCCGCTAAAGATATCTGCATCCATTGGAAACGGTTTTAAACTCAGTTTTGGCTTCTAAAATAATAACCGGGAGCACAATAATAAAATTAATAATAAGAGTAAGTTGTATTCTGTGAAAACACCACTTCATTCATTCTACGTTTCAATGTGAGTTATTCTTCTTCTTCTTCTTTGATTTTTTAAAATATACATAATTGTCAATATTGTATTCAAAATTCAAAGATATTTATTTTCGAAAAAAAACGCGTATTACAAGTTTGCTTAGCCAGGTCACGGCCTGAAATGGGTCTTCATCAACATCTACTGTCTACACTAGGAAGGAACAATCTAAATTATTATTATTAGTTTTCTCTTTTCTGTTTCTATTTTTTACTTTCTACTCTTTACTTTCGCTATTATTATTATTTCGATAAAAAAGCTACATGTCATTATTGATTTGACAAATGACAGTGACAATTATTGACTGTTTTCATTTATCTACAATAATTATATGAATTTTAACTTTTAAAATTTACTAATTCTAATTACATTTTGTTAAGTTGCTTCTGTTTTTTAAACTTTTCACAATGCTATACTCACAACCGCAAATTTGTGATAGATTAATCGCCGAAGTAGAATGTTGCCACTGAATCTTACTAGAGAATGCTTTCGGTCTTTAGATGATTTATGTGCAATTCCAAGTGGTTTGAAGTCACCGCCGGCGACGATGTCCGGCCCAGATGAACAGGAAGACTTTATATTTCGTCCGCAACAGCATTTAGATGCTAAATGGCTAAATCCTGATTTGCAAGAAGTGCTACACGATCCCAAATCGCTTTGCGCCACATTCAACAGCCTGCTATTGGACAGAGAAATATATTTCGATGCTGGAAATGGTCTTGTGAACGGAGCCGGAATAACTGCGAAGCTGGGAGACAGTGGGAAATATTACTGTGGCCTTAGAGTAAGTAGATGCCTTAGTTCTACACTTGTGGGTAATTTGATATTTCTTCTCTGTTATGTTAACCTATGTATATATTTCTGTAGATTTTGACTTGCACTTGCTGTGATGGACTGTGCGGCCCACACTCAGGCTGTGCCTGTGCACCATGCTCCGCTCTGTCAGCAGAGGAGGAGCTGCGAGTAGCTATCCAGTCCAAAATAGTTGCACCTCCACTATCTATTCAAGTAATTGATGAAATTAAATGGAAGTTGGATCCAGGTGACTGTATACTTTTTTATGCACAGGTTTATTCTCTTGTTGTTTGAGGATTGTAGGATTTCCTGGGAACAGGAGTTATATTTTAATGTATAAATAACCTTAAAAACAGTTTATTTATCGATAATATCTGTTTTATTTTCCACTTTTTCCATTCATTAGGCTGCGTTCCCACTGAAGCGGAGCTGAGCTTAGCGGTGCCTGAATTTACTAATGGTGCTATTCCAGATTCAGCACCGCTAAGCTCCGCTCCGCTTCAGTGGAAACGCAGCCTTAGTGCTCAAAAATATTTTTTTTTCCTTGAAAGTACTACTACTTGTATTAATATTGATATTTAAATTGAATATAAATAAATGTTTTTTAATGTTAATAAACAGGACCAGAATGTATACAAAGCTTGATTGACTCTTTGGTATGGGAACAAAGGATTCGTGCTATCAATACTGCTGTTAGTTGTCTATTTGTTTCACAAATTCGTAGATTGATAGTCATATGTCATAGACACCTTGTAGCTGTGATAAGGTAAGAGTAAATTGTTTTGGCTATAATAAATAAAAAAAAAGTATATGAAAAAAAAAAACATTTATTTAAAATATTTTATCTCAAATGGTGTTTTTGTTTTTTAGAGATCAAAATCATAATAGAGATGGAAAGAAAGTGAAATTAGAAAAGAAGCCCGTACATGGAGCAAGTAACAGAGCTCTTAGCAGTGTTGTGAGTACACTGAAGAAGTCTGTGGAATTAAGCACTGATAGCCAAGAGGATATTGAGGAACATACTGATGATGCTGAGGGGTAAGAGTTTTTTTAGTAATTTTCTTTAGAGGCCTTCTGTTGACATAGGACAAATATAAAACTAAAAAAAACATTTGTCTGTTATTTTTAAATTCTGGCAGCTCTCCTGGAGATGTGTTGTATAAGTTGTAAATGTTGTATTTTTTGTCTTAAATATGTTATATAGATAATATGCCAAATTACTAAGAAACTAAAACTTTCAGAGTTAGTGATCAATGATCATCATGCTGCATGATACATCATGCCATCCACAGAACAATAAAAACTACTGTTTTTATTGTTCTGTGATGCCATCATCTACCATATCTTTTTCTAAAAAAATAAATGGTATATTACCTGGCACCTGTTTTTTTTAATTTCAGTGCCATAGGACTAGCCCGTGTGGGAGCAAGAGCGGCGCTGCGACTCGCCCTTTCCCTCGTGCGTCGCGCGTGGCGATGCGGTGAGGATGCTGACGTCTGCTCCGCATTGCTACGTGACGCACTAGACGCGGTGCGAGCGTTGCCCGATGCGGCGTTGTACGCGGGCACGGGACAGTGTAATGTACCAGCATACCAGGCACCCAGGTCGCAGAAGATATGGGCTGAAGTGGTAGATAGCGCTGCGAAGTTTCTACACCAAGTCGTTGCAGGGTATGTTGATTGAATATTTAACAATGTTTCAGAATTCTGCATAATATATCAATGTCTATTTACAGTTTATTTTTATAAGAAACAGATTAGAAAACTGTAAGGCTGCAGTGATGGGTATTGGGTATCTCACAACTTTGCGACTACCATATCATTAAAAGAGATCTGCGGCGACCAATTAGTTATTAGAACACATTGCTTCATTATGAGGTGGTGCATCGTCGCACCCATAGACTTATAATATGTACTGTCGTATAGACCACCTGACAACCCGAAAATGCGTGACGATTTTTGATCTGTCAATGTGTGCGTGTGCTAGTGATGTATATTTTACTATCGATAGTATTGTCCGATCGAGTTATTTTACCTGCGTTTCTATGAGAAATAAATAATATGCAACTTTGACAGATTTTGTAATTCAATTTAGGTATACATATATTTTATTTGGCAGAAAGAAGGTTACGAATGAAAAGTAGGTACACATTTTCGTTTGGGGTGATTTTTCAATTGTCGGATATGTTATAACATGAGGTTCTTATAAGGGTAAATAATATACACATTTTAAAGTTACTTACTTATTATTCAGGTAAAAACTATCTGACAAATCAGCCCTTACATTAATAGAAATGCAAATATAAAGTTGAAAGTAAACGACAAACATAGTATATTATTTATTCTTAAATTAAATACATATCATAATGGTTTACACCCCCATTACATTTTTAGATTAGTTTTATGTTATTGTTAAATACCGATAGGCATATCGATAAATTTGATTCAAGCCCTAGCGTATATGTAAACAATTTTGATGAAAAATTTTTCTTCAAAAATTGTGTAATTTAAGAAGAATAGTACCTTTAGTTATGCAAAATATGAAAGTAAAGGGGAGGATTAACAATATTTAATTTAAAATAGAGAACTAAAGACAGAATATAGCGAAAATAAACACATCGTAGCAATTAGGACATGAAGATTAATTACCTGTGAAATGTATATTTTTCAGGATTACTCCTATGATTTACACTGCAATCACTCACACAATAAGTTACCATTGTTATATATAATAGTATTTGTCGAAAATAATAAAGGATTTAAACAATAAATTGCACATACCGAAAGGGCATATAGATCAGTTATCTAAAGCTGGCACGTTCACAGTGCTGTCACTTATGCAATTTCACTATACATTATGTTTAAAAATTTAATATGTTTGCATCATGATAAAAATTATCGTATAATCTGCGTACGATAATAATATGCTATCGTACATCGTACGTACGCACAAAATTATCGTATGTGTACGATAATTATCGTACAGTTCCGAACGCTGGCCGCGCGCCGATCACATGTTACCAACTTGTAACATCACGCTGTATTTATAAACAGTAACATAAGAAAAACAATAACTGTCCCCTTCACGCTCATAAGATAGACCGCGCCCGAGAGAGACGGGCAGACTTTTTATGATGCGTTTGCAGTACGACGTCACGCCACGCGCTTATTCACAGACACTACACAAGCGCAATGTTTAAATGTGTTGATCGTGCCAGCTCTTGTTAACTGACCTGTAAAAACGGTTGACGACTTGTTGACGACCTGTCAAATGAAAGTGGTTAAAGTTTTCATTAGACTGCCTCTCTCTTTTCATCTTGTTATAATTCCATAAAGGATTTTCTTCTCTCTCGCACTCTTTGTTGGTCTTTAGCATCATACGTTTATGGTCGCACCATTGGCTACATTCACAACGGACACGTACCGTTGTGAATGTAGCGACGAAGCGACGCAATACGGAAAGAAAAAAAATAGCGACGAAGACACACTTTAACAGCAAGTTCGAAATTCGAATTCCCGATAACCCCTTTGTCATGATGATCTTATGTTCACAGTGAAGTGGGATGCAACGTGCCTCAAGGTGACTGGCGCACTTCCCTCTGTGTATGGGTGGAGCTGTGCGCGCGCCGCGCCGAGCTCCCCGCCCTGCTGAAAGCCGCCGATGTGCTCGTTAATCTCCCGCCGAAACAGAAACGACAGCCAGATAATAGGTTTGTTTATGGTTTCTATTATATTATGCTTTAGCACCTCCATCGTGGGTATCGCAGACACAATCGAACAATGTTATGTGGCAGCCGGCTGCCTCTTGGGGATTGATGGGTTAAGTATACAAAACATGATGAATCTTAATTTAGTTTTCTTCAAATCTTTTGAAATGAACTGTCAGAATGCTGTATTTTTATGTAAAGTCCAAACCAAATCACAAAACACATTAAGGATAAGTACCTATTGAATTTTTGGCTAACAATATGGTTTGACCGTAGCAAAGAAATATTATATATTTATTCATATTTCTATGATTATATTGTAAATCGATGATCTAGGACATGTGCTTCTTTTAATTGCGTTAAAATGTAATCACTTTAGCGCTCAAAAAATCGTGAGTAACTAAAATTTTATTTGTTTTAGAATAATCCTGGAAGAATGCACAGCACCATTGGGTCCGTTTCTCCGGCGAATGGCGAAAGTGTCGGCGCCCAGTCCGATCATCAACTCCGAACCCAACACAGAATCTAACCCCACAGAAACATTCCTCAAGTAAGTGTATTTAATTAATATTATACACTTGGTATAGTAAGAAACATGGCCATTCATATCTCGAGACTCAGTTCTAATTATCAAACAAATAGTATGTTATAAATTTTACTGGCTATTATAGTTCTTGCAATCTACGAGTGCGCGTAGCCTTTATTTGTAGTTGGCAATGTGAATAGACATTTTCGTTAGTGTGCGTACCTGACGGAGCAGTCAGTAGCGAGCGAGCCATATACGCGTCTATAGATATGGTCACTCACACAACTAAGGGCGACGCGCACTCGTAGATTGCAAGAACTATTATTAGTATGCTTAAATCTATTTAAATCACGAAATAACGAACGCAACCCATACCCATACGGCCATACCCAATACCCATACAATAATTTAAAAAATGTGTAACGTTTTTTTTGCTAACTTCCAAAACTCAGATATATAATATAGTTTTGGAGATATCATACAAAGTCATATCGTAATTTAATAATTTCTCCTGGAAACAGCATAAGCTTTAGATAAACTCGTAATTTTTCTACTCAGGGAGCTTACGATACCAAGTGGAGATGGACTGATGAGCGTGCGGAAGGCCGGTATCGCGCTGCTCTGCCACTTGGACAGGCTAGGGGCTCCATTACTGCCGCCTCTCAAGGGATTTGTCACTGTAAGTAATAATGTTGACCAATAAAGGTTTTTTACTGACTGTAGGTTTAAGTGACTTATAATAATGTATGTCTTAACATATTCCTATTTTGTCTCCTGGCCAGATGTTAAAACGAGAGTTAAACTACATGCTATCTTTTTAATTTCGTCAAGCAGTGGCAGTTACAGTTTGGAAATAAGATGACTACTATAGTTTAAAAAACGACCCAAGTCACAAAACTTTATAATTAATTTGTGACTGGGCTCGGATTTGGATCATTATTTTTATTAGCGTTTCAGCCGTCGTGTTGTCGAGTCCGTCGCTTTATTAAAACGATTTGTATTTTTTTCTCTCACACAGTGCACAGAATCGGCACAGGAAGTAATCTGCATCGACTCTGGGCCGGTGCAGCTCGGCAGTTTGCGTATACAACAGATCGCGTGCGCGGAGAAACTAGCGCTGCTGCTGACGCAAGATGGCGCTGTCTACACCCTGCCTTATGATACTATGACACCTCATCTTATACCCGGTAAGTTGGGAAGAAAGTTACGATACGGAATAATAGTCCTTCAAAGTGTTCTGAAAAATGCAATTGATGTCGTCTCTTAGCTTTTGATCCTACTTTGATCTTAAAGATATCAAGCATACAAAGTCCTTTCTTGCGTAGTAGTACGATGTCTGTGCAAAGCCCTAAACATTTGTATGGGAATTAAGCATGTAGAAACAAAAATATACATATTTTTTAAATAAATAAACTTATTTGACACACCAGCATATTACACCACGAAGTATAATGTCCTTTTAGACATATACACTCAACAGGATACCTATTATGATTATTTTCAGGTTTAGAAAGTAAAACAATAACTCAAGTGTCATGTCATCCACTCGGACGTCACTACCTGTGTCGCGGCGCGTGCGGAGGGGCGTGGTCTTGGGGGGCGGGGGATGACGGCCGCTTAGGGCACGGCGACACCGCGCCGCGCGACGCCCCGCAGCCGCTACACCATCTAGCGCATCATGATGTCGTGCGAGTCGCCGCCGGCGTGGCGTGCAGGTGAGCGAGATATATGTATGAGGGAAAGGAGTGAGTATGGTGAAGCGTAGAAAATAATGGCTGCCTGAGACACGGCGACACCGCGCCGCACGATGCCCCGCAGCCGCTATACCATCTAGGGCACCATGATGTCGTGCGAGTCACCGCCAGCATGGCGTGCAGGTGTGAGAGATAGATCATAGATGTATAATATGTGCGAGTGAGTAAGAAGATGAAGATGCTATCAGACATAGAGTAGGATGTTACGTAACGCAGATTTGGCGGAGTGGTGTCTAAAGATTAGGTATATGAAGAATAACTTAATATGTTTGTAACATGTTTTTAACGTTAATTAATGTTATCAGCATTAGAGGTATGACGTAAATATATGTAACGTATGACACTAAATACTAACTCTGTTGTCATAGTTATATCCCATGTTATTTTTTCAGTGCGGCCATCACGACTCGCGGTGCGTTATACACATGGGGGCGCGGCGCTCACGGCAAGCTCGGTCACGGAACCATCGAGAACTGTCTCACGCCACAACCAGTGTCATTCAACGCGCACAATATAGAACGAATTATTGACGTCGCTCTTGGTAAATGTGCTACTTTATTTGGTGATACTTTTTTTGTAACTGTAATTTATGGGAATTTATAACTTTGTCATTACAAATTATATAGGTTCAAATACTTTCGATTTATACTCCCCTAAGTAATCAGAGGCTAAGGAGCACACGAGTACGGGGTCACTCTTAACCGTCGTATAATAACATTCACTATTCCACCAACGTTTCTTATATTTCCTTTAAGCTCGCGCGCTGATTGCACTTTCTCAAAGTTTTCATCTAACATTTTATATCCTCCGTATACAGGTTGGGGTGAAGCACAAACACTATGCTGTACGTGGGAGGGGGCGGTGCAAGTGTTCGGGGAGGGCGATGCGGGCACGCCCCGCGCTCTGGCGTCGCTCGCCACTATACGAGTCACGCGCGTATACACCGGGGAACACTTTCACGCCGCGCTTACTGACAGGTGAGGGAGAAATTGTGTGGGAGAGAGATGGATATATGTAATACAGTAGAGGGTACAGCACAAACACTGTGCTGTACGTGGGAGGGGGCGGTGCAAGTGTTCGGGGAGGGCGATGCGGGCATGCCCCGCGCTCTGGTGTCGCTCGCCACTATACGAGTCACTCGCGTATACACCGGGGAACACTTACGCCGCGCTTACTGACAGGTGAGAGATTGTGTGAGAGAGAGATGGATATATGTAACACAGTAAGGGGTACAGCACAAACACTGTGCAGTACGTGGGAGTGGGTGGTGCAAGTGTTCGGGGAGGGCGATGCGGGCACGCCCCGCGCTCTGGCGTCGCTCGCCACTATACGAGTCACTCGCGTATACACCGGGGAACACTTACGCCGCGCTTACTGACAGGTGAGAGATTGTGTAAGAGAGAGATGGATATATGTATAACACAGTAGGGGGTACAGCACAAACACTGTGCTGTACGTGGGAGGGGGCGGTGCAAGTGTTCGGGGAGGGCGATGCGGGCACGACCCGCGCTCTGGCGTCGCTCGCCATAATGTTACAGAGAACTATTAGAAAATTGGACTCCACTGTCCGTTTAACTGAAGATATGACAGTGCTTTAGTGCTGTCCCTGTGCTTTAAATTCATACTCTGTAACATCATGAAAATTTTCTATATTTTAAAATCTTTATTTTATTATATTTGTAGCGGCCAGGTGTATACGTGGGGCAAAGGCGACGGATACAGACTTGGTCATGGCACAACGGAAAGTATCAAGACTCCCAAATTAGTTGAAGCTCTCCAAGGTATTTGACTTGTTCATAATTAATATAAATGTAATTATGTATGTGATATTTTTAAATAATAATAAAGTCATATTTAGTTTCTATTTTTAAGGACAGCTAATACATAAGAAGGCAATAATAATCAATTTTGTAGGAAAAGAAAACAGAAACAATTTCACTCGGCTTCATTATTTGTGACTGTGGATTAATAAAAATTTGCACCAGATTCTATTTTTTTTTTGTTTTAGACTCAAATTATATTTTTTTCTTTTATTAGACATAAAAGTAGTTGAAGTCTCGCTCGGCGCGTCGCACGGGCTTGCGGTGTCGGCGGACGGGCTCGTGTACGCATGGGGGACGCACGAACGTGCGCAGCTATCTCGCCCCGCCCCCCAGCTGCTCAATGTCTTCAACCCGCCTTTTAAGGCTAATGGTAACTAGGGTTGCTGAGGATTCCTCTTCCGCTTCCTCATAATGAGGAAGTTCCGCAATATTTTGGGTTCCTCAACCGTTACCGCATCCTCATAAATAAAAATAAAAAAATCCTCTTCCGCTATCGCTTCCTCAAAATTTAAGAGGAATTTATGAGGAATTCCACTGCGCATGCGCGTCGCGTATCTAATCATGGCAACGCATACGCCAGAGCGCGAGAATTGTATCATTCACTCATCTTTTTTTGTGTGCGTGTGTTGTGTATGTTACTGTGTGCCGAGTGTGAGTTTTTTGTTTCACATTCGATCGTGAACGCGTTTGGCGTTTACCAAGATTTTGTATGGGATTACCTATCTCACTGGGCTGGGCTCACTCCCGTGAGCAGGTGGTGCTGTACAAATCCCATACAAAATCTTAGTAAACGCCTAACGCGTTCACGTTCGAATGTGAAACAAAAAATTCACACTAGGCACACGAACTCCTCCTTAACTGCTGGACCGATTTTGATGATTTTTTTATTGTGTGTGTTTCGACAATGGTTTAGATTCATAGTTTGGTCCATGGAAAATGCCCTTTTAATTATTTTTTGTGTTTTGTTATGTACAGACAGGACAAAGGCTTTTGGGTTGGGTCCTCTAGTATTTATAATCCTATCATTCAATTCCTCATCCGCATCCTCTTCCTCAAAAAATATCCTCTTCCTCATCCGCATCCTCTAAATTTGCACGTGACAATTCCTCTTCCTCCTCCTCTTCCTCATAATCACTTCCTCAACAACCCTAATGGTAACTAAACAATTTATTCCTTTAAGGCGAATGGTAACCCTTATCTAGTAATATATTTTACACATAATGTTTTCCAGTCAGTTTTCAAACTTATAAATGTAAATGTACTGTATAGTTTTGAATTGAATCAACACCCTACATTTTTTTAATTTAGGTGTCGCTAGTGGACCAACACAAATATTTGCCTGGAGTGAAGAGAATCCAAGAGACTTGCCTTCTTCGATGCCTTTTGTGATAGATTTGTCAGAGAGTACATTCAAGTTAGTATTGTTTTTACATTTATTTTTAGCTTTAATTTAATTGTATTTTTGTATATTGTATTGTCTTTGTATACATTTATGTTATGTTTAAACACACATTTGTGGATCCATTCTAAATTTATTGAAGAATAATTTATTTTCAGGTTTCTAGAAAGACTGCTTAGAATTGTAGTGGAACAGTGCAGTACGGCAAATGTTAAAGAAAACGAATGTATTGCGATATCCTGCTTGAATCTTCTAAGATTACAAGTAAGTAACTGCTACGACAGCTCATGCCAATATTATAATATTATGAATTACGTGCTTCGCGTCCAGAGTAATATACGATGTAAAACATAGTTATTTATGAATAATTGTGCAACTGCAGTGAGGCTAACGTATTCATCTTTACAGGTTCACGCTTGGCAGTGCACGCAAGACTCCGGCGAGGTGGAGGGGGCGTGGTGGAGCGGGATTCACTCTGCGCTCGCGGCGCTCGCGGAAGGCCGTGCGGGCGCATCCGCTGCGGCTGCCGCTCGTCGCGCGCTTGCCGCCGCGTGGCCGCTACTGTTGCCGACGCCGCATCTGCGCGCGTTGCATCTCATTGCGTTGTTGCCACAAGGTATCAGTTGATTTATAACAATGAGTTTTGGTTACTCTAATACTTTGTAAGTTAGATAATTTTTGCTAGGTATAAATCATAATTTTATGATGCAAAACAATTAATCACGTATTTATTAATACGCTATTAATTGTTTTGCTGCACTCCATATTTTATGACGGTTATTGTGTGCATACAAAAATCTAACTTGTAACTTGTAAGCAAGTTCACATTTATCGTTATTACATGATGTGATGCTTATTATCTGTTTTGTTGTATTGTGTGTTATGTCATATATGTGAAATAAGAAAAAACAATTTGAAAGTTTAACCGCTTCAGTCGTCTATCGTCATCTCGTTAGTTTTAAAACGATCTATTTGTAGGGTCGGCACCGGCGAGTGCGGGCGCACGATTCATGACGGAGCTTCTGGTGTGGTCGTTACTCGGCGGCGGCGGGCTGCGGGACGCGCTCAACAACGCGCTGCGGGCGGACTCCGCAGATCCCTACAGCCACCTGCAGCTAGACGAGTTAGTGCTCTCTTACTCTATCATTATATCTTACTCTGTCATGTCGAACACTTTGGTCGGTGACTATGGGCGTGGTTTATGAAGTTATTTAGTGGTTTGGGGGACGTGCTCAACAACGTGCTGCGGGCGGACTCCGCCGCCGCCGCCGTCCCTGCAGCGATCTACAGCTGGACGAGTTATTGTTCTCACACTTTATAGTACCCTCCCGCTCTGTCATTTAGAATTCTTGTGCCAGTGAGTGTCTTAAGTGGCTAGTCTATAGTGGCTTAAGAGCCCGGGTTACCCTCGAAATTCTCATACATACGTAATACCAAAATCATTTTGTCATACGAAAATATTTAACATGTTTGAGTTATTTTTCAGCTTAAAATAGTAATTACCTAGGTTCCTGAACAAAAATTAACTTCAAAATATTTAAACACTAAAAAAAAATTTTTTGTGTATAAATTTTTTTTACTAAATTTAATACTAAATATTTAAACATTAAAAAATAGAGTAAAACACTAAAAATATATATAAATAAATAGTAAATTTACTACAAAATATTTAAATACTAAAAAAATTATGTATATATTGGCTCTTAAGTATAATTTACACAGAGCCAGTATTGGCTTGGTATATGCCGCGTGTGAACAGTTTTTCAAGCCGGGCCAAACTGTTCACACGCGGCATATGCCAAGCTAATACTGGCTGCCAGTCTTATTGGCAGCCAGTACTGGCTCTGTGTACATTATACTTTATGCTGTAACCGCTGATGGTTTGAACGCGCTTGACAATGCGCTGTGGGCGGATGGGATGGATCTCCCACTCTACCATTCCCTCTCACTCTTTCATGTCAAACTCTTGAGCCTTGGGCGAGTGGTGGCGTGATTTATGACTGAGCTGCTAGGTGACTTTCGGAATGCGCTTGCGAGCGGACGAGACAGTTCGCTGTCTCTCTCTATCACTCCTTACTCTGTCATTTAGCACTCTTGCAAAATAACGGCATCTTTTGCCATTTTATCGTTGATATTGTCAATAATAAGGTTGTCTGTTTGTTCACAGTGAATACGATCAGATTGACATAGTAACCGGGCAGCGAGGCACTCCCACAACGACCATGTCCGAAGACTCTGAAGCTGTTCCAGGTAAGTTTGAAGTGACTTAAGAGCTAATGTCAAAATTAACCAACGACGACTGATAATAATTTGACAATATAAACCCCCACTGTCTTCACCTATGAGGCTGACATTAGCACTGAGTGTTAAAAGCCTCTGTCAAATAAAAAAGATAAATAATAATAATAATAATATAAACCCCGCTTAAAGTGACTTTTCGATCTTTTACGCGGTTTTTCGATATTTTTACCATTTTCTACTGACGTGTGTGGCGACCCATGCTGCCGCCGCTTGTAGCCAAAAAGCTAGTGGAGTAGAGTAAAGGTCACAGCACACATATCAACGTGTGCGTCCCCCCAGAAAGCCCAATCGAGCTAGGTGTATTTTCAATATATCAGAATTTAGAGCAAAAATAGAGCACCTCTACAGTTAAGTAAAAAAATTGGAGCATTAATACGAACGACGCTGCGAGCTAAAAACCGTGGGCTTGCTGACGTCCTGTCCCGTCAGCACGCCCAAGCTAGATCTCGGGAACCGTTGAGAGTACTATCGTGTATTGTGGTTCAAATTTTCGAGCAAAATTGGAGCACTCTGCTCCCGTGAAATCAACTTCGAAACTAGAATGTGAAAGGAGTTAGACGTGATTAACCGGTGGGCTTGCTGGCGTCCTGTCCCGTCAGCAAGCCCACGCAGATCTCTGAAACGGTAATGATTTGGATTATGATTAAAAACTCTACAATAGAGCCCTATTTAGAGCACTCTGCTCCAAAAAAAATATTAATGTAGCTTCAATAGTTATCGAGTTACAGGCCTTTGAAAACGGGCTTGCTGACGTCGCGTCCCGTCAGCAAGCCCATTTGGAGCGTGAAAACTACTGAACGGAGAGTCGTCAAAAATATCTCAAATCGTAGCTTAGAATGAGAGAACTATGCTCCAAATAGATCAAAATCCTAGGTTCTACGGTTTTCGCGCTATCAGCGAAAAACACTTCAGCCGCCAAAATTTGTCGATTTTCACAATCGCGCGACGTTGCCGTTCCGCGCAACAAGCAAATGAACGCTTCATTTGCCGTTGGTGTACACGAGAATGAACCTTCAGATGGTTTATTTAAGAGTCTCTTTACTTGCAATCCTAAGATGGCACGTAGTTTATGTCTGATATAATAGACCAGCAGCTATCGTTGCTAATTCGACATTTGTAATCTTCTTGTAAGTTCATGTAAAAGTAAGCTTGTTTGCCTACTCCCTATATTGAAATGTTACCTAATAATATTTCATTTGATGTGATGTGAGTCAGCACAGCATGATTAAGGGCCTACACGAGCCATAATGGCGCCGCCATTAGTTAAAAATAATTACTCACGTAAGTAGTACCTACTTTTAAACGAAAACTCAGTTTTCAAGTTAGGCATTTATTTAGAAACAATCAATCGGCAAAATATAGAAAGCTGTGTAATATCTATTATTTTTAACTGAGAAATTATTTTTTAACTGATGGCGGCGCCACTTAGGCTTGTGAAGTTGTGATCTTAATAGAAGTGTTGAAATAAAACAAGAAACATACAAATGTGTAAATGTTATAATTGTTACAAATCAGGCATGTAGTCACGACTATTTCATGAATATTTTTTGGCATACCTACTCAAAATTGATTTTCATGAAGGTTTCAAAAGTGAGGATTATAGCGAAATGGACACAAATAAAGAGGTGATTGTGCACATGAAACTTTACATAATTTTAGTGCCATTTTATGACTAAAAATGTGATAAAAATTGTTGTATAACTTTGCTTAAGCACTATACCTACCTATTGTTACGATGTTTACTTATATTGTCTGTTAGTTTATTTTAAATTTTATTTCAACATGTTTGGAAAAAACGTAATAGGAACACTACAATAAATGAAACGCTATATTTATTTAATCATAATCGTAGTAAAGTAACATAAGAAACCAAATGATGATTAAGACTGTTTTATAAGAAGCAAAGGTGCGAAAGGTACCTTCAGGCACCTTACCTATTCTAATTTATAAACAAGACTGATTTGTAACAATTATAACATTTACACATTTGTATGTTTCTTGTTTTATTTCAACACTTCTATTAAGAGCCCGGGTACCCTCAAAATTCTCATACAAACGTAATACCAAAATCATTTTGTCATACGATAATATTTAACATGTTTGAGTTATTTTTCAGCTTAAAATAGTAATTACCTAGGTTCCTGAACAAAAATTAACTTCAAAATATTTAAACACTAAAAAAATTTTTTTTGTGTATTAATTTTTTTTACTAAATTTACTACTAAATATTTAAACAGTAAAAAATAGAGTAAAACACTAAAAATATATAAATAAATATAAAATTTACTACAAAATATTTCAACTCTAAAAAATATTTTTTAGTATTTAAATATTTTGTAGTAAATTTACTATTTATTTATATATTTTTTAGTGTTTTACTCTATTTTTTAGTGTTTAAATATTTAGTAGTAAATTAAGTAAAAAAAATTTATACACAAAAAAAATTTTTTTAGTGTTTAAATATTTTGAAGTTAATTTTTGTTCAGGAACCTAGGTAATTACTATTTTAAGCTGAAAAATAACTCAAACATGTTAAATATTTTCGTATGACAAAATGATTTTGGTATTACGTTTGTATGAGAATTTTGAGGGTACCCGGCCCCTTAAGATCACAACTTCACAAGCCTAAGTGGCGCCGCCATCAGTTAAAAAATAATTTCTCAGTTAAAAATAATAGATATTACACAGCTTTCTATATTTTACCGATTGATTGTTTCTAAATAAATGCCTAACTTGAAAACTGAGTTTTCGTTTAAAAGTAGGTACTACTTACGTGAGTAATTATTTTTAACTAATGGCGGCGCCATTATGGCTCGTGTAGGCCCTTAATCATGCTGTGCTGACTCACATCACATCAAATGAAATATTATTAGGTAACATTTCAATATAGGGAGTAGGCAAACAAGCTTACTTTTACATGAACTTACAAGAAGATTACAAATGTCGAATTAGCAACGATAGCTGCTGGTCTATTATATCAGACATAAACTACGTGCCATCTTAGGATTGCAAGTAAAGAGACTCTTAAATAAACCATCTGAAGGTTCATTCTCGTGTACACCAACGGCAAATGAAGCGTTCATTTGCTTGTTGCGCGGAACGGCAACGTCGCGCGATTGTGAAAATCGACAAATTTTGGCGGCTGAAGTGTTTTTCGCTGATAGCGCGAAAACCGTAGAACCTAGGATTTTGATCTATTTGGAGCATAGTTCTCTCATTCTAAGCTACGATTTGAGATATTTTTGACGACTCTCCGTTCAGTAGTTTTCACGCTCCAAATGGGCTTGCTGACGGGACGCGACGTCAGCAAGCCCGTTTTCAAAGGCCTGTAACTCGATAACTATTGAAGCTACATTAATATTTTTTTTGGAGCAGAGTGCTCTAAATAGGGCTCTATTGTAGAGTTTTTAATCATAATCCAAATCATTACCGTTTCAGAGATCTGCGTGGGCTTGCTGACGGGACAGGACGCCAGCAAGCCCACCGGTTAATCACGTCTAACTCCTTTCACATTCTAGTTTCGAAGTTGATTTCACGGGAGCAGAGTGCTCCAATTTTGCTCGAAAATTTGAACCACAATACACGATAGTACTCTCAACGGTTCCCGAGATCTAGCTTGGGCGTGCTGACGGGACAGGACGTCAGCAAGCCCACGGTTTTTAGCTCGCAGCGTCGTTCGTATTAATGCTCCAATTTTTTTACTTGACTGTAGAGGTGCTCTATTTTTGCTCTAAATTCTGATATATTGAAAATACACCTAGCTCGATTGGGCTTTCTGGGGGGACGCACACCATATCAACTCGGAAAGGGATCGTTACCGTATCTCCTTTCGCCTCGCCGTCAACCAGGCGTCAACCTAACGTATGCACGTAACCAAAGCGTATCAGTAGCGCCTGCACGTCAACTCGGCTACGGCTAGGCGACGCCTCGCTTACGGCTCGGGAAAGGGGAAAGAAGCAAGGGTGGACGAAGAAACGTAAGCTTGAGTACGGAGAGACGTAAGCACGGGGACGACGAGCCGTAAGCGGGGGGACTGCTAGTTGACCACGCGTCGGTCGCGTCCCGGTTCGGAGCCTGTTCCGAGGCGAGGCGATTACGTTACGGTTCCGCTTAGTGTGCGTTACAGTAGGGAGTTTCATACAAACAATATTGAACGGCTCGAGGCGATACGGTGCCGATCCCTTTCCGATGTGTGCTGTGACCTTAAAATGAAACGTATTGCCTATGTTATAAAGTGGAATTTTATTTGAATTTTTGTTGGTCGTGGTAGCTCGCGGCAAAGATCGAAAAGTCACCTTTAGAATCATTAGTCATAGCGCTGATAGTTACTTGAAACTTAGCGAAAATAGACTGTAACATTCAATTGTCATCTTACACTATGCAATGTCTTTTCTAGCTACTTGTCCCGAAGAGTATGAAATAAGCAATGCTGGGCCCTCAGAAAATAGCGCTTCCGTTCCTTTGATGCATCTGGTATGTATTTATTTTGTAACTCTTCAATTACATTTGCTTTGTCTTCAAATCCAGTCATGCTGGTGATATTGTATCGTACGATACGATACGTTTTAAATGAAAATATGGTTTATATTTTAGGTAAAACATTTAATAAGCAACACAACGTCGCAAACTCAATTACACATCAACTCTATAATGAATGGCGACACAAGCAAGGCTGATGAACTGAGAGGCCAGGATACTGTCAGTCCCAGCTGCGATCTACTGATAAGATTTCAAAGGTAAACATAACCTGCACCAAATTAAGCCCTTTTCAACTGAAAAGTATCTGTGAAAGATTATAGTTATGTTGAGAAGAATAATAGAATAACAATTTATTAAATTGAATTTAATTCAATTTAATAAATTGACCATTCAATTCTCTTTCATTTCCTAAAAAATAATATGTTTCTTTCTCGGGGATGTAATAGTCCGCGCGATACAAATATTTGATGAAATATGTGTTTTAAAAGTAACCTATAACATAATATACAATTTCAACAAGTTAGACATTTTGAATTCTTATGACTTATATTGTTTTTTTCTCTAGACTTCTGTTCACGGAAGCGATGTGGTGTCGCGGTGGTCGCAACACGCGCGGCGGTGTGCGTTCGCTTATCACGCAGTACGTCACACTTCTGTCCGAGCACGCGTACACCACACTCGCGTGCTTCGTGCGCGCTGTTTTCCGAGCGGACAACGCACAGCTCGTCTCGCTATGTGACGTCATTACTCAGGATATCATCGGTAAGTATTTTTAAATGATGAAATTGATACTATTGATGAAGTGTATCAAAAGCTATTAAATAGATACAATTATAAATGTATGATAAAACATATTAATTGTAAAATATAAGTATTAAAACGTTCTAAATGAACTTTTTTGTTTGTATATCACGATGCTAAGTTTATGAAAGTAAGTTTTTTCTCATTTATAGGGCGTGTAATAAGTGAGCTGTGCGTATGGATATGCGCATGCGGCGCTCGCAGCGGTCTCGTTCTTGGCGATTGCGGCGCGGCGGCACTCCGCCTCTTGCGTGCGTGCGACGACGCGGCGCGTTCGCTCCCCGCTGCCGCCAAGTTGGACGCTGACTTGCTGGGCTGGCCTGGCCTAGTATCGCGTAGACACCAACTCAACTCGACCATTGTTAGAAAGTGAGTATATCGATTAATGCATACAATGTGGGGCACATTTGTTTGCTTATTTATTGAGTAACACAGGCATAAGCAATTTAATAAAAATAGTAAATATCTCTTTACTGTTTATTTAGTTCCTAAAAAAATAAACAGTGTTTACAGAATAATTTTCGTGCTAAAGTTAGACCTACGCAACTTTGTAGCGTGTTCTATTTGACATTGATATTTTTACCCAAAACATAATACGTGATATTTATCATAAAACGTTGATTCCGAAATATCAAAAACTTTCAATTTGTATCGTGCGTTCCTTCAATCAAATATTTGATCGAAGGTGCGTTCTATAGAAATGGGATGTTGTGAAGTTTTAGTAAAGCCATATTTATTTTAGGTACGATCTAAAAAATCATACCAAAGAAGGCGGTTCCTGGATTGTGGTGGCTGGCTACGTATACGATGTGCACAATTTCGATTGCGACAACGCGAGCACTGTGGAGCTCGTACGCAAACTGCGCGGGTGCGACGCTACGGCGGCGCTCAGCGTGGAACCGCACGCTGCGTATTTGTCGCGTATTACAGAGAAATGCGTCGGCATGTATACGAACCAGATATACTCACATAAGTGTCAGGTATGTTAGCACCAACGATACCTTTGTTGCGTACTTTTTTTACTTTATTTCGTACTCTATCTTTAATAATATAGTGAAAAATCAAAATTTTTGGAGAATCTACGTCTAATATGGAATATAAATTCTTGTGTTTATGCAACTAGCCTAAAATATACTTTTTTCACAGGAAAGCACGTCTAGTCTAAGAGCCCATCACATTTTATCGTCGTGCGCGTTTAACTTGGCTCTCGGTCTAACTCAGTGCGGTCTGCGACTCTCGCGTTCAATACCGGTACAGCAGGTGGAAAAAGAGGCGGCGCCGTACGCTACTGCTATATTCCTTAGAGGCGGTCTGCAGGTAAATATTGAAATTTTTATTTTAGTTTATGTTCAAACTTCATAATATGAAGTGTTCTGTTCTAAATATCCCTTTGATATTATCATAATATGGCAATTTCAAAATAAACATACTTAAAATAAAAATAATTCTATGATACAGATGTAAGTTACACAAAAAATGTTTGTAACATGGACTTAAAATATTGTAATAATATTTTAATGCATGCAATAGCATTTCTGCGTGAATCATGGTTCGTTAGTGATGAACTGGATCATTGTCGCCCAAAACAACCGTAAAAGCCGTATCTCGATAGCATTTAAATTTAATAATATGCAAATATTTGTTTATTGAAGTGCTGAATGTTTATTTATTTTAAACAGACATCGCACCCAACAAACCCATTCGAGGAGGAAAAAGCCGAGGCCCGTAGCGGTTCCTCAACCGGTGGCAATAGCCCGGCTTGCGACGCGCCGCTTGCGCACACGCCCAGCGTACGGCCCGCACGCACGCCGCGACTCAACGTCTCAGTTACGGTCATGCCCATGCGGGCTGATTCGCTGCTGTTTGCGCTCGCTGAACCTAAGTTACATGTAAGATTCTAATTATTTGTAAAATATTATATTATTTATTTATGAGAAAAGATATAATATAACCCGACGAGAAGAACTGGCGTGAGAAACTGTGGTCACAAACAATAAGGGTGTAAAATATAATTTAGTTATTGATTCAATATATAGGCAAAACGTTGAAACAGAGAATTTATGCCGTTTTTTGCTAATAACTAGTGGTGGTTAATATAACGTATAGCTGAAAAAAGTAGCGCGCTATTTCTTCGCAACGAATAGCGCGCGCTATAAAACTAGGCACAAGACGCTACGTTATAACGTATCGCGCGGTCACTGACCTAGCGCGGCGCCGCTCGCGCTGCCGATCGCGCGCGAGTCGCGACTTTCGTTGGTTCGTTGCCGTATCGTTCGGGCCCAAATCGGCTGAATTCGGCTGT
Source organism: Lysandra bellargus (assembly GCA_905333045.1). Taxonomy (NCBI): domain Eukaryota; kingdom Metazoa; phylum Arthropoda; class Insecta; order Lepidoptera; family Lycaenidae; genus Lysandra; species Lysandra bellargus. The sequence goes on from HG995333.1 coordinate 6,605,947, forward strand.
CATAATTTTTTCAGTGTTGCGTTGCGTGCATAGGTAAATTATAATGTTTTATAATCCCTGCTCCGAAGAGCACTGTACTGTAATATAATGGTAACTTCCGTTCCATGTGAATGTATTTTTTCTAAATCTGGATACGTTATTATATTTTTAAATGTAAGTAAATGAAATGTTAAAAAAGATCTAAAAATAATTTAAGTATATTACCAAAAAATAAAAAAATAATTAAAAACCATTTAAATAACTTATAAAAAAAAGAATTGTAAGTACTTATATAAAGCGATTCCTTTCAATTTCAATATAATATTATTATACAATTATATTGTATCATTTTAATTTAAATATTTCAAACGTAATAAAATTAACCAAATAAATAATAATGCCTTCAAACGATTATATTATTCTAAGTTATCTAACAAACACGTTATATTATATTAACTCACCCACCGCGTTATAATTATTATTAGCGAAAGAATTCAATAACGTCGGTAACTTTACAACGTGTCCAATCGATCGTTATAACGTATTGAAGGCAGCTAGGGCCTAGGAGCTACCTAGCTACTTCCGATAATATTAATTTACTAGACTTTAGAAAAACTACCAAAACTCTAAATTAACTAATTTAGATTTAAATGGAATTAAATGAAAGATGCCGAAAAACTAACACTCGATTTATTCGCTATTTAACAAATTATCGCGGTACGGACACAAAGTTAATCAGCAGGCCTAAAAATAGCGAATGTCTAATTACATTTCAAAATTCGTCAATTTATAACACAAAATAATTAATAATAATTACGACTCCCACTTGACCATTTCTATGTCGGAGCGGGGGTGCGCAGGAACATGGCGGCAACGCGTAGGCAAATAGGCGATCGTTACGCATGCGGCCATATTTACGTGGGCGGAGCTAACGCAATGCGTAGTGTCATCCCCTAAAATCAGGTGATCGTGACGTCAGGTGGCGTGATTCTTATGCCTCGTTTACGTGCAAGTTGCAACTTGCCTCGCAACTTGCACGACGACTCGCCACACTACTCCCCCGCTGAGACCGTGACTACGGGCGGAAAAAATCTGGAAACCGGACCGTGCGTCCACTCCTCGTCTTCTTGACCGCCGTCTGGTCTTCGGCTGGTGGACTGTCTAGGGTTGATGAAGGCGTCTCTCTCGCGACGAAGGCTGGTTTCACGCGGTCTATCGTGACCTTCTGTGTCTTCCCTTTAACATCCAAGTCCAACGTCTTCTTGTCTCGCTGGAGCACCTTGTAAGGTCCAAGGTACGGGGCTTCAAGTGGTCTTCGTGCAGGACCCTGACGGAGGAAGACGTGCGATGCCTTGTCCAGGTCTTTTGGCGCATAGAACGGACGACTGGAGCTAGTGTGCCAAGACGTGGGTTGAGGTGTCAGCTTCTGCATGTGGGAACGAAGTCTGCTCACCAAGCTGCTCATGTCTACGGGCTCGTTGACAGTGGAAGTGAAGAATTGCCCAGGTAGACGTAGCGGTTCACCGAAAACTAGTTCTGCTGCCGATGCCTGAAGGTCTTCTTTCCACGCGCTGCGGATGCCAAGGAGCACCCAGGGCAGCACCTCGGTCCAGCTCGTAGTGGCGTGGCAGGTGATGGCGGCCTTGAGCTGGCGATGCAAACGCTCAACCAGGCCGTTGGCAGCGGGATGGTAGGAGGTGGTCAGGTGGTGAGAGGCCCCGACTAGGGCAGCGAGTTCCTTGAAGGTGTGGCACTCGAACTGCCTGCCACGGTCGGTGGTGATGTGCTCGGGGCAGCCGAACCGCGCGATCCACCCAGAGGTTAGGGCGGCTGCGCAGGTCTCGGCAGTGATGTCCTGGAGCGGGTACGCCTCAGGCCAACGGGTGACACGATCGACGACTGTGAGGCAGTACCTGAAGCCAGAAGATAAAGGTAAGGGACCAATAATATCAAGGTGGATGTGGCGAAAGCGTGCTGATGAAGTCTTAAATGCTGACAAAGGTGCTGTCGTATGCCTCGTGACTTTGCTTCTCTGGCATGCTTGACACTCCTTAGCCCATTGTCGACATTCCCTGCGCATTCCAGGCCAGACGAACCTTTCTGATACAAGGCGAACTGTTCCCTTCACGCCTGGATGGCTCAGGCCATGAAGAGAGTCAAAAACTTGCCTGCGAAAAGGTTGTGTACCTGCAGCGGTGTCGCAATATACCTCGACACCTGACTCTGGCATCCTCAGCTTCTCCAACTTGAGACTCGAGCCATTCTGGAGCAAATCCTGCAACTCGGAGTCCGTTGATTGTTCGTGGGCCAGGGAATGGTAATCTAGGGGCAAACAAACTTCATTAATGCGTGACAAGGTATCGGCCACAACGTTGTCCTTACCAGCCACGAATCTAATGTCAGTAGTGAACTGGCTGATGAAGTCCAGATATCGGAACTGACGAGGAGAACAGTTCTCTCTAGGTGAGGCAAAAGCAAATATTAGTGGCTTGTGGTCAGTAATCACCGAGAAGGTTCTTGCTTCAACCATGTAACGAAAATACCTGATCGCTTCGTAAATAGCCAGGAGCTCTCGATCATAAGGGCTGTACTTCCTCTGAGAAGGTCTGAGCTTCCTGGAGAAGAAAGCGAGCGGCTGCCAGTCTTTATCCTTCCTCTGCTGCAGAACAGCTCCGATCGCTGAGTCAGAAGCATCGGTCTGGATTGCAAGCTCGGCCTGAGGGTCTGAGTGAACCAAGAGTACTGCCTGTGAAAGACTCTGCTTACATTTATTAAAAGCTTCTTGCAGCTCCGGCGTCATGGTGACTGGATGAGAACCTTTAACTTTCGGTCCTGCCAAAAGGTTGTTGAGGGGTGCCTGCAAGGAAGCTGCGGAAGGTAAAAAGCGACGATAGAAATTGATCATTCCCAGGAAACGCCTTAAATCCTTAATTGTCTTGGGTGCTGGGAAGTCCAGGATTGCTTGCACTTTGGTCTCAAGAGGTCGAATACCTGTGGCAGAAACTCTGTAACCCAGAAACTTCACCTCAGACCGACCGAAATTGCATTTGTTGGTGTTGATCAGAACTCCATACTCTGCTAGCCTTCTGAAAAGAGTCTTTAAGTGCTCCTGATGCTCCTCATCATCACGGCTGAAGACCAGAATATCGTCCAAGTACCCGTAGCAAAAATCTAACCCTCGGAGAACCTCATCCATGAAACGCTGGAAGGTTTGCGCAGCGTTACGAAGCCCGAACGTCATATACGGGAATTCGTATAGTCCGAAGGGTGTCGTGATGGCAGTCTTGGGTATATCCTCCTCAGCAACAGGGATCTGGTTGTAGGCCTTGATCAAGTCCACGGTGGAAAACATGGTGCTACCTACTAGCTGGTCAGCAAAATCCTGAACGTGCCTGATGGGGTATCTGTCTGGAACTGTGCGAGCGTTCAGCGCTCTGTAGTCCCCACAGGGTCTCCAGCTGTCATCCTTCTTGCGGACTAGGTGAAGAGGCGAAGACCAAGCGCTCTCTGATCTGCGCGCTGTACCACTCAGCAGCATCTCGTCGAATTCCTGTTTTGCGATTTTCATCCGCGCAGGATCGAGACGACGAGGGCGGCTGGACGTTGGAGGACCTGGAGTAGTGCGAATATGATGCACTGTATTGTGCTTGGGAGTACCTGGTCTACCAGCAGGGCGCGTTATTTCGGGGAACTCTCTCAGCAGTCTATCGTAGTCCGTATTCCCCAGGGTTGTGCGAACTGAAGAAATATTCTCAGCAGCCTTGACACGAGGTGCGGCAACTGTAATTGATGTGACACCGTCGATTAAACGTTGGTTGCGACAGTCGACAAGTAGGTTGTAGAAACCTAGAAAATCGACGCCGATGATAGGCTTGGAGACGTCTGCAACTATAAATCGCCAAGTGAATGCGCGACGCAGGCCTAAGTCCAATGTAAGCGGCAAATAACCATAAGTGGCAACTGTTCCATTTGCAGCGAACAGCTCGTACTTGGTCTTGATGCGTGGCTCCCGTACAGCGGATCGCGGGAATACACACAGGTCTGAACCTGTATCTACTAAGTATTGTACCTTAGTTTTACGATCCGTGATGAACAGGCGGCTCGAAATAGCTAGGCAGTCGTTCGCCGCCACTAATGGCTGCCCAAGGTGTTTCCCGAACTACCAGGCTTCTTCTTGTAGCTGCAGGGCTGGATACATTTTAGAGCCCGGTTGCCAAACCGGTGGTGGTACCAGCAGAAGGGGCGATCTCTGGACTGGGAACGAGAGCGAGAACGAAAGCGTGACCTCCATGGACCTCTGGATCGGGAGCGATGCCGTTCACGGAGCTCCATGCTCATTGTCTCCAACCTTCTGCTCAAGTCGGCTACTGTCCGGGTCAACATCTCGATGGATTGATGAGTAGAAGTCGAAACAGGTGAAAAATCAACCATCGGTGGCATCGGGGGTGCACTGGCGCCAGCTACTTGCCCGTTCACTGTCACGATGTCGTTTATTCTGTCCGCCAATTCAGCAACGTTCTCAAGGCTCATGTTCACCTGCGATGCGACTACGGTTTGCAAGTTGGTTGGTAGTCTACTGGACCATATCGTACGTATGAGATCTTCAGGTACGGTGGGACCGGCCAGTTGTTGCAGGTAGCGGAGAAACTGCGAGGGTTTTCTATCACCCAACTCCTCATGCAAGACGAACTGCTTTAACTTCCGCTCCTGTGATGCTGAGAGTCTCTTAATCAGCTCGGTCTTCAGCTTCTCGTACTTTCCTGAAGCTGGTGGAGAAACGACCAGGTCCCGAACTGCCATGGTATGCTGGGGGTCCAGTTGAGACAGTACGTAGTAGAATTTGGTGGTATCCGCTGTAATATTTGATAAAACAAACTGACCTTCCAACTGTGCAAACCATAGCATAGGGTCTTCTGCATTGAAAGTTGGTGTCCGTACTCCAACACGGCATGCTTCTTGCAGCACATCCTTGGCAGGTGCAGGTTCGGCAGCAGGCGCGGAGACTGGTGCAGCGGCAGGTGCAGCGGCTGGTGCAGCAGTTGGGGCAGCCGGAAGTGTCCTACCTTGGTCCGCCATTTGGTCACCTGTGCTGATGCTGATGTTGATGAACCGAAGGGGCGTGTGCTGACAGGGGTCACCAGTGAAGGCAGCTAGGGCCTAGGAGCTACCTAGCTACTTCCGATAATATTAATTTACTAGACTTTAGAAAAACTACCAAAACTCTAAATGAACTAATTTAGATTTAAATGGAATTAAATGAAAGATGCCGAAAAACTAACACTCGATTTATTCGCTATTTAACAAATTATCGCGGTACGGACACAAAGTTAATCAGCAGACCTAAAAATAGCGAATGTCTAATTACATTTCAAAATTCGTCAATTTATAACACAAAATAATTAATAATAATTACGACTCCCACTTGACCATTTCTATGTCGGAGCGGGGGTGCGCAGGAACATGGCGGCAACGCGTAGGCAAATAGGCGATCGTTACGCATGCGGCCATATTTACGTGGGCGGAGCTAACGCAATGCGTAGTGTCATCCCCTAAAATCAGGTGATCGTGACGTCAGGTGGCGTGATTCTTATGCCTCGTTTACGTGCAAGTTGCAACTTGCCTCGCAACTTGCACGACGACTCGCCACAGTATCATTCGTTATAACGTAGCGTCAAAATTAGCGCGCTTGAAAGAATCGAGATTTCATTCGTTTTAACTGTTGTAAGTTATAACGTAGCGTCAAAACTAGCGCGCTTGAAATTCGTTATAACGTAGCGTCAAAACTAGCGCGCTTGAAATTCGTTATAACGTAGCGTCAAAACTAGCGCGCTTGAAATTCCTTATAACGTAGCGTCAAAACTAGCGCGCTTGAACGAATCGAGATTTTATTCGTTATAACGTAGCGTCAAAAATAGCGCGTTTGAAAAATGTAGCGTCTAGCATTAAGCGCGCTCTGAAAATATAGCCGTTAGGAACACCACTACTAATAACCACGTTATCTAAAATTTGTAAGAATAACCGGTTACCAATGGCCATATTATTTTCGTGGTTCGGTAAGAGTTTCTAACTTTTGAATATTCGTAGGATCCGTTAGCGCTGCACCTTTGGTGGGCGTGTGAGCGACGCGAGGGCTGCGCCCCCCACTTCCCCCCCGAACACCCGCTGGAGGAGCTCCGCAGGGCCCTGTTAGCTGTCCTGCTCTATCACGCCGGACTGAAAGAGCACGCGCTAGCGACTGCTACTGCTGGTAATTAGCTGTATAATTTAACTGTTTATATTTAAATTAAAATCTTTACAGTTATGCATTTTATTCACTTAATTTTTTTTGAGTTTATCATGAATCTGAATCATGGCATTATAGGAATTTAAAGACATAAAATACATTTACTAAATATTTTACATACAAAATTGTTTGCCGTAAAGTTACTGCATATGGCATGAACTTCGATTTTTTATAGAAATGGAGAAGGGTGAGGTAAAACTGTCTCCGGCGATGTCTGAAATAGTGAAGGCGGTGCAGCAAAGCAAGTGGACCCTCATGAGGACAAGACAGCAGATGTCCCGAGGATATAAAGAGGTTGGAGCTTAGATATTTTACTAGAATTTAGCCATTTCTGTATAAAAAATATGCGACTGCTATTTTAATCTAATATGCAGCTTTGATGTAGATTCGATGCAGTATCGATATATTAAAACTACAGAAGGGTATTTTTATAAAATGTAAAACCAACGTCAAAAGCGCTCTGATTGGTCCAAACACCATGTGGCGGTACCCACAATTCGCCTAACTTTCCTTCATCGCGCTAAAGAAGTTTTCTGAGCGCGTCGGTACATACCTACATATTATACGACAGCTGAAACGAACGTGATACACGTGGGCTCCGCGACCTGACCGAGCATAACACCTCCCTCGGTCGGAAGATCTTCCTTTGTGGCCAACTTCCCACACTTCATACGTACCTTCCCACACTTCACACGCACCTTCCCACAACCAAAAACTCAGAAGTTTGATTGACGTATATGTATAACATGAGAGTACGGTTTATTTACGGTAGGATGTACAAGATTGTAGCTGTATTAATGTTGGATTCAAATATTATTTGTTTTAATATGTTTGGCAAAATAATTATAATAAAACTAGTGGCTGTTGCCCGCGACTTCGTCCGCGTTAGCATAGTAGATCATATCCCAAGTATTATTTATTGTACAAAAATATTCATTGTACAGAATTGATTTTCGATTTTATTATATAAAGATTTTCCGCGCGGCTTCGCTTGCGTAATTTAGGAATTTAAGTTCTTAAGACAATAAGCAATTTTATATAGTTTCCCTCGTTTTTTCCACATTTTCCTCTATTTCTTCGCACCTATTTGTCTTAGCGTGATAAAATATAGCCTATAGCCTTTCTCCATAAATGGGCAATCTAACACTGAAAGAATCATCAAAATCCGTTGCGTAGTTTTAAAGATTAAAGGGAACAAAGGGACTTGAGGGAAAAAAAGCTACTTTGTTTTATATAGATAATGTAACTTTAACGTTCTTCACATACCCATAACAGGTGTGTGCGGCACCGCTAGAGAAAGCCCGTTTTCTGCTACACGAAGTCCGCGCCGCTATTTCGCCAGCGGTGGCCGGGCTGAGAACGCGTCCGCCCACGCGCCGCAGACCCACCGCCGCCAGAATGTTCCAGAAGGTCATGAAAATGGCTAAGTCACCTACGTTTAATAAGTGGTAAGGGGACTGGGCTTATTTTTATGTATAACCAAACAAAGAACATTTATTCTAAGGCACCTTTAGGTATATATTTTGTAACTTAAGGGGTCCCCCACATTAGGCGTGTGCGTTCCTCGAGCGTGTGTAGAATGCGTAGCTACAATATTGGGTTGAGTTGTAACAAGCCTAGACGAGAAATTACGTCTACCATTGACTTGACAAAACCCGACCAAACACAGGTCCGACATGTAGACACATGTAGAACCTGTGTTATTTGGTCAGGTTAGGTTAGGTTACGTAAATAAATTTCTCTGACGGTACCTGTACCGGTATATTGAATATAGGTTACATAATATTCTCCAGGTAAACGGCATTATTTGTGCCTTTTACCTAGAGAACATTATGTAACCTATATTTAATATCTGGGTTTATAATTTATTTTTTTAAGTATAACGCAATATGATATTTACATACAACAATAAAATATCTTTCTTTTTAGCTTTGAAACTACCAAGGACCTACGCAACAGGCAAAACAGTCTTAGCAAAAGTATGCTCAAAGCGACTGGCAGCTTACTACAGGGTGATGCTCTTCTCATAAAATCGACTATCGGCAATCAAATTATAAACAAAGTCGAAGAACATCCTGTAGTAGTCGAACCACTAAAGAGTCAAAGCGATACACTATCAGACACCGCCAAAGATTACTTTCAAACTAAAATGAAATTGAAACTTAAAGAGAAACCGCTCGAGAAAGACCTAAAGAACGCTTCAAATTACGACGATATGAGAAACGACGGGCGCGATTCGAAAGCAGAAAAAGATGATTATGATAAAGACGACGACAAAACTCCAACAAACGAAGTATCTATGAGTTCAATCAACGATATTACCGATAATTCGGTACTAAAAGATTCTTTAGAGAGTGAGAAACAAGTGATGTTGCTAGCTGATGATCTCAAAAACGAGTTGATTGTTGCCGATGAGGAGAAGGATGATGATAACTCGGAAAGGAACAAGTTTGTTAACGCTTGGGTTAGTCGACTGGCATGTGAGGAGAAAGGTAAGTGATATTGTGGAACTTATACGGTAGATTTTGAAGTAGACGATAGCCGCTGTCTCTTCTTGCATATTGGTTTAAATATAATTAATATGTAAAGTCCAACTGACTGCAAATTAATCCCCCTGTTTATGAAAATAGTTACTACATAAAATACGCTATGACAATGGTTTTATCCTTGTCTATCAAATGTGTTTTCCAGCGTAACAGAGAAGGAGAAAACATTATATACTTCATTGTAATGTTTCAATATTTTAAAACTTGAATAAAAAATCTATGATAATATAACCAGAGACCAGCCATAAACTCAACAATTTTGTAATGAATAAGAACACAATGAAATTAGGGAAAAGACATTTAAATTTTTTATTTCATTTTTAGATTTATATTGGATGTTAGAAGAAGTAACTCCGGAGCAACAGAGTTTGACCTCGGCCATCATTGACTTTGTTATCACCGAAGCCCCCTGTGATATTGATACGCTTAGGAGAGCTCTGTATTGTCAGGTATTGTTGTTATTCAAAATTTAGTCGCATTATTTTGTTTCACAAGGTAAGGGTGTAGTGTATTTACTCAAAATACGTTGGTTGTAACTGTAACTCGATTGGAATCGCTCCAAACGTAGCAAAAAAATTAGCTTGGTGAGAGATAGAACTATACACTTTTTCAACTTATCATCTTTCGTCCTTATAATATATCTTGCTTCGTAAACAAGCTATTTTATTTATGGTATTAAGTTTGATCTTTCATTTCAGATACAAAGAGCTGAGATAAGACTGAACGGGTATACTATTATAAACAGTGTGCTGAACACAGCGCAAACGATGTCGGAAAGTATAAAATATGCCGCACTAAGCGGGCTACTTGGAGCGTCCATGGCTGACTCCGTACCACATTCTCCTCTAAAACCCACAATCCCATTTACTCCCCCATTAAGAGGCATAGAATCTGTGATACCACATACAAAATACATGGTCCTTCTAGAAAGATCGAAGTTGATGGAGTACGTTTTGATCGAGTTGAAAGCGAAGGTCCAAGAAGGGGAACAAAGCCAACCGCTGCCTTTGAAACTGAGCGCGAATTATGGAGCCCACGCGTTGCTGAATAAACCGTCCAGAGCAAGGTATATTTAAAATCAAATTTGTTAAAACTTTTGATAGCATTATAAATTGCAAATATAATAATAGAATGTAAATTTATTTGTCAGCGCCGTACGCGTCGAATGTGCCGCATAGTATACGAAATGCGGCGCTTACTGTGCGGACGAATGTGCGAGGTTTGACATAATTTCATACAACGAATCCTAAAATGTGGCGCGTTCGGCGCGTGCGTGCTGATAACCTTAAACGCCAATAAACAATATATGACCTTGAATCTTGCTTAATGGGATAAACCATTTCAGATTCCTCATCACGCTTCTATCCTTGCTACTGGAGGGATGCCAAGGACCGGAGTTAGAGCAGCTAATTAACTGTGGAGCGCTGAGCACCTGTCTCACTCTGTTGAAGCAGATCGGTGGAGACACCTCACTACATACTTCACTCATCTGCAACAGCTTGAAGACTAAATGTAGGTTATAGTTTCTATACATGTGTCAATTTGCCGTGAAAATGAACTCTAACGAACTGATAATTTAAGGATGTACTTTTTAAGTAAAAAATTAGGCGAATGAATATTTATTTTAAATGGGTAGTCGGTAGTCCAATAAGTTGACGAATCTTTTTGTAAAATGACTAGCACGTCAAGTTAAACATTTGCACAATTGGTATCTGAAGACTGAAACATGGGGGCTATCAGCTATGTCTATGTGTTGGATAATACTCAATAGACATAGATATAAGTTGCGGGTGTCATCTAGGCTGGTATAAATAGTCAGCACTCAAGATGCATCTCGGTCTCAAGACACGGTTCAGGCTCTGTGATTGGTCCAAATTTTGACATCCAACCAATCACAGAGCCTGAACCGTGTCTTGAGACCGAGATGCATCTTGAGTACTGACCAAAAATACGGGCCCTAGTATAGTAGATAGTAGTATAGTATCATATCAGTCTTCGTTGCGGCAAAATTCGCTTATAGCGTGGGAACCGTACAGTTTTCCTATATAAAAAGTATCTTATGTCCTTTCACGGGACACAAAATATCTCCTTACCAAATTTCAGCAAAATTGGTAACAGACAGACAGACACAATCTCGCATTTATAATGTTAGTATTGCTATAGACTATATATATGGATTAGTATGGATATTAATTGTAAGCAAGGTCGACATATTGTCTTACATTTACAGCTGAATGCCTAATCATATACGAGGATGAGAGGTTAGGCGCGAGAGCGCGAGGTGCTTCCCTGTCCGGTCCCGAGTTGGCATCGCTTATGAAAATCGGCACCAGAGTCGTCCGCGGTAAAGACTGGAAGTGGGGAGATCAGGTAAGGAAATGTAACGAAAATATAATGATAATATAGGACTTAAAATACTAAACATAATAATATTATCATTCCACATATTATGTGTGTTAAAAATAGTACTAAGCAAACTTTGACAAGAGGTACTTACTGGTTGACGGTTTTTATGGCTGAGGCCGCCAATTTTTGCTGATATGACGCAGAAAAATTTTGCGAGAGAAAGAAAATTGGCGAATATCTACGCTGCTTGTGACGTTGGAGCACCAAAATTGTAGCGAATTTATTCCTCTACGCTATCATAGCGTTGAGAAAAATGACGTTGGAGCAACAAAATGATAGCGAATTTATTTCTTTACGCTATCATAGCGTTGAGAAAATCAAACTTATCTCTGTAAATAATACAGAATGCGGTTTGTATTATAGCCCCAAACATGGCCCCTTTGACTACTCACATAATGCATTGATAGTTTCATGTGAAACAGTAATACTTACATTTGTGTCACAAAAAAACTTCCTTTGAAAAAACTGTGTACACAGCCCGACTGAGGTTCAAATGTGAACTGTCGAGAAATGGCGGATATTACGAGATTTTCCATAGAATGCGTAAAAACTCAGCGTTGCCACCTCCTTTTCATTTTACCTTCCCTAACACCCAACGATAATAATAAATCGGTATTATTGATGACGTTTAAAATGTGGGGTAGAATTGATGTTTCTAACGATTCATTTGATTTGAAAAAGTTTATAAAAAAAGTTATCTTAAAATACTATAAGAATTAGATGAGGTAATAGCCATTTATTTATATAAGTATTCATAACATATTATCCGATTTATCTTCAAATCTGTCATACTTACTGCTACAGCGACAGTTAAAGTGCACCTCTTCCACGGCGTATTGTATATTTTAAGATATTTTCTTATCTTTTTTATGTTTTATTGTAAATATATTTTTAGACTATTATTTGAACTCAAATAATTCTAATAAATGCTTGAGTACTTTGTTTTCTTCACAGAACACATTAATGTGTTCTGTGGTTTCCTTCGTTAGAATCAGTTTTTGAGCATAAAATAAACACAATACTTTTTAAAATACAAAGGGCGGAGAAAAATAATTGCAAAATCAGCAAAAATTGGCGGCCTCGCCCTTATAATGACCTTTTAAAAACGAAACTTAAAACCTTCAAATGTTAACATTCTACATAATGGATTCACTTCACATGGCTATTTGTATTTGCTATTGGCTATTTGTTGCATTTGGCAAAATTATTGACATATACACAAACAAGCAAATAAAGGCAAATACGGCCTTCCACACATGGACGTCAAATACCAAACTTTTACTTGATTTTGTTTACTTGCCTATTTGACTCTTTTGATGTGCGTCAAAAACCGACAAAGGTACGGATACGCGTATTTGGTATTTGTCAAATAGGCAAATAAGGCCAATACTTTGCCAAACATACCGTCTACATAATATGGTGATTGTTTGCCGAATACATCAAATACGCAAATACAAATAGCTGTGTGAAGTGCCTCCATAAAATATAATTTCTTTGGATTGCTTTGAAGTGTCAAAATAAAACCATTTCAACCCGCCGCTTAATAACAGTAGGTGAAGTTCATAATAGCAGCTTACACGACTTTTTTACGCTCGTTTGTAGCAATACAAACGTAAGTTGAACCCTCAGCAAACGCAAGGAAGCCGACAAGTTTTAACTTTAAATCTGAAAAAACGCGATGAAAACGCGCAGAAGACGAGCACATCAAAAACGCGCGTCGTGCGCAAAAAATACGTCGTGTGGCCTTTAGATTACTTATCACGCTTAAACAAACTCAATAACATAAACATTTCTCGGCATAGGACGGTGTCCCCGGCGGTGAAGGGCGCGTTATCGGCGAGCTCGGTGAAGACGGCTGGGTGCGGGTCGCCTGGGACGCCGGCGGGACCAACTCGTACCGTATGGGCAAAGAGGGAAAGTACGATCTCAAGCTAGCACGCTCGCCTTCCCCACCGCCCTCTGTAGACGAAACCGTACAGGCTAATGGTACGTACCAACGAGGAAATTGATCACTAGGCAGATGGCGGACCTACGTTATTTGGTCGTGTTACGTCAATTCAATGTTAGTCATGGTCTGTCGGCTGGGTTTTACATAACCCGACGAAATATCGTAAAAATATGTTATGAAAAATATTAGTTGATGATGCGGTAGTTGATTAGTTTTTGATATTTCTTTTGCCGCTAGGAAGCAGACTCGATTCAAACTAAGAACCGCCTGGTGGCTTCAGAAAAATGTTTATAACAATTTTCTGACATTTTGTTACCTGCTGGGCTCTGGCGGAGCTCTGTATCAATCACTCGATATCGTATCATACAGCCGTCATGTTGCGACCTTAAATACCCTCGTTCCATTAACGAAACCTAGGAGGCGTGAGACAAATGAATCACGTTATCTATTCAAATCCTTAATAGGAGAGAACAGTGTGGAATGGTGGCCGGTGAACGAAGTGCGTGCGGCGTGCACGTGCTGCGTGCGTGCTATCTGTGCGGGGGCGGGGCGGCTGACGGGCGCGTCACGGGCGGCGGCGGCGGCGCGGCGTAACGTCGCGGCGTTGCAGAGGAGATTACTAGCGCTCGCGCACGCACACATGTCCCCGCCCCCCACAGCGTTTGCGTCGCAAACCCACACCGCTTTGGCGCTGCTGAGAGGTAATAATTTTATATGGTACAAGTATGTACATAACCAAAAAATTTATACAATTATATTGTGCTATTTGAAAATGTTATTGTTATATTTATAAAAGCATAAATATTATAACTGAAGCATAAATAAAATTTAGTGGATGCAAAATAACATTATTACTATGTTTGATGTTAAGTTCTGATTAAAAAAAAAAATTAGATATTTGATGATTTCTTTACATACCTTTAATAATATTGTGTTTTTAGCAAGCGCTCAATCACCGGAGATGCGAAGTGCTCTCTGCACGGATTCGTGGTTCGAGCTGTGTTACAGTATTATTTCGTCAAGCGATAAACCTATCTCCCAAGATCTCATATATCTACAGGTATTTAATTTTTATTACTTAATACTTTTTTTGTGCTCTAGCTATCGTGGATTTCGACATTTTTTTTTTTTTTGATAAACATGAGGGCCATTTACAACCCACATTATTTTGTCACAAAATACGTAACATTTACAAGTTAACAGGGTTTTTGAAATGCGTAACTTATGGGCGGAAGGGTTCAAATTTTTTAAATTGTGTATGTCGTAACATATGGACGCTCTAACGTGCCAAAACTGTATAGATACAAGCACTATGGCTGTTACGTCGTGTGCTCTGCGAACACAACGGTCCCTCGGACTGGCGGCGCACGGTCGCGGCGCAACTGATCGCGCTCGCCGGCCGCCTGTGGCTCGAGACGCACGCGTACGATCCCGCGCTACGTGCGCACGCGCATACAATCACCACTACGGTCGCGAATAACGGCGATGAGGAGGAAGTTGGTATGTATTTTTTTATAAAAAAATAAGAGATCAAACGGGTCACCTGATGAAAAGCACTACCGTCGCCCATGGACAGTCGCAACATTAGAAGAGCTGCAGGTGCGTTGCCGGCTTCGTGTATGTATTTGTAGTAACTTAAGTGTAGTAAATTTATTGCGGAGTGGTAGACTATCACTAAGCATTGTGCTATAATACTTTAACCACTACTGGTCTGTGCTTTATTTAACGTATGTGCCTACGAATAACAAAACTACAGGAAACGTAACTCCCATACTTCAACCGTTTTAAATTTGGCTCCTTTTCGAACACTAAAATATGACAATTCAGATTCTCGCCAAGGTCGTTTCCCAGGTAACGTATCATAATATTGCGCGCTGGACGACAGCCTGCGCGGTTATTGTCACTGTCACAGTTATGAAACAAAGCCGTGGACAATAATTGTCAAAAGCGGATGGCATTATGCAGTATACACCAAACATATCTACTATCACGAAGAAAGGAGTACATAATTATTATTTTAAAATCTAACATTTTCCTCTGATCCTTAAAGCGGGGAATTGACTACCGGGCCGCCCACTACGGGCCGCCCGTCACGGGCAGGTCTGTTGCATGTTTGCTCGTCAATTCCTAGGTACGGGCACAGACATGCCCGTTAGCCCGTGCCCGCAGCCTGCCCGCGAGATCGCATTTTTCCCGCGTGGGCACGTTCAAGTCTGTACATGAATGGTCGCGACGGGCGGCCCGTCGTCATTCGCGTCTTGGAGAGCGACAGGAGTACACTTAAAATATTATTCTAAAACATTTATTATTGTAAACAATACGAACACTAAACTTAGGAATGAAGGAATAAAAACAATTTTGACATTCGTTTAGTTCCATTTACCGGTCGTATCCTTATTTGTAGAAAGTTAAAAGCAAGGATTACATGAACACCGATCTACGTAATGCGCTAATACAGCGAACTTATTGAAAAATCTAAAGAAATCAATGCCGATGCTGATCTATCATTTATTACAAAGAAGATTAAGTCCATGAGTCCACGACCGAGCTGCAGCTCTCTATCTATTCGACTGACTTGCCTGTTCTGTGTGTGTTCAATCGGGGCAAGCGGCAGACTTGTGCCAGACCGGGCGGCCCGCGGGCAGCCCGGTAGTGAATTCCCAGCTTAAGTCATCGATAATAATAATATATAATAATTTTGAACAAACCTTGTACGACTCGGACGAATTTAAAACTATCCAGAGCACCTAGACAAGACGTTTTCAGATTACGAAAATCTATGTGCTAAATTATAACAAAATTGAAATAAAAAACTTACGGTGCAAATGCAGATTTTCGTAATCTCTTTAATTTTCGGTCATTACTCATACAAAATATATCATGAATATTAAAGTGTATGCTACATAAACGAGTAATCTGGCTCGGCAACCAATTCGGTTCGTTTCTTACTAAACGAAGTACGAACGGCATAATAAAAATAAGATTCTCCATACTGATGTTAGTCAGACCCTCGTTTATGAATTATGATTAAATTGTTACATCTTGCATAACACTGTCCATGGCGACTTTGTAAAAATTTTGTAATTATATTATTTTTTGATTATTGCATTTTTACAATAACATGTAAATGTGTTAATAAGACAAACACAAAGAGACCAGCTTAATTTTACGCAAATACCCTGGCATCCAACTTAAATAAGCCATCTTTTTGGGCAAGTTTTTGGGTCGGAAAAAATACAAGAACTTTACCTAAGCATAATTAAAAAAATTCACTTTACTGATGAAACTTGAAAGGTTATTCCTGTATTAAAAGTCGTATCTGTATGACTTCTACACCATTTCACAGGGCATTTAGGCATTTTAACAACGAAAATTTTGTAAAAAGCTACGTAAAAAGTAAATGTAAACAAATTGTAAAATGAGTTTAACAATAATTATCATGTCAACCTGGTTGAATGTCACTCGTGTATGAAAAATCACACGAAAAATGTATACCGAACACATGCATAAAGCACACATGTATTCGGGTCACATTTTGTAGCCTTTTGGTGCACTTTTTTGACGGAGTTACTCTTCCTGTAGTTTAAAGTTCACTGGTATGTGCGCACATTTTGTAGTGTAAGTTAGCTAGTTTGTAAAGATTGGTCAATTAATAATGTTTTTAGATTTAGATTTAGATTTATTTATTTATTTCCAAGAAATTCGTACATAAAGGTCTTACAATTTAGTTTGATCACAATTTCTGCCATATGGGCGTGGAAATATTGTCATATAGTGTGTCATTCATACAAAATTTCTACATGTATTACAATAGTTCGGATATTAAAGAACCAATTTTAAAAATCCAATAATTATAATCAACATCGTCAACTCAAGCCAAAACATTTTTATCATTTTAAAAGAGTCAAATATTAATGAAATTCATAACATTACAATATTGTCAATACAATTTATACTATAACAAATTTTTGAGAGAGAAAAATCCATTAACATTGATGCAATATAATAATATAATCATGTCATACAATAATAAATAAATATATAATCATGTCAAAATAATAATTTAAGTAATCTAAATTTACAATGTCAATTTAATCGAATAAAATACAATAAGCAAAATAATAATTCTAGTGTTTTGTCATAATATAAATTTATTTATTGCAATGCATTTAATGTCAGAGAGATAAAATAAATAAATACATTTTAATAAAACGTCATTTAAACCTTTTTGAACTTATTATATCATTAAAATATTCTTGTACCGTGTAGTAGCATTTCTCTAACAACCACTCAGAAAGAGCTTTCTTGAATTTATCATAGGTAGTGTGGTCTTTTTTAATTTTATCGGGAAGATTATTATATATTTTTACTGTCATACAATATGCATTTTTGCTGTTTAAAGACGACTTTTGTGCTGGTATGTTAAGTTTGTTTTTGATTCGAGTATTGCTTTTTTTCGAATAGACAATCATATTTTTTTAACAAATAAACACGCTTCTAATATGTATAGAATGGCTAAAGGAAGAATTTTAATTTTTTTAAAAAGCGGCTTAGAGGGTGTTATAAGGTTTTTTACTCCCGCCATAGCTCTAATGCATTTCTTTTGGATGATAAATGCTCTATCCACTTGTACTGAGTTTCCCTATAAAATCAGACGATATCTTAAGACAGATGAGACATAGCCGTGATAAGATATTGAGGCTGCTTCTTTAGATACTATATTTTGTATTCTTTTTAGTGCAAATACGAACCTATTTAATCTATTACAAATATTGTCAATATATTCTTTCCAATTTAGATTTTTGTCTATATTGCACGCATTTTATAGGACTTATCTTATTTTCTAATTCCTTTATATCAGCTTCAGAATTCGATTTTTGAAATTTAATAATCTTTGTTTTTTCCAAGTTCTCTTCCAATTTGTTACATTTTAGCCAATTTTTAACTTTTTCTATTTCGTTTTTTATTTCATTATTTAATAAATTTTTAAACATTTTATTAGTAAAGTAGTGTCATCTGCGAACATAAAGGTTAGATATTTTGTTACTTTGGGCAATTCGTTTATATAAAATAAATGAGTAGCTTACATTAAAGAAATATCTTTTCACAGACGTGCGATGGCGCGCGCCCGCAACCGCCAGCTACACGGGCGCAACGTGCGCGGCGCTTACAGAGCTCGTACGCAGTTTGCACGCTGCGCCGCAATGGCACGCCCCACTTACGGCCTTACTGCTTGACAAGCTGCAACTGGCAGCTCAGACGGTATTATTTCGTTGCATTATACCTATTTTATTAATATTTTTTTACACGACGAATAAAACTTTTGATGTTTTTATTGTTGTTAAAGATGTTATTGTTATTGCAAGAGTCATTCGTGCTTACTATCATTATCTTTTAGATAACCATCGACTTGCATTGGTGGCCTCACGCCAGTCAAGATTTGACGCAGACCATGAAACCCTCGCCGCCATCACTAAACACATGTTTGATAGGTATGAATTATTTTTTAAATAAGGAACAATATTTTTTAAAACTATTTATACGGAATTTGATATTAGTTGCTTACCTAAGTTTTATTCTAGTTACATACCTTAAGGAAACTACCCCATCGATTGAAATCATCCGTTTATTGGAACTTTAGATTGTTGTTTGAAAGTTTGAACTATACCCAATAAAAGCCACTAATATGTAGTATGAACTATTAAAGCTACAATTACATATTATACGTTCTTTTACCAACATGTTATTTATGTCTAGCTGGAGCCCTAGGTGTAGTTGGTGGGTTGGAATGGCGGATCCGGCTCGGCCAACGTGTATTAACGGGCTCACCGTCTCGACAAGCCATCGTCACACAGCTCTCCTCGCGAGCTAAGCTAACACTCGTACACGAAGATAATACGATTACAAAGGTGCGTTTTAATAGAACATTATTAAATCACCAAGTTCTTACACTAGCTGCGTGCATATCGACCTTTTTGTATGTCTTGAAAAAACTTTTATTATGATTAATAAAAGTTTAATTTAATACGCTAATGCGTAAATAGATGTTGGCCAGCGTGTGTGATTTTGCTTTATTAAAAACTATTCTTTTTCTTGCACAAGGCTAAAACAATGTTCTATTTTTTCTATTACTCAATTAATTTATTATTTTTATTTTATTAATAAATATTTATCTATCACAGAGTGATCTAAGTGGCGTACAGAGCGCGGAGTGCGGTCGGTTGTCGCTCGCGCTAGGGGGCGGCGAGAGCGCGCTGCGTGTGTGCGCCGCACTGCTCGGCGCCGCGCCGCAGGCTTCGCCCGTACATCCACATCACTTGCCAGGTACTACAATATTAATCCCCCTCAGAGTGATTTAAGCGGCGTACAGAGCGCGGGGTGCGGGTGGTTGTCGCTGGCGCTAGGGGGCGGGGATAGCGCGCTACGTGTGTGCGCCGCACTCATTTACCTGGTATGACCTAAAGTAAAGAGAGATGGATTAAGCCTATATTTCATCATCCATCAGATTTTATGTGTGTCGAGACGTGCAGTAATGTTAGTAGACTACTAAAGTTATTAAAGTTTTTAAATCAGGATGAGTTGTGCTGTGTATTGTCGAAACAGAATGTTAATATCGTCTTAAAGTTTTGGAATATTGTCGTTGGTTAAGTCAACATGTTACTATTATATGAAATATACAGCCAGTTACATTACTATATTATCTAATGTTATATTATAATTCACAGCCGAGATAGACGTTTACGGTCTAAGGAGACAGCAGATGGAGTTGCTTACACTATGTGCGGTGCGAGGCTTATTAACGACTAGGACACGACTACGAAAAGTACTATTACAACCCCCTGATAGCGGAGGTAAGTTAAAAGACCCGTCCCATTTCTTATGTATTCAGATTCAAATAAATTACTCTAAATGAAATGTAGAGAAAGCCATCTCTTTATACTTATGTTAATTAATAAATTTTTACTCAATGAATTTATAGTGAAAATGTAAAATAAATACGGCCTAAATATCATCGATTAGAGGTTATACTGTGTTAATGAAAATTCCATCTCGAATATTTTGCAATAAATATATTTTTTTCTTATAAATAAATTCATCAGGTTCACTAGACAGATCGTCGTCCACCAGTGCGGACGGTACGCTACTGCGGCGACTGCTGGCGCTCGCGACGCGGCCGAGCCCGCTCGCGGCGGCGCACACACCCGCCGAGCTCGCCGCTGCCGCGCTCACTATAGTGCAGCAGCTGGCCGCTCATGTCGCAGGTATTATTGTAATCAATTAGGTACTAAACTGAACAATCAGGTGCACTATCTTATAGAGTACGGTTATACGGTCAGTGTAGCATCAGTTCAGTCCACTAGTCTGAGACTGACTGACTGGTAGCGACAAATTACACATACTACGCGGCCGTGTTATAGACATATTAATAGCGAGCTATAGTCCGCGCGGAACTAGTTGGCCGCGCCTTAGGTAGGGACGGGGGTGAGGGGGCGGATTGCTTGCTGCTCGCAACACACATGAGATTAGACAGTGACGACCAATCTCGAGATATCCTGAACAATAATATTATTTAATTATTGAAAAGAATAAATTAAAGACAATTGATCAGTTTTATATTCTAAATTATTGACATCGGCTTTCCGTTTTTTAAAAACCTGTGCACTTTAAATATTATTTCCTTAGATTGTATTTTTATCGGCGGACTCATCTTGCTATTTCAATCTCTTGTGCTTTTTGTCTTAACTAGCCAGAACTGCTTAGAACTATCAAAATCAAGCGCCCCCGCCTCTCCGTCCCACCGCTCACATACCTAAGGCGCGGCCAACTAGTTCCGCGCGGACTATAAGACACAATTTTTCGTTCGTACGCTTCTGTGATAAGACATAGCAGAATCATAGAAGAATACTTTATTATCTACTACCTACTATTTTATAATTTTCACAGGAGAAGATAAGGAGTACGAAACTCCGCCGGAGATACCGATCATAGACAAGAGCAACGTGATGCAAGTGTCCATGGGCCCATCTACGAGCACTGCATCATTGTGTATGTATAATTTTTTTTTTTTTAAATTATTTGCATATTCATTTTTGCATACAGTTGTAGTCGCCTTCCAATTTCCATATTTTAAATTAAAGAACAATCTATATAAAAATATAAAACTTTTTTTTATATTTTAGCTCGCAAAGATCTAAATACATGGGCAAACTCGGCACAAGTGCAGCAAGTTATCGAGATGGGATTCTCCAGGCATGCTGTTTACGGCGCTATTCAGACGCTAGGTAATATTATAGGAGATCTTCTTTACACTACACCTAAATAGATGCAATCTATGATGTTGTATTTAAATTGCTGTTTACTCTTTTATTGATATTTTCTCTTATATGTTTGACAACCTTTTTTAAAAAACGGTGACGAACAACGTGGATAAGTTAGTGCTGCTTCAATCTTCGATTATTATAAAATACGTGGGAGAGCCATGCTTCGGCACGAATGGGCCGGCTCGACTGGAGAAATACCATGTTCTCACAGAGAACCGGCGTGAAGCAGCGCTTGCGCTGTGTTTCTTCGAGTGAGTGAGTTTACTGGAGGCCCAATCCTCTACCCTATTCCCTTCCCTACCCTCCCCTATACCCTTAATATAAGGGAATAGGGGAGGCCTTCCCTCCCCTATTCCCTTTCCTTCCCATCCCTACCCTCCCCTATTACCCTATTCCTTCTTAAAAGGCCGGCAACGCACCTGCAGCTCTTCTGATGCTGCGAGTGTCCATGGGCGACGGTAGTTGCTTATCATCAGGTGACCCGTTTGCTCGTTTGCCCCCTTATTTAATAAAAAAAAAAGAAGATTGAATAGATTCGATAAAGCAGATAGCTACATTTATATACTTTTACTATGACTACTCTTTTAGCTGTGATTTTTATCTCAGGCGGCACTAGTCTCCCGTCAGTGGAGGCGCTAGTGGCGTACTTACTGGAGCTGCCGCAACAGGGCATGGACGATACAGTGTTCGACGTTAAACCCGTCGTCAAACAAGACAAGAAACCTACACCGTTCAGGTAAACTTTAGTTTGTGCGAGAAGAAAGTGAGTATGTCTGTCTATCTGTCTGATACCTCTTGTCTTCACGCCCAAACCGCTGACCGGTTTTGCTGATATTTGGTATGAAGATACTTTGAGTCCCGGAAAAGGACATAGGATACTCTTTATCCCGAAAGATGTACGGTTTCCACGCGATAAACGAATTTTGGCGCCACGGAGTTGCGGGCGTCCTCTTGTATTGTATAAGTTTGAAGTACCTTTAAATAAATAAATATATATTAAAAATAGGTGGCGCAGCTGCTTCGCGTCAGAAGACGAATACGCTCAGTATCTCAGTGACGTCATCGCACCGGGTATGACCGTGCGGTGCTGTAAGGCGTTTGAGAATGTAAGTTTTTAATTCCTACCCACTTATTAAAATATTTACCCCTCACATAAGTTATACAATATTTTGTTTTTCGTAGGAAAATTCGCTTGACAACGTAAAATACATTGAATACAAAGTTTGATGTTACAATGTTCTTATAAAATATGCCATTTGATGTCAGTAATTTGCCTGTGCCGCTGGACCGTTTCAAAGTTTGTTGTTAACAGATTCCCCCACCATCACACAGCAGTCTCGTGTTTTTCAATATTTTGTGTATGTTCAATTTAATTGACAGCTCTATATAACTTGTCATGTGGTCCCTCTAGATTGCCCTGGGAGATGTCGGCCAAGTCCAAAAAGTTGAACGCGACATCAAACAAAATGTATTCCTGCATGTAAGTGTATTATTTTATTGACTTCTATGTGATACCCAATCGTGAACAAAAGCAACGTGTTACGTATCTCACATTATGTGATTTCTTTTCAAAAGTGAGTAGTAGATTTCGTTATCAATTTAATAATATAGATGGGAATTTATATATTTTATCTTGCATTAATGTGATATATAACCCTCAATAGCAAAGTGTAATACAATATCGGTTAATGAACGAAAATGAATGATCGCTCAAAGTCGGCTGCTACTTTAGGCAGTTTGCTGTAAGTAGAGCCTTTCGCCAATCCATACTAATATTATAAATGTGAAAGTGTGTTTGTCTGTCTGTCTGTTACCTCTTCACGCCTAAATCGGTGAACCGATTAGGCTGATAGTCGGTATGGAGAAACTTTGAGTCCCTTGAAGGGACATAGGATACTTTTATCCCGAAAAAATGCACGGCTTCGACGCGATATACGAGTTTTGGCACAAAAGAGTTGCGGGTAGCATCTAGTTTTCAAACTCCGAAGTAAAATACCCCTAGGCTCTAACGACAATTCATTCCCAGGTGGAATGGCGCGGCGTGGGTCGGGTAGCGGGCGTACGCGCCGTGCACGCTGAAGTAGTGTCGGGTGCGCCGCCGTTCGCGCCCGGCGACCGCGTCCGCGTACGCGCCGCTGTCACGCAGCCGCGGTACAAGTGGGGATGTATAGATCACACTAGCGTTGGCACTGTTACTGGTAAGATGATGGAACTCTTCCTGTGAATTTATTTTATTTGGAAAATTTACAGGTTTTGAAAAGCTTACATCTTAAGATAACATAATATGCCAGCAATATGTCAATCACAAGTTTTCGCCCACATCATTAAGAAATTGCGTGTTTTAGTTAAAAATAAAAAACTGTTCGCGCCAAACTCTAGCGCGACGTTGGCAACACTGCAGCGCGTGAGTCTGCACTCTGCGCTGTCAACTGTCATACGCTAGACACGCGAGTGACACATTCCGCTTTGAACCGTGACCGGCGCGCGTTCGTTAAACATACGAAAATCTCCGCTCGGTTAGCCGATCGGCCCAAACTTCGCGATTAATCAAATAATTATCCGTGATTTATCCTCATGAACTAAGCTCAGTGATAGTGATTATAGACCACGGTGACAGTGTGACTATCAGCTCGTCTCATCTCAGCGCAGCCGCCAGCATATATCATCAACAGGTACCCATTTTTCATATTTCCTTTATTATATCCTTTTTTCCCAATCAGCTCACCACGTCGTAGGGCTTCGCCCCTACACTTTCTGGTGAACGGCCGGGCGAAAAAAATCCCGCGGAGTTACGATCCGGCTCGAAGAGGACCAGAAAATGTAGGGGCGAAGCCCTACGACGGTTGTGAGCTGAAAGGATATAATGTAGGAAATACCTGGTGATTGAGAGGCTGGCGGTTGCGCTGAGACGAACTGAGCTGAGGCGGTTACGACACTGTCACCCTGGTCCACAATCACTATCACTGAGCTGCGTTCATGAGGATAAATCACGGATAGTTATTGGATTAATCGCGAAGTTTGGGCCGATCGGCTAACCGAGAGGAGATTTTCGTATGTTTAACGAACGCGCGCCGGTAACAGTTCAAAGCGGAATGTGTTACTTCACAGTGTCGCGTATGACAGTTGACAGCGCAGAGTGCAGACTCACGCGCTGCAGTGTTGCCAACGTCGCGCTAGAGTTTGGCGCGAACAAACCTGATAATTTATTCTGTGTATTTCTTATCATAAAATATTGTTTTAGCAATATCAAACAACGGGCGCGATTTGACAGTCGATTTCCCACAACAACCCGGCTGGACGGGTCAAGTCAGCGAAATGGAACTAGTCACAGATCAGTGTAAGTTTACCGAGATCAAGCTTATTAAATTTATTCTCGTGCTCAAAATAAAAGCAGTTATTTCTCTGAGAGGTTTCTTCTAGTAAATCTTTATTATTTGTAAGTGTTGAGTGTGGAAATAAGGCTATATATTTAGCTTAAATACGAAAAAATACCTGTCTGCTGTGTACGTCTTGTAATATTTGCATTTACGTTTTTTAAGCGGAATGGTGCTGCGCGGCGGGTGGATCGGGCGTGGGCTGGCGCGGCGCAGTGCGTTGCGTACGCGTATCGTCCTGCCGGCCCGCTGCAGGCGCGCGCCGCTTACTCGACTCACAGCCGCATACGTACTGGCAGAGCTCGACGGGTACTGGACAGGTAATATTAAAACGCTACTTGTTAACTACGATATTGTTTTATATATTTTTTCTATTTGCAATCATAGCGATCATAACAAAGATTTTGGTAAATATGTTATATGGTTTTATAATTTACTACAATTTTCCCAAAATATTTTAACTTCTGCTAAAACTCTTCCTTCATGTAAATAGTAACAAATCTTGAAATTTCTTTTTAAAAAATTGTGCACCTTTCATCAGCACTGGATCCGCGTTGAAATGCGTATGGGCGTGCGCGTACGCAGACTCGGATTGGGCGTGGCGGGCGGTACGCACGGGCCCGCAGCTTTATCGGTGCGTGCGGGTGCGAGCTTCGACGACGCCGCGCTCGCGCCGCTAGCGGCCGTGCCGTGCGCCGCCGCGCCCAAACGGCCCGCGCCGCCCAACCATCTAGCACAGATACAACTGCTGGCTGATTGTAAACAGGTAAGAGTTGTACAAGATTGCCCAAGATTGTAACATTGCTAAAGTTTGCACTAAAAAGAAAAAATGACTTGTTCATATTTTATATTACTTTTTTACATTAAAGACGAAAGACCAAAGATGATGTTAATTATCTAGCGAACTTTACAGGCTTTGAATATTAATACCAATAAAGTTTTACGGTATTATATTTCTTTTACAGTATTATCCATGCATAGAAATCGGAATAAAGCAAAATAGGAACGTGAATGCCGATGTTCGTGTGCACGGACTGTATATCACTGGTTTTCGACCGAACCCAATGTATACTGAAATTCTGTCGGTAAGTTTCCAAAGACTTTAAAACCCGTAACACAAGTCCTTCAGGTACTTACCACGGGGCCAGACTGACGTGGTGTGAAACGTCCATAGAAGATATTATTATATTATTATTACTTTAAAAATACCTAGTACTAAAATTACAGAATTACCAAATACTTACATATAAACTTCCTAGAGTTTTGGCTTTGATTGATTTTAATGTTATAATGTTTTAGAGCATGAACTTTGTGGCGGAAGACTGGATGGAAAAGGATAGTCCCACAGGCGCTGCGTCATCTGAAAACAATCCACCAACACTACCAAATGACTGTCCAAAGGTAAACGCTTTTTTATATCTTTACTACTAACTGACACCTGTTACTTAAAATATATTCGAGACCATGTTACATAATATTGCTTTTACCTATTAAAGACTAACTTACAGTTCTGAACCTTGTAATTTGAAACACTAGATTTCGGTTTATTTTTATTCCAGGTATACGTATGGGGTCTAAATGACAAGGACCAATTGGGAGGCGTGAAAGGTTCCAAAGTGAAAGTGCCTGTATTTTCCTCGACTCTCAGTTCGTTGCGGCCCGTTCATATTGCAGGAGGCTCGAAAACGTTGTTCGTTGTTTCACACGATGGCAAGGTATGGCATATTTTTAATAACTAAATAATACTCGCATAGACCTCTGAAATCATGAGGTAAATAAGGTTCATCTTTGTTTTGTTTGAGTAAGAAAGTAGAGACGAGAAGAAATATGTGATTAATTTAAGTTATTGTTTAAACCGACGTTAATCGTAATATTCATATCAATATGAATAGTCGAGCTGCTTGCGATGCTGGTAAAATTTTTGTCATTGAGCAAGCTAATTTTTGCGCCAATCTCATCTGTTTCACTCGTACAAAACTATCGCATATCCGCCGAAATTAGATTTGTACCTATATAGAATAGGTACTTACAAATTAATTAATTCTAGATTGTATCGAAAAAAATACGCTTTGATTGTCGCTTGCAGTATGAGAAATGTAAGGTGAAGTTATGGTTAAGTATTAAGGGTCCGTATACGAAATTTGCCGATTTCGCTGATTTAACAGACGTGATTTAACAGTTAAAATACAGTATTTCTATAAGTTTTAATGCACAACATGTAAGATCATTTCAATTATAATCTAATGTTGGAGCTAGATTTTTTTTATTTTTATGTATTTTTAAATAATCCAACTCAAACCCGCGACAGTTTTGTGATTTTTGCTGTAAAAGGTTTAGAATATCACCTGTTTATGGATTGTATTGACGTCCTAACGGTATGAAAAAAATACAATGTACTGTTGAGAAAGTCGTCTATAAAATGTTGGAATTACTTTTTACCACTTTAATATGAAATAGTTGAGTAAAAAAATATGTAACTCGGCAAAATTTTAGAGAAAATGGGCAAAGAATTGCAGTTAATTTCGGCAACTTGGAGCTGTAATTCATAAAAAGAAAACGACAGAAATAATCTATAGATAAAATTCTATCCAATTCGAGAAAAAAGATAAAAAAACAAATTGTGCCGAAAAACACGATTCAAAACAACCTAAATCTCACATTATATTACTCACCGCAAGGTTCGAGTCGGCTTTCCGCGCTTAAATATATTTTAAATCTAATAATTAATATATATATATATATATATATATATATATATATATATATATATAAAGTTTAATAAGGGGAAAAAACCTAATAATATTTCTGTAGCGAACCTTTGCAATTTCGTATTCATCTGCAAAATTTCGTATACGGACTCTAAAGTAGCCATTAGGAAAAGGACCGGTTTATAAAACTGAATTATTTCATTACTAGCTGTACGCATGCGGTGAAGGCACGAACGGGCGGCTAGGGCTGGGCCACAGCAACAACGTGTCGACGCCGCGCGCCAACCCGTACCTCTCGCACGTACTCGTGCGTCGCGTCGCCGTGCACTCTGGCGGGAAGCATGCTCTCGCGCTTACCGCTGATGGCAAGGTTAGTTGTCTTACTGCCGCACTCAGAGTCATTTAATTATTATGATTAACCTTCAATTTAATGTAGAGTTTGACAGATAGTGTATGGCGCTTATGTCAAAATTTTCATTGAATTACATTGAAGTAATTAATGTTCGTCTCTGAGTACGGCGCGCGGCGGTTAATTGTGTAGGTTGTAAATAACTCAGGATTTGAAGTGATTTTTGGTTAACAATATTATGCTTTTCATTGACAATAAAAGAAAGATACGGGTACGTTGCAGCTTTTGAAAATTCATTCTAAATACTGATGATATTGTGTAATTGATTAAAGTGTTCTTTTGATTCTGGGTGCAAACTGCAAAAGCATGTTGCGTGATACAAAAGTTGTGTGTTATTAAGATGATGTTCGTCCTTTTGACACACAACTTTCTTTAAGTCCGTTTCCACTTTATATTTTTACAATATCAGATAATCGAAGTCATGTTTTTCAAATTTCAGTTGTAGACAAACGTCGCAATTAAATTTTTACAAATATTACAATCATTTTTTGTTTGTAAAAGGTCTACTCGTGGGGTGAAGGTGAGGACGGTAAACTAGGGCACGGGAACCGCCAAACGCTCGAAGTACCGCGACTAATCGAGACGTTATCTGACGAGCGCGTCGTTGGCATTGCGTGCGGGTCCGCTCACAGTGCGTGCGTGACCGCTCGCGGGCATCTCTACACGTGGGGGCTGGGGGAATATGGGCGGCTCGGACACGGAGATGACGTCACGCAGCTCGTGCCTAAAATGGTAGGTAGTAGTATTGTGATATTGAAATGCGGACAATGTAGTTTGATACGTGAGTTATGTTGATACAATACACCCAAGATTGAACTGAGGTTTCGTTATGTAGATTAAAAAAAAATGTGAACCCGTAAGTATTATAAAAAATATACAATGGAAAGGCAAGGAAGGAAAGAAGGAGAAGGAGCAAAGAAGTTAAACATTGTAGAGTTTATTCTTTATAAATAAAGTAATAAGCAATGGTATAGTGGAAAAAAATAAAGCAAGATGTTGATTAGGCTTTTTTAAACAGGTGGAGGCGTTGGCGAATTTCCGTGTGATACAAGTGGCGTGCGGGTCGCGGGACGCTCAGACGCTCGCTCTCACCGCGTGCGGCAAAGTGTTCTCATGGGGTGATGGGGATTTTGGGAAATTAGGTAAGTTTTGTTATTAATTCCCAAATTCAAAAAACGTTTAGCCAATATTAAGTTTGTTTGCAAAATATAATCTAATATATAAAATTCTCGTGTCACGGGGTGCGTAATCGAACTCCTCCGAAACGGCTTGACCGATTCTCATGAAATTTTGTGAGCATATTGAGTAGGTCTGAGAATCGGCCAACATTTTTTTTTTCATACCAAAAATTATTTATATAGCAAAACAACGTTTGCCGGGACAGCTAGTATTATATAAAATTCTCGTGTCACAGTGTGCGTAATTGAACTCCTCTGAAACAGCTCGACCGATTTTCGTGAATCTTAGCGAGCATGTCGGCTAGGGTTGAGAATCGGACGACATCTATTTTTTATATTATTACAACCCGAGACTGACGGCAATCATTGTTGGACATATGTACTTATTTAGTCACTTCAATAAAATAATATGCGCGAAATACTTTATATTATGACAAAACAACGTTTTCCAGGACAGCTAGTAGTATTTTACTAAGGAAACGTAACTAGAGACAATTTTTAACATGAACACCTATAAAAACTCTGTGAACATTTAGAATACACATCAAAATTTCATACTTAGGTCGTGGGGGATCGGATGGCTGTGAAATTCCAATGAATATAGAAAGACTGAATACGTTGGGCGTGATACAAGTCGAGTGTGGCGCACAGTTTAGCCTAGCGCTGACAAGAGATGGCGAGGTACGTTTTATAACTTTTAAAATTTCAAACTGTATTTTTATTCTCTATCTATGAAATGTAATAACGAAATGTAATAGTACGCGTTCCTCACAAAAAGCATCCCATCAAACCATGGATCACACCAGGCCTTGTAAAGTGCTGATGCACTTGCAAAATCTTGCAAAAAACTTCTGATGAAGTCGCGACAACATGCATAAAGCAGCCAAATTAAATCCCAACAATGCCGTTTTGCAACTAACGTATACCCGATACAAAAACTTTTGTAATAACTTACTAAAAAAACTTAAAACTACATATGAACAAAATGAATTTCAAAAATATAAAAACAATCCTAAGGGCACATGGAATACTATTAATAAAATAACCAACTTCAAAAAGTCAAGTGATTCACCAACTAATCTTTTAAATCCTATATTATTATATTTAAATATTATTTTTTTAATTAAACAAATGTAGGTATGGACGTGGGGCAAAGGCGACTACTTCCGTCTCGGTCACGGGTGCGACGCGCACGTGCGTCGACCGACCATCGTGGAGGCGCTGCGCGGACACCGCGTCATACATGTTGCAGTCGGCGCACTACACTGTCTAGCTGTTACGGCTGAGAACCAGGTTAGTATAATATATAATATGGCTGTCTTAATAATTTGTCTACACCTACCCGACAAGGACATGTCTTAAGATATACAACTATCTGTAGTATTTCTTTAGATGTGGCGCTAAAGTTCATAATTGGACTTTCTACTCTTGATTTTCCAGACTTTTACAGAAGAACAAAATGATAAATAATTACTATATTTCCTTACATAGGTGTGGGCGTGGGGCGACAACGATCACGGGCAGCAGGGCAACGGGACGACGTGCGTGAACCGGCGGCCGGCGTTAGTGGCGGGCGTGGAGGGCGTGGCGCGCGCCGCCGCCGGCTCCTCCCACTCGGCCGCGTGGGCGACGCGTGCGACGCGTCCCGACCCGCCCGCTGCGCCCGCACCGTTGCCTTTCCCGGCGTTGAGGGATCCGTTAGGCGCTCATAGTTTAGGTATGTTTTTAACTTGCATAATAATGTAAACGTATGCATACTTATTTTTTGCCAGATTATGGAGTAACTAAAGGGGATGATTACGATTTTGGCATATAAATTTTGGTTACTTGTTTAAATATACATACATACGTCAAAAGTAACGTTCTGATTTTGATAAATGAAATGCCAATAGGTTGCCTATAAGTTATAACTTATAACACAATAAAGTTTTATGACAATATACACATCTAATTGTAAATGATATTCCACAGGCCTATACTCGGAAGAAACTGTAGTGGGAGAGCCGCAAGGAACTCGGCCGTCGCTGGCAAGCGCCGCGCTGGCGTTAGAGCCGCCAGTAGCGGTGCAACATGCGCTGTCTCTTATACTACTGACATTACACATCACTCAAGTAAGTAGAAGAGACTTAACTATAACTGGGAATATTATTTAAATTATAGAATTTATACATAAATATTGGCTTTGAAACAACTTCATTAATCGCTTGATTCTGTCATACTTAGTAGAAACTTTGAAAGAAATATTTTGTTGAAGAGCTACCGGAAAACTTGTCGCTGTTACTTGCGCATTAATATTGTGTTGCTATATATCTCGTTTATACAATTACGCAAGAGCTTCAACAATTTATTAGTTAGAGCGTGACAAGCAGCGATGGCTTTATTTACGCATTTTTAAGTACTTTCCTCTGACATATTTCTTACTAATATTCAACTCTACAGGCTCGCACGCTATTAGTTGAAGCGTTGCGTGCACACGAAGCGTGCACTACAGTTCCAGTGACTATGGGGTTGGACTCTGAGGACGACGACACGGAGGCTGACGCACGCACCGGCGGTGGCGAGGCGCCGGCAGATAGAGCTACTTTGCCAGTAAATTTTTTTTACTTGTCTACTACGAATAATAAAAACTAAGGAAACGTAACTCCCATACTTCAACCGTTTTGAATTTGGTTCCTTTTCGCACACTAAAAAATGGCAATATCTACGAATATATTTAAATTTAGCAAATGAAGCCGTTCACATTTATTTTCACATCTTTATTTACACAAAATTGTGTACCGAATACATGCATAAAGTATGCATGTATTCGGGTCACATTTTGTAGACTTGTGGACATTTTTTTTTGACACAGTTACTTTTCCCTAGTTTTTTTAGTCGTAGCTTGTCTACGTGCGCCAAGCTTGGCTTAGCCGGCCCCTAAAAACCTACAATAGTATTAAACAATATTTATCGAACATTTTATTTGACAATGAGATTGAAAGGAGCGCGATGTTTAATATTAAACATAGACGGTCGACGGACGACGGTCTGGGGGCCCACTTAGTGAATCGTGGATAATGATTTTGTAATGTTACAATATATCTTATTTTCAACGCATTTATGTTGTAAATTGTAATACTAAATGACTGTTTTGTATAGAGCGGAGCCAGCAGTCCACTCAGCGGGTCTATATCGTCGCGCCACTCGGCCGTCATGTCGTCGAGCGCGGTGTCGGTCGCCGCTGCCACCATGACAGTCCAACAAGCTGACGCGCCTAAGGTAATGTAACCATTATTACATTACTTGTCGCGGGATTTATACATTGTCTATATAAATAAGATCGAATAATATTAATGAACAATGAGTACTTATTATTAAAAAATGTAATTTATGAGCAGCTTGAGTGTTTAGAATTGCGCGAAAATTGACGTCAAACATCACGCGAGCTTCTTAGTTTGTTTGTTTGAACTCGCTAATCTCAGGAACTACTGATCCGATTTGAAAATTTTTTTCATTGTTAGTAATCCCATTAATCGAGGAAGGCTATAGGCTATATTTTTTCACGGTAAGATTAATAGGAGCGAAGAAATAGAGGAAAATGTGGAAAACGGGGGAAAATTATTTGAAAGAGCTTATATCACGAACAATTTTTATGTTATTTGGCATAGATAATAAGTGGAGCACGCAAATGATCATAGGCTATTTTTTGTGGACTATAATTTGTCTGTGAAACATCTAATTTACGCGGGCGAAGCCGCGTGGAACGTTTAGTTATCAAAAAACGAACAAGACGAACATCAACCCTTTTAGATTTACAGAGAGTGTAAGTCAAAGTGAGATAATGATAAGTTGGAATAATTCATGACGTTTCATTTTGGAGATATTTAAAGTGAGTGAGTTTTTTTTTTGTTCCAATAGCTGGCATTAGACGATTTCACGTCTCAACTTGGCGAGTCGGACGCTCGGGCGCTCGTAGACCTTCTGAAACTGGCGGCGGCAGGGCGCGTGCCTAACGCGGCCAACGCTGTTAAAGTCATTACAGACGTTCTAATGGGTAATTATAATTATTTTATAACTAAGAAGAAACGTGGAATTAACATTATACATACACACAAAATACTTTATTATTTATTATTTATTTTATATCCCCCCAATATTAACTGCTTCGTGGCCACGGCCGCGCCCAGCGCGTCATTTAAAAAAAATCAGTGAAGCCGGTGCGGCATACAAGTGTTGTTAAAAAACACGTTAAAACTAATTTATTATAGTGTAATTACAATTTCTTAGTCTAAATGTGCATAAAACACAACCAGTGGCAAATGCGGCACGTGGGGCGTCATCGCTTCACGCTTATGGCGCGTCATCGAACAAACTGCTTGGCCTGTGGTGAGAATTCGTGAAACTGAAGGTGGCAACGAATCGGTTAAAAAGTATTTATATACAGCCGATAACATGTTCACCGGTGTCGTTTTTGATACTATTGAAATTTTACTTGACAGAAAATACAGTCACTTTGAATAAGGTATCCGTTGTGTTTTAATAATTATTTATTAATAAGTTAATATTTAAAGATTTGTGTTGTCTATACAGCGTTGTGCGGCAGCAAGCCAGGCGTGGCTGAAATGGTTGCTGAGGTGTGCGTCAGTGAGCTAGAGGAGGCGGCGGGGGGCGGGGCCCGCGCGCCGCCACGCCCAGTCACTGTCGACAGTCCACATCCGTACGCTGATGACACTGATATATCCGGTGAGTGTTTATAACAGCTTGGCACTCGCAAAGTTCGTATAACTTTTTATTTATATATTTTAAGCTATTGCATAGTTTTTATCGGCTTTGAACCGAATCAAGAAATTCAATAATGAAAAAACCTAACATCCCCCCACTCCGGTGTGTCTCGTCGGTGTGGCGTTGCCAGATTTCGGCACGGTGTTTGTGTGCTTGCGACTAGACGTATGCACATTATAATTGCATAAGTCAATAGCTTTATCGCGGCAGTCCCCGTGTGCTACACGTATTATTTTAAGTAAATAATAATAATAATATAAATCTATGGACGCTTCTCACCATGTCATTCTGGCCCCGTGCTAAGTACCTGAAGGACTTGTGTTACGGGTACCAGACAACGAAAATATTATATTTAATACTTTTATACTATACATATATTTAAGATTTTTATTATATGATACACATATTTAATACACATCCATGATCCCTTTGAATTTTTTTTTGTTCCGTCGGCGGGATTCGAACCCGCGACCCCCAAATTGAGCTACCAACAGCTCACCAACTGGGCCACAGAGGTCGTCCCCTTATATCTTATGATGACGCAGTAATTTGTTTACAAAAGCCCTTCTACGAACATAGTAACACTTTCCCAGGCGTGGTGAAGATCCCCAGTGCATGCACTCTACGCGTGACGTTCGAGCAGGGCTGCTCGACCGAGCGGCGCAACGACCCGCTAACGATATCGGACAGTGCGGGCCGCGTTCTGGCCACCCGGTCCGGTCGCGAGCCCGCTGATTGGGCGCAGGAGATACTCGTCAATGGTACGTACTATGCGTGACGTAAAATAGGGTTAATAGATGAAATAAATCGTTTTTTAATAACGTATTTTATAATGTAAATAGTAAATAAACATAGGATACAAAATAAAGTTATATTCTTATAATTTTCACCAAAATATATACTGCAGTACTATCTAAAGAATCAAAGAACTCAGTTTCTGTAGCTGTGTGACAATAATACGTTATGATGACTCTAAAAAATAATGCCGCGTCCATGATGCCTGAAACATTTCCATCACGTTAATAAATTATGGTCTTAAATTCGTAGGTGACGAGCTGCGTTGGCGGTTCACGAGTGATGGCTCGGTGAACGGGTGGGGATGGCGATTTACAGTACATCCTATTCTTCCCTCTAATTCGTCGGCGGTAAGTGCTTGCATACTTTTCAAAGATATACACATATGAGTGAAGAATTTAGCTAATCGACTATTCATCATAAATACTGCAAGTAAATGTAGTACTTGTATGACATTTCCAATTTCGCTTATATTAAAACAACAGTGTAACATTTTTAGGAGAGTGGGACGGATAGATTCGTCTTGTCTTGTCCATCCGTGGAACTGGCGTGGCGACTTCTAGACGGCCCTCTACTGAAGGCGGTCTCCAAAGATCATCATTTGGCGCCGAGGCTGGCTCAAGCGCTCGCTATCTGCGCACAAATGCCTACTTTACGTAAGTATATGTCTCTTATGTATTTTGAATCCATAGTCTATTCAGAAAGATTTACATTGTTGACAGTGTTGTTTTACTTCCTAGTCATGGCTAGCTTTATTTCTAAATAAGCTGTAGCTATTTTGGATGTTTAAAAGAGATTATTATCTTATTTCTTATTTAATTCATAAATAAGTGACCCTTGACTAATAAAATATATAAGTATACCGTATATAGAGCGATCATTTATATTTTTATTCTACTTTTAAGACTTTACAGGAGGAATTTAGTTTGTATAAATATACTTACCTATAGACCCTTATTTATCTATGGCAGAAATTTTCCGTTTTAAAAAAGTATGAATGAATGAATGAATATACTTTATTGTGCACACAATTACAGTAACAACAAACATAGTCAAAAACAAATAAAATGACGAGTACACGAAGGCGGTCTTATTACTAAATAGCAATTTCTTCCAGACAACCTTTGGAAGGAAAGGAAACAAAAAGTTGCTGGAGAAAGGGTGTTGTGCTTAAAGTATATTATCTAATTACAATTAAAAATAAAGCTTACAGATTTAACATTAATACATTACATATAAATACTATCCTATGAAATAAAAACACACATATTACATATTATTATGCAATACTACATACACAATATTATAATAAAATAAATAATTTATCAATAATATATAATTTATATAATAATTAATAATATAATACATATAATTATATACATTATACATACCATAATATTATTATACATAATAATATAATCTGGTCTTTCATACAAGCCATCCTATAAAATCTCAATATTTTGTTACTAGCTTGGCGTGCACGTGTCTGGTGCGTGCGCCGTCTGCGGGGCGTGGTGTGCGCGGTGGCGGGCGGTGCGGGGGGCGGAGCGGATGGCGAGCAGGTCGCCGCCAGTCCGCCCGCGCTGGCACAGCTATCTCAGCTGCTGCAGGCGCAGTACGAGCACGAGGAGCCCGCGCTGCGTACCGGCACGCACCTTATGCACACACATTATTTGAAGGTACGTAATCCCCATCACAAGTAATTCCTTACTTCATGGGGAAGCCTCATGATGGTATTCTGTAATTGGAGAAATAGAGATTTATTAATTTATTTAAGTGTAAAGAATGTTGAATAATATGTGACGTCTATTGTGTTGTGGATGCATTTGAGAAAGTCTTTAAAACTATATTTCAGTATACTTTAAGGCTGGTTTTATCGTTAAGCGTTTCGGCAGCGCCGTTGGAGCGCACGCGTTCTAATATGTATGGGGGTAGTAGTATCGTTTTATAGTCGAGCGCGCTGCTGCAGCGCTGCGAACGATAAAGCCCACCCTTACACACTTATGTTGTAATTTAACTTATTTATTTATCGGCACAAAAGTAACTTTTATAAATATACTTACTATATTTACAATGCAATATCGAACGATCAAATTTGATCTCACTAAGCCTTTTGAACAAAGTGTGTAGCGATGACAATATGTATCTGTTTTGGTACAGGAGCTAGCGTGGTTAGCGTGCGGCCTACGTATCGACTCGCGCGTTTGCAACGGGCCAGATGCAGCCCGGTGGGCGTGGTTCAAACGCTACTGTCTGTGTATGCGGAGCGCGCACGCACTCATACGTCGCCAACCCATGCCGCCGCCTTTTATATCGGAAGTACGGAAGAGATTGGCGGATTTAGGAGTATACAATGCAGATGAAAGCTTAGACGCTAAAAATCCGTGGGAAGACAACGTTAAATTTACCAGACAACACGATGAACAACTGCTTCATTGGGTTAGCAAGTAAGTTGGAAACTTGCATGATTATTTTTGTCACATTTTTTAATATAACTTTGACTTTCTATAAAGAATACAAAAATATTTTCGAAACGTAGGTGGAGCAATGACTTCATATGAATTTTGGGTCAATATAAATGTAAAAAAAAACAATGTAAAAAAAAAACATGACATGCAATGAAAAGGTTCAATGTCGACATTTTGTGAAAGACGTAATAATATTATGTGAACGTGTCCACTTTACAGGCGTCCAGAGGAGTGGTCTGGCTGGTGGGGCGGGGGCTCGCGCGGCTGCGCGGTATACGGCTGGGGCCACAACCATCGCGGGCAGCTGGGTGGCGTAGAGGGTGCCAAGGTGCGGTCGCCGGTGCCGTGCCGCGAGCTCGCCGCGCTCGATCCCGTACAGCTAGTGGGCGGGGAGCAGACGCTGTTCGCTGTTACGCCCGACGGCAAGGTGTACGCCACGGGTGAGAGCGAGTTGGATAATATATTCTAGTAGGATATTGCAATCAATACACCTATGTCCTATATACTCCCTTACTTATGTAAATATTTACACTGCTTTATTACACTTACCTTCTCTCTAAACTTACCTAAACTGTGTGTACAGACGTCATAATTATACGTTGCCAAATAAAATTTGATCTTCTTAGGATATGGTGCCGGTGGTCGTCTCGGAATCGGAGGAATAGACTCAGTATCGCTGCCTACCTTGTTAGCGTCCATTCAGCATGTATTCATTACCAAGGTATTTGTTTTGCTTACTGTTTTTGCTATATTATGCTAAAGCTATACTATGATGCCACTGCTTTCAGAATATGTTCTTCAAGCCTGTGTCAACAATAACATTGTAGTATAAACTATTACGTATTATTTGTATACTGTCAATACTACAATTTTCCATTCTTCTTGAGTCGGTTGCCAGTGTTTGCGGAGCATAAGTGCCAAGCGGACTTTAAACTGGATTTAGGACTTGTTTTACCACTTCCTGATAAAATGCTGTATAGGCTATCCACAACTTTTTTGACAGATTCTCCATGATTTTTCTGTCAAGTTAAGTGGTGGATAGCCTATCAGGCACTTATCAGGAAGTGGTGAAACAGGCCCTTAATGTCCGTTTAACATCTACAGGTGGCATGTAACTCTGGCGGCAAGCATTGCCTGGCGCTATCGGCTGATGGCGACGTGTACAGTTGGGGCGAGGGCGAGGACGGGAAACTTGGACACGGGAACAGAGTGTGAGTTTACTTATTTAACAAATTGTTTACTATTTAGTTCTTCTGTTTGACTATCTTATACAGCAAAACGATGTATAATAATGTGTTAAAAAACGTCATATTTTTTTAGAGTGCTGACCAATCAAAACGTGGTGCGTGTTGGCGTTTGTTTGTTTTTACAGGGTCTCGCTCTAACGAATCGTTTACTATAATAATAATAATAATCATACCCATGTAGTATTTTCGATACCGTATACAGAATGCAACAAAACTAAGTTATAATACTTTAGGGTGTGAATAATTCCCATGTAGAGACTTCACTGTAAAGAGTATTTTTTTTTAAACTTTTGTATAGACAAATTCATGACGTTGGGGCGCTTGCCCATACAAATCACAAAAAAATTGCTAGGAAAGTTCTAT
The DNA here is from genome assembly GCA_905333045.1 of Lysandra bellargus. Classification (NCBI taxonomy): domain Eukaryota; kingdom Metazoa; phylum Arthropoda; class Insecta; order Lepidoptera; family Lycaenidae; genus Lysandra; species Lysandra bellargus. The sequence goes on from HG995333.1 coordinate 6,644,733, forward strand.
AGAAGGGACACATATACACGCCAAAGTATTATTGACTAAGACATTTTTCCTGGGTTTTTTTTCAGAAACTACGATCGTCCGAAGCTAATAACGGCATTGTCAGGTCTCGAGGTGGTGGCTATAGCGTGCGGCGGCGCGCACTCCGCGTGTCTCACCGCGCGCGGCCGCATCTACACTTGGGGGAAGGGCCGATACGGACGACTAGGACACGGGGATTCGGAGGACCAACTTGTGCCTAAGATGGTAAGTATTATGGTGATATAACTGAAAGTAGATGGCGCTGACAGTTCTTGAGGTGGTAGCTATTGTATCTGGTTGTTATACAGCTTACTAAGGTTCGGTATATTTTATGTAGCTAAGATAGCTAAGGTATCGTTAGTTGTATAAAAATTTGTGTATTGCGCTGGAATTAATTAAAACATTCAACGTTGAGAATGCGGCATACCACATAATGCGCTCTAGTTGGAGGGAGACTACTGAAATTGGAGAACATGAATTGGAAACGTTTAACCGGAGATTCCAAGAATTGCTATCGTATTATACTGTTGTCGCAATCACCGGTGCTCGTACGGGGCTTGATGGGTTAAAATGCTAATAAACTTTAAGGCACCAAGTTGCATAATGATGATTTAATTCCTCCAGGTGGAGGCGCTAGCGTCGTACCGCGTGATCGACGTAGCGTGCGGGTCGGGCGACGCGCAAACCCTGTGTATCACCGATGACGACAATGTCTGGTCGTGGGGTGACGGCGATTACGGCAAACTAGGTAACCAGCTAAATTTATTCTAAAGTAGGTCCAGAAAGGGCTAATTCGCCGCGAGTTATAAACGCACCTTGTATACGCAGGCTCGCACGTAAAGCGTGCACGCGAGATTAAAGAACCCCATAAAATGTAGTTGGGAGCCTAGTCGCACTTGGCATATCTATATATTGCGTTATTGTGACAACTATTACCAGTAGGCAGTAATGCAGTATACTATTGATATTTATTTTAAATTCGCATGGCAGATGGCGTAAGTGTGACACAGATTATCATAAAGAATATAAGGCATAGCTACTTTCCTACAAACTTATTTTGGGCTAGCTTTATCCATTCATTATCGATGAAAAATATTTGCCTTTCAACATCATATAACTGAAACATTGTCGTTTTCATTATCAGGTAGAGGAGGTTCAGAAGGGTGCAAGCTACCAACTAAAATAGATTGTCTGAAAGGACTGAGAGTTATAAAAGTGGAGTGCGGCTCACAGTTCTCCGTAGCGCTGTGTCAGTGTGGCAGTGTTTATACATGGTAAGTTACGTCTAGATCTTATACAAATTTTACTTATCATCGTGTTCGTAATTCTTTAACCAATATTTCTATATGTCTATGCGCTGTGGGATATAGCGATCTCCTAAACAGTTTTGTCTTAAAAATGCCTTAAAATTTTATAGTACGCCCGCAACTAATCGTAACTCATAAGCCAATATGTTCTGTTTAGGGGCAAAGGCGACTATCACCGTCTCGGTCACGGCACATACGAGCACGTGCGACGGCCTATGCGAGTCACCGGCATGCAGGGAAAGATGATCGTTTCTATTGCCACAGGTATACAATATACATACTGTTATACTATACTTTCCTTAAGCTATCTATCTCCATTGAATAAAGGAAAACTTAATAAAATAGATGAGTTTTTCAGCTTTCATTTTCATTTTTCACTATATACACGAAATGGTATGAAAGAGCTGGTCTAAATTCTAATGTTTTCTATGGTGATTTGTTGCCACATTGACTCATTCGCTTAAATACTATTCGACCTCTTTCATAGTTATTCATTATAATTTTTCATTGTATTATTATTGAAGAATAAATGTCGGTCCTGATAATAATTAAACAATAATATAATGATCTGAGTTTATTACAGGCAGTCTTCACTGTGTGGCGTGTACGGACACGGGCGAAGTGTATACGTGGGGCGACAACGATGAAGGACAACTAGGCGATGGTACGACGCTAGCGGCGCAACGTCCGCGTCTGCTCGTTGCGTTACAGGTGCGTATACATACGCCATATACGTAAGCGAACTCGAACGTGCACGCAAAGTGAGCAAACATACACATCCTTAAGTATTTTTAATTCAATTTATTATCTATGTTAGAGCCAGTCCACACGGGCGCTGCGCCATCGCAGCGTTATTACGAAGCAGTCTTAACGTCAACACCCCTCCCGCTTCGTTTCGGGGGCTGCTGTCCGTAATGTGTGCGTTGCGACGACGCAGCGCGCCGTTTGAACACCTTGGTTATTTGTATGTAAAACAACGCAACGGCAGCGTTGTCGACGCAACGCTGATGCGACGCGCCGTGTGGACTGGCTCTTACGCAAAGTAATAACTTAGTTTGACTATGAAATAATTATAAATTAAAAGAATAAGAAAATCACTAAATCCCATTTGTTACTCGTTGGTTCACCGTGGATTGAATATTATGTTTTTTTTTCATTTCATATTCTTGTCATATCTGCACGTGCTTATTATAAAGAAGAGATAGGATGATGTGTGATCTGATGAAATATGTATGTATTACATCCTAATACATGTTAAAACAAACAGCAATCAAAAACTTTCTACGTTTACAAACGAGCTACAAGTCAGATATAGTCCCAACTCCCATGGTCGATTATTTACTAACTTTTTGTTACAGGGCAAACGCGTGAGTCGCGTTGCGTGCGGCAGTGCGCATACGGTCGCATTATGCGTGGAGAGTGCGCGCGCACCACGCCCCCCGCCCCCTCCGCCGCTCGAGTGTCACTTGCTGCGTGATATGCCGCCGGATATACTTGCTAATAGACTTGTGAGTTAATTGGGTCTAGTCTAAACACACTAGACGTAATTTACATGGACGAAATTACGTTCAGTCGCTTACGTCTGATGCGACACACTATAAATTACGCGAAGAGGCGAAATTTCGCGGCGTAATTTCCGTTGCCGAACGCGCGCGTAAGTGAGTATTTAAAATTCTCAGATGTAATGTGTGCGTTAACGCTTTGGAGCTAAGGTTGGATTTGCTATGTTCGGTTTTGATAATTCCGTCGCGTATAGTGTGTTGCTATACAAAACATTACCGCCGAATCGCTGCCGAACCTTACGCTCGACTCGGCTCGACGGAAATTCGGCTCACGACGGAATTTCGGCATAGTGTCGTCTGTCGCGTTCCGTCCGTATTTTGTATGCGTTTGATACGCGGCGTAAACGCGGCGGAATTTACGTCGGCGTAATTCAGCCTAGTGTGTTTAGACACATTAACTGACTGCTACTTTCATAATGAACTCTTTAAAAGGAAAACAAACGCACTCTAAAGTATTATCACCGTGTTTTGTTACACGTATACCAAATCCTGTATGAATTTGGAATTTGTAAATGTAAACTTTGTTAATACATTATTGGAAATTAAATAATAACAATAAAATATATTATGTATTTAAATTATGAGATATGTTTTAGGTACTGCTACATCAGTTTTCGGAACTAGTTTGTCCAAACTTGGCGCTACTGATATTGGAAGAACCATTTGATCAGCTGAGAACACTACTGTTCTATAGTGTTAAAGAGGCGGCATTTAGAAGAGTAAGTTTTTTCTGTCTTATTCCTTTTTATTCGTATTTCATCAAGCTTACGCCTTACGTACGAAATTATTTTGTCACTAAACATCTTATAGTTTTAGATTTTTCTTCATAAATTACCTAACCTTACAAACTTTCGTCCGTGATCTTGTTTTCGAAGAGATATAAATATCCAAAGCTTTGCATACCAATAACAAAATTACCTCCACTATATAATATTAACATGTTGAATACCTATATATCCAGGCAATAACAGCGACAATGGTACGCGAGCGGCAACACGGGCCCGTAGTCGAGCTATCCCGGGTGGCGGCGCGGCGCGCACGCCGCGGCGGCTCCGGGTTGGCGGGCGCGGGCGGCATGCGCAGCGTGTTCGGTCAGATGGTAGCGCGCCTGCCCGCGCTAACGCCAGACGCGCTAGCGCTGCCGCATCGAGTGTGGAAAGTCAAGTTTGTTGGTAAGTATTGCATAATATTAGCTAGTAGTTAACTACTAATCAACACCATCAAAAAAAGGGGCGGCATGCGCAGCGTGTTTGGACAAATGGTAGCGCGCCTGCCCGCGCTTATGTCCGACGCGCTAGCGCTGCTGCATCGAGTGTGGAAAGTGAAGTTTGTTGGTTAGTATTGCATAATATTAACTAGAAATTAGCTATTAATCAACACCACCAAAAAAAATTAAAGTAAGATATAAAGCTTCACAAACTTTAAAGCCTTTGGTTGTTAGTTCTAGAAAAATCCCCGGAATTATCAGCAACGTTTGACGTCTCCTTCTTCTTTAAATTAATATGATTATAGTTAAGAGATATGCAACAAATATACATAAACATACTGCCAAAATCAATACCCTTCGCTGTGGTTGGGTAATAAAGTAAAACATTAAAAAACTGAAAAAAATACATGAAGTAACAGATCTAGACTATCTTTATGGCTTAATTTGTTATCGTTTATTTCAGGTGAAAGTGTGGATGACTGCGGCGGCGGGTACAGCGAGAGTATAGCGGAGATGTGCGAGGAGTTACAGAACGGTTCGTTACCGCTGCTTATGGCCACGCCCAATGGGCGGGGCGACGCCGGCGCCTCCCGCGATGCCTTCCTCCTCAATCCGACTGCGAATACGCCGCTGCATCTTAACTGCTTCCGGTTTCTTGGTATGTATTCCTTGATTTATATTTATGTATTAGAATTGCGGCTTAAGAATCAATAAAAATGTTTTATTGACTATACTGATAAATAAAACAAAATCTTCGATTATTGTTTAAGGTGTTTTATGTGTGCACGCATTATTATCTACGCTAGATTATACGTAAAATAAACGCATTTACGTGTGTTCGTCTCTTCCTACATGTCATTTCTCTACACAGGTGTACTAATGGGTATCGCGATTCGCACCGGCTCTCCTCTGTCCCTCTCACTCGCGGAGGGCGTGTGGAGACAGCTAGCTGGCCTGCCGCTTCGACCTCAAGACCTGGCCGAAGTAGACAAAGACTTTCTACCGGCGTTGCTGTGTATACGAGATATGGCGCCAAATAATAAGGTAAGAGTTTTGTATATCTCTATTTAATTTAAAGTAAAAGGATAACATCCTACTTTTTATATTAGTCCGTTAAAGTTAAGGTATTTGTAAAATTAAATGGTACTTAAAATTCATAAAACATAATATCTTGAAAATCAATTTGACGATGGAACAGATTAGATTATGTATGACTGTACATTATGAATATTCGTGTGTAAAGACAAGCTGTTCTTAATTTTAATGCACTGGTATATTTAAAAATATTTGAAACAAGACTCATATTGACTAACGTATCATTTGTATCAAAATTAATCTACAACTAAACATGACTTAAATATAGGCTACATAATATTATTATATTTCATCTCTGCAATGTTACTATTTAGTATATGGCTTTAATATAGACTTATTTGTTTCAGGAGTTACAAAATCTGGAGCTACCGTTTTCGATACCGTCGGCAGCCGGCCATGAGGTGTCGCTGTCGACGCGGTACAAGAGAGTCACGCCAGACAACAAAGATGAATACGTCCAACTCGCCTTACATTACCGGTAAGCATTGCTCAGAAGAAAAAATAAAAATATGTCCTGTGATAAGTAAATAGTAATTAATTAATACTTACAATAGTAGGTTTTATTAAATATAAAATAATGGGGCAAACGAACAAACGGGTCACCTGATGGAAAGCAACTACCGTCGCCCATGGACACTCGCAACATTAGAAGAGCTGCAGGTGCGTTGCCGGCCTTTTAAGAGGGAATACGCTCTTTTCTTTAAAGATAAAGATTTTTGCCTGAGACTTCAAACTCTGTCTCGCTCATTCATACGCACATGTCTATAGCTTTATCTCGCTCGCACAGACTGCACGAATTCGACGACCAAGTCTGCGTGGTGCGTGATGGCATGTCTCTCGTAACCCCCAAGCCGTTTCTCTCTCGCTCGCTCATACGTACATGTAATATATAGCTATATGTCACTCCCACAGACTGCACGAGTTCGACGAGCAAGTCCGCGCGGTGCGGGACGACATGTCACTTGTAACTCCCGCACCGTTATTCTCTCTCTCTCTCTCGCTCATATGTACACACTTATATATCTATCTCACTCCCACAGACTGCACGAGTTTGACGAGCAAGTCCGCGCGGTGCGTGATGGCATGTCTCGTGTGATCCCCGCGCCGCTGTTAGCGCTGTTCGCGGCGTCGGAGCTCGAGGCGCTAGTGTGCGGCTCGCCTGACATACCCGTGCAGGCTCTGCGTGCTTCTGCTACGTATAAAGGTGGGATTTTGGATAATTTTAGCGTGATATAGTTTAAGTTAAAATTGATATATGGGAATATATTATGAAGGTGGCAAAAACGATTGAGTTCAATAAGTGGGAACCGAAAATACTACGAATAATAAAACCTAAGGAAACGTAACTCCCATACTAATACAGTTTTAAATTTGGTTCCATTCGAACTGTCATGTAACGTCAGCCTTTATACCGCTCAAGGTCACCTAAATATTGCAAATGTATGAAAAGTGAACCTAAGGTACACTTTTTTGACAAGTATTTTGGAGCATGTTTTTTGACGGAGTTACTCTTCCTTAGTTTTTATTATTCGTAGCGAAAATATAATGAAACGTGATGCTGTTTGAGTATGCATGGCTTTGCAGCAATGCGACAAATAAGAACGACGAAAAAACAAAATGTTTTTATTTATTTAGCGCTCGTAGTTTTGAAGTCCCATCCATAGTTATGCTTCTATTACACTACTCATATTATTTCACAGTTTCACTTATATTTCATAACCACTTCATAACCCATGTCCTTTCTCTGCAGGAATCGAACCCCACGCGCCACTAGTGCAGTGGTTCTGGGAGGTGATGGAGGAGCTGTCGGGCAGCGAGCGCGCGCTGTTCCTGCGGTTCGTGTGGGGCCGCACGCGGCTGCCGCGCGCGCCGCAGGACCCCAGACAGCGGGACTTCGTGCTGCAGGTAGCTGGAGTGTTGTAGTAGCAGTGGTTCTGGGAGGTGATGGAGGAGCTGTCGGGCAGCGAGCGCGCGCTGTTCCTGCGGTTCGTGTGTGGCCGCACGCGGCTGCTGCGCGCGCCGCAGGACCCCAGACAGCGGGACTTCGTGCTGCAGGTAGCTGGAGTGTTGTAGTAGCAGTGGTTCTGGGAGGTGATGGAGGAGCTGTCGGGCAGCGAGCGCGCGCTGTTCCTGCGGTTCGTGTGGGGCCGCACGCGGCTGCCGCGCGCGCCGCAGGACCCCAGACAGCGGGACTTCGTGCTGCAGGTAGCTGGAGTGTTGTAGTAGCAGTGGTTCTGGGAGGTGATGGAGGAGCTGTCGGGCAGCGAGCGTGCGCTGTTCCTGCGGTTCGTGTGGGGCCGCACGCGGCTGCGGTGCGCGCCGCAGGACCCCAGACAGCGGGACTTCGTGCTGCAGGCAGCTAGTGTTGTAGTAGCAGTGGTTCTGGGAGGTGATGGACTTCGCACTGCAGTTGCTAGAATGTTACAGTTTAGAGTGTAGTAATAAACGTGTAATAAAAATACTGCTACAAGAAGTTCCATCAATGAAAATAATGTTATCTGGAATATTAATCGATACAGTGCTAAAGGCTAATCCGCTTATTAAAAAAATATTTAACACTGTGTACAATATATTGGTTTTTATCTGTTGTTATATATTCCAGGTGTTAGACAAATATCAGCCGCCCGATCACTTCCTGCCAGAGAGCTACACCTGCTTCTTCCTGCTCAAAATGCCGCGGTACTCCTGCAAAGCCGTTCTAAGAGAGAAACTGAGGTGAGATGAGGCTTCTTTTATTATTATTAGTATTGTGTTAAGTCGGCCGCAAAGACCTAGGATAGAAATAAGATTAATAAAAACCCTCTGTAACCGACTTAGAATATACTAATCATTAATCAAGCCAAGTGAATACAGAGAAAGTCCGAATAGTGAAAGCTCAATCAGCAAGTATTTCGTTGGCTTCATAATATGCTACGGCGTTTTATTGCGCCACTTAATTTGACGTTAACATGAATATTCTATATATTCAATCGTGAATATTAAGTTACCCTGCATATATATATTAACTTTAATGTATTTCACAGGTACGCGATCCACTTCTGCAAGAGTATAGACACGGACGAGTACGCGCGCGTCGCTCTGAGCGCCGCCGAGCGCGTGTCCTCCGAGGAGTCCGACACCGACGACCCCGCCCCACCGCACGCCCCACCCCCCGCCCTGTACTCCGTCACGAGACCACCCACGTGGCTGTAAAGGTTTATACATCCGCCTAGGTATAGGGAGTTAATCTTATTGCCGCCTGGTAATAGTCACGAGACCGCCCTCGTGGTTGCAAGAGCCAGAAAATTACTCTACATCAGCCTATGCCCCGCCTCGCCAAAAGCCCCGCCCCCCGAGCTATACTCCGTCACGAGACCGCGCACTTACCTAATTCTCCGATTGTGGTAATAAGTACCGTATTGGCGGCAATGACACGCCGCCGCTTAACTAGCGTCCCTTCTTACAAAAAGGTTTTAGTAGCACAATGTTTTGTCTTTGACTGTCAAGCGGATTTTCTAACATAATGGACAAGGATAGAATATACAACGTCACGCTCACGTCATATATAGGATATATTTTTAATCTACAGTAATATTCGCTAGCGTTATATTAAAATATTGTTTAAACGAGCTTCAAACATAATATCAAATGGAGGCACTTCACATGGCATTTGTATTTGCTATTAGCTATTTGTTGCATTTGGAAAAATTATTGACATATACACAAACAAGCAAATAAAGGCAAATACGACTTTCCACACATGGACGTCAAATACCAAACTTTTACTTGATTTTCTTTACTTGCCTATTTGACTCCTTTGATGTGCGTCAAAAACCGACAAAAGTGCGGATACGTGTATTTGGTATTGGTCATATTTGTCAAATAGGCAAATAAGGCTAATATTTGGCAAACATACCGTCTACACATGGTGATTGGCGAATACATCAAATACGCAAATACAAATAGCCATGTGAAGTGCCTGCACAATATTCATGTATTTGTCAAACATTGTTCTGTCAATTTAAATGTCAAACACAAAGCTATAGTTGGGCACATATCAGTTTAAAATCTGTATTCTCGTATAAATACTTCTACAATAAGAAATACAACAATTCTATATTTTTAATAGAAGTGTAACTGAAAATATATTTTATCAATTTAATGGTAAAAGTCTATTTTAAAACCTCATAAAGATCAAACGTAAACTGTAAAATCATTCCTACCAGGTAAAATCAAAAGTACCGTATGTAACTAGTAATTACCTATGTATAAAATATTTCTGACTATTCTCAACTCATAACCCATAATTTTAGGGTAACTTTTTCTTCCAGTAGATCTAGTAGCTTTAAGTTTGTTTACCTCATTAATGGATTGTACTATCGAAGAAATTTATTCATATGCAAAATGGTGGAACATAAGTCCATAACCATATTTTGGTCGGGTTAAGTCAATTCAATTCGAAAATTTCGGCATCTGCTGCCCCGGGGCAAGGTGGGCCGACAGCATACGGAAACAGCCGAAGTGTAAAACAAGAACTATTGCACTAGTGCTATGCAATACGTAGTTTATGTTCTTAATTTAAACTTCGGATGTTTAAGTTAAGAACTTAAACAAACTAATTAAAAACAGACCAAATTACGTTGGTCCGTCATCTGTCTATGAATCAATTTCTCTGACAGTATAAAATAATGTACTATCAGAGAAGTTGATTCCTATGCTGTTTGGTTGCGTTACATCAAACCCAGCTGACAGATCACAATTAACGTTGAATTGACATATTCGACCAAATAACGTTGGTCTATCAACTGCATGGGAATTAATTTCCTCGATGGTACAATGTTTTATCACTTTTTCTCCAGAATGAAAGAGCACTAGGCCCGTTTGCGCCAGAAACTAAATTGCATAAACCTGATGTTATTAGCCCTGCTAAGTCTGCATTTCACTAACGCCACTGTTAGCCATTTACTATTCATGACTTTCATGCCTCCTCTAATTAAAACGGACAACGAGAGAGATAATATGATATTATTATTATTATAATTATGAGACGTGTAGAGAAATGGCTGGTTGTTACCAGCATATTGAAAATAATTTTGCTTCTAATGTTATTGTAGAAATAATCTGCAAATTAAATGCATAATATGAAATAAGGATCAATACTGCCTATTGTCCGATAAAGGTATCAAATCAAATAGTTTTTAACCTTAGTCATGTTGTAATGATTTTAAAATAGGATGTCAAAAACATTCCATCCATGTTATACACAGCTATTTCCTGTATTTATAATTAGTTATTAACTTTATTTACCGCTTTAAAATCATATAATATAACGTTTTGTATGTTTTTGGTTGTATGAATGAATTTAAAAATATTTTTAAAGTTGATGATTCAGGAGGATTGATAAACAATTCAAAATACGTACACTAAATTGGCGCTAACAGATTGAAAAGTATATTACAATAATCCATCAATAAGGGTATTGAAATGGATATTTGCTGTCCAAGTACTAAACTTATTAGTCTAGAATGTAATATTAAAATTCGGGATTGAAGACTTGTTACAAGTTGGAGTAGATGGTTATAAATGCCACCACCTTAAAATAATATGTTCACTTGCTGTAGACAGGTATTTTATAAAAGAATTGTCTTCTCCTAACTATAGATGTATGCTAATGAACGGAGATAGAATAATGGAAGAGCATGAAATATTTAAGCATAAGGGTCAGCGCAGACAGAACGGAGCCCAGCGGACAGGATTTTATTAACGCACTTGAAAATAAACTTTAAAATTATTATACTAAAGCACAATAAGGCTGGTTTTAGAATCACGCTGACTGCGCGCGCACCGTCGGCGCTGATGGCCCGAGATGTATGAAATTGTAGGAAGCGTTTCTGAATAACGCGTAGCGGTCAGCGCTGATATTTCATACATTTCGTTGTCGGCGCCGACGGTCAGCGAGCGTCAGCATGACTCTAAAACCAGCCTAAGGGATTCCCGCGTATCCTCGAGGACGCGCGAGCTATTTTATAAGGTTCAAGAATTCATGCACTTTAGTTTAATAATTTTAAAGTTTATTTTCGAAAGCGTTAATAAAATATTCTGTGTACGCTGACGCTAAGTGGTATATTATGCTGGATGGCGAAGAGCAACATCCTTATATGGGTGTCAAAGACTTGAATGTAAGACTGGGTTCGTGTTTAGTTCCTTAAAAGCTAACACCAGAAGAGCATAGGTTCTTAAGTAACAGTTTAAAATTGTAAATATACGGAAAGGAACTAGATATTAGTATGATGGGTTCCAAATTTTGAGTAAACAAGTGAATACCTAAGTTGGTGGTACATTGTATAATGCCTTTACGTTAACCCTAGAAGCCTAATCTATCTCAAGAGTACACAAAACCTTAATATACGTCTCAGAGGCGTACACATATAATTTACAATTTTTATGTAAAAATAGCATTATTTTGTTCTTTTTTGGACTGATAATTAAAATTTGGAATATAAGCTAACAATAAAACGACATTTTATGAATAATTACTATAGTGACAGTTATTTATCACAACAATAAAAATATGTGCAAAAATTGGAACAAATAATCAGCTTCCTCAAAAATTAACAAAACCTAATAATTTTTCTGAAGAAATTTTCGTTTTATTAATTTTAATTAGTTATTCATAGAGCAAACATATAAACTGATTAGATTTCAAAAGACTAGGTAAACCTTAAGAGCAGTCTCCACACATATAAACCTAGCGCTTTCTACACACAGATTTTTCAACATTTATATCTGACCAAATTGAATATTTTTCCTTTTTTATAGGAATAAAAGGTGCAATATTGATGTAAAGCCGAAACATATTCAGTCACATAACTATTATTTTCTTCCCTTTGAAATTCATCGATAATTTGGTCATTTCCAACTTCAGCACCCGAATCTTCCAATAAGACTGTGACATTTTATGTCTGAAATAATGCCGAAAAAACATAAAAAGTACGAAAAACAAGCAAAAGTAAACTCTCATAAACCAAGTTAAAACTTACATAAAGCCTAAACATACGTCTCGGAGGCGTGCAATCCTTCGATAAATCAAAAATGGCGGAATTTATTTTCACGATAAGGACATCGTATGCTAGCTCCTGGCTTCCACTGAGTTGGCGCAAGAACACGACGCGCTAGCTTAAACCATTAGAAAACTACAAACGATATTCGATTTCGTGTACGCCTCGCAGACGTAGATTAGGCTTCTAGGGTTAAGGCCATGATGGACAAAACATGATTGCAGTAAGCACAATCAATATTGATCATGGGCATGTGCAATACACGAATACAAATTCTACACGCTCTTTATTTGCCCATCATGTGCCAACGCGTAGAGGCCGTATTATGTTAAAATGGTGTGGATATAGTAACTATACCTACATAATTGAAGTAGACAAGATTATTATAATAATATTATGTTGTCTTTGTTTCCTCATTGTATGACGACAAAGATAGTAAAACGTCGAATCTCACAACTACTCTATAAATTATGTTATCCATATATTATATTATGTATAATACACGCCCTCGCTTTTTTGGTAATGAAAATGCTAGTCATATTGCGAATTAGAGATGATTAGTGAAACAGTATTTATTTATAATTTTAAGCACTGTTGAAGTATATTCGATTTTATTTAAGTAGGTAACAAATTAATTTAAAATTACATAGTTATAAGTACAGTTAGTTCTTATCTTACTTTATATAAATTGGGAACTCCTAAATGTTCTTAGAAATGGTTTTGGTGCTTTTTGCATTTTAAACTAAAAAGCACAAATAGCCTTATACAAAATTTTCTACTATAAGTGTGTTTTATTTGTTGTATAAAAGTCATTATTAGTTTATGCCAAAGAAGTTTTGGAAAGCAAAATATTATTAAATCATCAGCTATCAGAAATAAGCAAAGTATACGAGTATGGCACAAAAAGTATTTTGGAAACATGCTGTTATCAATGCCAGGATTTATTATAAACCAGTATATTTGTGTATCTAGTTTATCCAAATTTTACAATAATGGACTAAAGTCAAATATTTCCAGCTATGTGAGTTGCATGACTAATTATATAGCCAGGTTTATTTGAAAACATGTTTATTGTCCAGACATATTTTATTCTTTAACTAGATAATGTTTATTTAGACTTTATTGTCTACTCAACTTAGCTATCGTGTTTAGTCAACCAGAATATAATTGAAAGGTGTACTATCATTACATTGGTTTTAAATTATATAAGTACTCATTTCTGATCTTTAAAATACAACAATATGTTCTTATATTAAATAATGGTATCTAAAGACAAAAATAATATTCTTTTAAAAATGTTAAAGAAGGCAATGTTTTTTTATTCCACAACATATTTTGTGATCATGATAACACTATGCAGGTTAACTAGGTTATTCCAATTTAAGAATTTTGTTAAATGCATTAAGTATATTTTAGCTGAATGCTTTAAACCTGTATGCGCTGCTTATTTTGTATATTCTGTGTAATAAATAAAAGACACTACATAAACTGATGGATTTTTTATTACATTAAGTTAAGGTTGACATGATTAACTAAATAATTCATCGCGCTTACGAAAATCACTAAAAGCTATGAGATAGGTTACTTCTTCTTGGGTTTGAGGGTGAAATATAAAATAATTGCTCCGAAGACTGCATAGGTAGCTTTTGCGGTCTGGAAAAAAATAGACAGGATTGGTTCAGTAATTTACTTTTACAAGAGGGTAAAAATGGTGAAAAGTTTTTCGCTTTATGGGCAATTTATATTAATTATATAAGGATAATAAATGTTCCTCATATCATCTACTATCTATCTACTTTAGAAATGTACATCAATAATATACATGCTTCAGAAATATTTATACATGTAGAAAGTCATTTTGTAGAAAGGTTTTAAACATATCTTGGCTAATTTATTTGGCAAGACTTACATTGGCTCTTCCTTTATTTGTAGTACTGTTGAAATATTTGGAAAGACCCTTGAGTTGGGACTCATCTACTGAATCACCACCGGCCATTCTAAAAACACCACAAACGTTCACACGTAAGTCAGCGTGTAATTGGATAGATTCGAAGTAAATTACGGATCGTTTTGTATATATTTTATACTATGAAAGCGAAATTGCGTACCTGATAGTTATTTTACTACGGCCTTATGTAATTACAACCTCAAAAAAATCGATGGTAGACCGAAGAATGACAACTTGACAAATGACAAGTGCTAAACCACGACAGCTGGAAGTTTTGACATTGACGTTATCAGTACTTTTTTTTCTTATTATGGAACTTCGGCTTATAACCAATGTCGAGTATAATATTATGGCGGGAAAACAATATTCAGTATACAATTTTCAGCATCGTTTTTCTGAATCGTCAGGTCCAAAAGTCTAGTCAAAGTCTAAGTTATAAAAGACAATACAGTCAAGAAGTCAAGTCGGTTGATTCAGTAAAGTGGTAGACGCTTTACTGAAACTTTCGATGGAGTTATGGAGGGAACACAAAATAGCACGTTTCTGGATATTGCATCACTTTCCTACACTTGTGCACAAAAACAAATATCTAATGGTTAATATCCTACTAATATTGAATATTAAAAACCCAGATAGCACAATTATTTAGGAAAATAATACAAAAACACAACATCACTCTTTCCATTCCCGACAAAACTGTATTAGTACGTTTGAGATAGGTACTTTTTTCTACATTAAAAAAATATTTTTTCAAAAATTCTGTTCAATAATGGGACTTTTTGTATTGGAGCTCATCTTAAATATTTAATTTTCTTTTTAGTATTTTTTTTTATAAAAGCGGCACCAGAATACATACCTAATCGTTAAAAATTTCAAGTGTGTAGCTCTAACGTGGTTCTTGAGCTACAGCCTTGAGACAGACATGAGACAGCGAAGTCTTTATATAATAGCCTAGGGTCCCGTTTTTATCCTTTGGGTAGGAAACTCAAAGAAGTATAATAATTATACTATTATTACTAGGTAATACATTATACTACTACCTACATTGTACCTAGCTATAATAATTAGTCCTGTAGGAAAATGACTAAAGTCGCAGATTGTGGAAGTACTCTCCCTTCAGCGATAGAACCTCGGCTTACCTACAATAACGACGCACTTTTAATTTGTCTTCGATTCCTTTTTAAATAGTTTATAGTAAACATAACATAATGCCACAAATCCAAGTGTAAATTTTGAAACCTACAAAAAAATGATTGAATGTTAAGTAATTAAGCATAATATGGCATATTACTATATTATTATCTCCTTTATTACTTAGTATTATTTTTTTTCTTGATAACTATAGTGTTTAAAAAAATTGAGAAAAACAAGCAGAGAGCTCTGATTATAAGTGACAACGGAGCAGTCAGCAACTCAGCAGCAATGATGAGCAGCAGCAGCAGTAAATCTACATACAGGTTCCAGAGTCCCCGAATTCTGAATTAATTAGATGTTAATTAGAATGTAACTTACATTAGCTCGTCCACGGTTCGTTTCGCTATTAAAATATCGCTTTAGTCCTTTTAAATTTGGATCATCCTCTACTCCAGCCATTCTGTTCTTATAATCAAAACTTGACCAAAACGTGATCAAAACCACCAAAACATGAAAAATACATTATTTTCCTGTTTAATGTCTATACAAAACACATACAAAATGACATTGCATGATAGATAAAATGGCATATTATAATAATCTATTTATCACCAAAGAGTTTTTCCTCTAGTCTAGTATATCATTATCGTATTGATATTATAAAATCAATATAAATTATAAAAGGCGATATTACAGGGTGCAATTAAGCCTTCCTGCCAAATTTTGATAAATTGATCCTTGTGAAAAATAAAAATACACGTATTTTTTCTTTTATAGTCACTCAGTACTAAAATGTTGAGAAATAGCGTCCGAAAGTTATCCTAAAAAACACTACAATTAATGGACACGATGCGTCGGCCGCGTGTGACGCATAAAGGTAATATACCTATCGGAAAGGTATATTAACCACAAACTAAGAAGATATTAACTTTATGGTGTGACGTGCCCTCGCGCGCGCGCCTCATCCCGCACCACCCCCGCGCCGCGAGCGACCATTCTGCAATGATTTTAAATGGGTTAAAAAATGTCATTGAAAAAAAAATAACACCCAATTTTTTTTGGTTAAATGGACTCTCCTAATGATACCTAAGCCGTGGAAAAAATTTGGCAGGAAGGTTTAATTGCACCCTGTATATTTTTAAAATTTAATATTTTATGAATAATAAAAATATTTTTAATTCTTATAAAGCCTTTAATATTTTTGCAAAGATCACAATTCCATCATTATGAAACCAAAAAACATTATTGATAATTCAATAGGTATTGCTAGTCAAAAGAACATAAAACAAGAGTTGGCAACACTAAAACATTTTTATTGTTATAAGGTCAAAAAACCTAATTTTCCAAGGATTTTAAGTTTCGCAGAGTTATTTTTACACTTGTTGCTTAAGATAATACAAATACTGATTTACAGACAACCAAATTATAATAAGTACATAATATAACTACATGCTTACCATATTAAATTTTTTAGTTTTATAGTTATTTTATTTAATCATGGACTTTATTAATTTGGTTTCTTTCCGCATTTTACATTTTTAATATTCTATGTTTCATTTTACTATGTTAATTTGGTGGCAGAACTTTACTATTGTGTCAAAGTAGGTATCAAAACAATCCTTGAAGTTGCTTACTTTGAATATCATACTTTTTTGCTAACAAAATTTATATTAATGTGACCACGGACTTAAAAAATACGGACTTAACCTTGTCTAATCCCGAGTGAAGCATAGTTATGGCCTATAGTGTAGGATGTGTGCGTGTCATTGGCGCCGCGCCGTCACTCTATGCACAATGACAGCGGGTTGTGGTACATAGTTGCGTGTGTGAGTGTCAGTCACGTGTACAATAAACGAAATTGTCGTACCTTGCATGCTTTACCTCTTTATAGTGTAATGCTCCATCTGTATTTTTTTTACATCCATGAAGTGACATTAATTTAAATTAAAATATTTGGAAATTGGAAGTACATTTCTGATCACACCCTTATTAATCGTATTCTATAACTTTTAAAAATATAGACTAGTTACATTAATGTCCATTCATAAATGGCAATAGGTACATATTAGTATTAATATAAACAAAACATTTAAAACAATATCATTAATTTTATAAAAAGCTTTGCCTCAATCCACGACTAATTAATCATAAAATCGTTTTGCAAGTATATAAGAGAGCTATCAATACATGTAAAAATATTTATTTAAGGAAGGCTGCTTGAGTGCATAAACCAACATGTATGTTGTGCAGAATGTCCGGCAACAAGTTCAACTACATCTGAGCAATGTGTCACACTACAGAGTACAGTACATATTTTGTGCAACATATTACTGCACAACATCTATGCAACATGTTGCATGTTTGTTGCCCAGTGGATAATCATTATTCAGCTTTAAATAATCTTTAGTCAGTCGTTCACTTATATTTGAGTTCACTTATATTATTAAGTACATATAAAACAGCACAACTGGCTGTATATCTATATACAAATCAACAATTCCCCAAATATTAGAGAATTGAATACTGCAATCTTATCACACCATAAATGAATAAATCACAGCTGGTATAGGACCGTTAGGACCATACACACAACCTTATCATAAACCAACTTCAATCCTAGTAAGCTAGTAAAAAATGTACCACAAAAATATACTGCTTTCAACACCCCATGCTTACTAGGCAGGTTAAATTGTGTGCGATGATCTTCATCTGTATCTTAGGGGTAATATTGCACCAGTCCCTAACTATACATTGGTCCTGAATGCTACAATGAGATCCTTCTACATCTGCTTAGTAAAAGTCCTCCTCCCAGTCTTCTTTCTCTCTTTCTGAGAGTGATACGGAAGGCCGTGTCAGTTTTTTCAGTTCTTCGTGTGCTCTGGGCGGTATGGGGTTGTCAGATAAGTCAACATACTCCAGGGCTCGTGATCTTGCTATTCTATCCACATCAACTTCTGAAAATGTCAAATAATAAATATTAATATTTCATTCTAACATTTTCATTAAAAATTGCTACAAGTAAAAGTGCCTCTAAAATCTTTTTAAAGAAACACTAGAGTTAGACCATGCATTGTATTGTATGCATTATATAAAACTCAAAGGTGACTGACTGACATGGTGATCTATCAACGCACAGCCCAAACCACTGGACGGATTGGGCTAAAATTTGGCATGCAGGTAGATGTTATGACATAGGCATCCACTAAGAAAGGATTTTGATAAATTATTGGAATTTAAAGCCATTTACCCAAGGGGTCAAAATAGGGGATGAAAGTTTGTATATAAAAATACTTCTTACCGCGAGCGAAGCCGCGGGCAAAAGTCGTGAAATATAAAATGTTTTGCAAACATTGAACATAGTTTTAGTATAATTAGCATTTTTGTGGTAGAATTTTACAAAGAATAACCATGTATAGCTTGTTTTCAGAAAGACCTTTATGACAAAAATAGAATAAATCAAGTACCAATAATTTGATTGTGATGAGCAATGAGGGTGTGTAGACTGGGGCACTGGCAGGCGATGTGAGGTAGCGCCACAAATGTGTTGTGTGAGATGTCCAGCCGCTGCAGGCAAGCCAGCGTGCACAGCTCATCAGGAAGTTTGGCCATTTGGTTGTTGGACAAGTTTAAGTCTGAAAAATAAAACAGGAACATTGATTGATGGTGATGATACAATAATTGGTGAAGCTATCATATTTATTGGCAAAATAGTGTAGGAACATTCAACAATGTATTGAAAGTGTTGTATATTTGATTCTTCTGTTACTAGAATAATTATTGACTGACAATGCAAGTTTAATTTTTATTTGTAAATGGTAATGATTAAGTTATACAAAAGAAATTAAGTCAAGTTATAAAATTAATGACAATAAATACAATAAACCTATCTTTTAACATAATAGAAAAAAAAAAGAAAACAGCTAATGTATTACCTGTAATTAAACTGAATTTAACGGTGAATTTGGGAGGTATTTTGGTTATGACATTTCCACTAAGATCACAGCTCTTCAGTTCTGTATGCCTCATGAGGTGGTAGACTGCGTCAGGTACTTGCATAAGCTGGCATTCCGAGAGATCTGTAACAAATGGAAAAACTAATTTTATTTATTAATCCGTCGATCACCAATTCCTGGAAATCTTTTGTTCTCGTGGCCCATATGGGCCTTAGGGAGCTTGATGGGTTAACACATAAAGTAGCTTTCAGATTCAGGTAATTATTTTGGCTATACCACTACCTAAAGGTGATGCACCAGAATCATAAGCAACTGTAAGTTTTCAGATTTGTAATATATAACCAAAGAACTTTGTTCACTTGTAAAATGTTATGCCTAATTTGTGCAACACAGAATAAAATAAGAAAAGTAAAAAAACCGGCCAGAAGTTTCAAAGCCTATTTAATAAAACAATAAGGAAGGGGTTGACTTTGGAAATCATTGCAATGTATGAATTATAATTTAAAAG
Source organism: Lysandra bellargus (assembly GCA_905333045.1). NCBI lineage: Eukaryota > Metazoa > Arthropoda > Insecta > Lepidoptera > Lycaenidae > Lysandra > Lysandra bellargus. The sequence goes on from HG995333.1 coordinate 6,664,502, forward strand.
TACCTAGTGCCTGTGTTTCCTGTGCATCTTCACACCTGAGTATTACGCGTGTTACAGCACCAGCCATTTTCTCACTATGTAGCTTAATGGAAATTTATAACAATTTAGTTTTAGGATTACGCTAACCGAATCTGATGATCAGGTTAGTGTGTCAAGTTTCAAAGATATTTTATTTATAGAAACCAACTCATGAGATCTCTAGACTTTCTATTTTTACACTTGTTGGCTGTTGCGAAATATTGATTTCATAAGTTGAGTGGCATATTGTGTACTTGCGTGCACACTTAAGATAGTAGACATAAATAGAAAAACGTAATTTTCTTCAAATTTTGTGAGATTTACACGGATTATCCAAGATTTTAACATTATTGTTTATTTTGTTTCGGTTTCAAATGTCAAAAATTGACATTCTACAATTTTGACAGCTGTCACTTTTGACAACTTTTTTTTATCATTGCTAAATCGGCATTGACATTAAATACAAAACATTTTCGATAGGTACTTCATAAACTATTTTTAAAAGAATATTACATAATATTTTACTTTTTGCATAGAATTCACACAGAGAAGTTTTATACATAACAAATAATAATAATTATTATTATGAATCATCGATCACAAAACGGAAGAGATAGGGATCAATGATTTCTGCACTAATAATTCCGTATTGGTGGGTTGTCTGAGGAAGGCTAACTGCTATCCACAATAAGATTATCACGAGTCACGACCCAATAATAATAATAATTACTGTGTTCGGTTTAGTAAACAGTAGATAATATCCGTGTAGATAATATGGTTAATATGATATCCTTTATTCGATAGGAATCTATTTTCAATTTAGGCAGTTTTTAGGGTTCCGTACCCAAAGGGTAAAAACGGGACCCTATTCATGAGACTTCGATATCTGTCTGTTCTCAAGAGATACAGACAGACGGACAGTGAAAATTTCAGAACTTTAGCTATTACGGTTCTTGAACCGTTATAGCTAAAGTTCTGAAATTTTCACTGTTCACAGATTGTGTATTTCTGGTGCCGCTATAACAACAAATACTAAAATAAAAATAAAATTAATATTTAAGGTGGCTCCCATACAACAAACGTGATTTTTTTGGCCTTTTTTGTTCGTATTCAATAATTGCAAGAGGTAGGCACTTGAAACTTTCACGAAGGCCTTAAATATATTTGTACTTTAATAATTAATAATAATATTTAAATAAAATAAAAAATTATGGGGAACTTCCATACAAAAAACAAAATTTTTGGCCTATTTTTGCTCTATAACGGTACGGAACCCTTCGTGCACGAGTTCGACTCGCACTTGGCTGATTATTTTTGAAGTGAAAACTTATTTATGGCCTCTACAGACGGGCGAACCCGATACGAAGTGAAGATAGGCGTAGGTGAGTTTGACAGCTGTCAAACTCGTATGAAGGTACTTCACTTGGTACGAAATTGACAGTTTTGACGGTTCGCAGCGTACCGTCAAATTTGACACATGGGCTTAGTGCTGCCAATTTAACAAATATTAGCCTATAATATTTAAGGAACAATATTTATTGTAGTTATATAAATTTAACGCAATACTTAACATTACTTACGGCTCCTGTCTTTACTTTTAAAGTAATTGGGGTTTTAGAATAGAATAGTTTTTTTTATTTGTACAAAAACTAAACTACAAAAGAAAAACGATAAAAGAATCCGTACAAAATAAAGGCGGTCTTACCACTAAAGTGGTTTCTTCAACTTTCAAGTCTGATAGAAAAATAATTATTTTCTTTCTATTTGGCTGTATAAGCTATATATTTATGCTATATATTCAAGTTTAAAAAGAAAAGCTGAAACTCGATATACTTGTAATTATTCTGTGAGTCTGTCACTTTTTTTGTACTTATGAACTTATGAATTATTTTAGTACCTATCCCATAATAGTCTGTGAATTATGAATTATTTATTGTAATCAAATATTTTCGGAAGACAATAAATTCACAAATTATGATCTTTTTAGATGAATTTGTTAAAATCTATTTATGGAAAATAATTTCATTATAAAAATTGGTTTTGTTAAGTGTGAAATACTAAACAAGTTTCCAGCCCCAAAACTATGCTAAAAGGAAATAAATTTGTGTTAGCAGAACATAATATTGTAGGAATGTAGAAGAACTGAGAACTAATGGCAGCATACGAGCCACTAGCATTCGTCAAGCATCGGTGACTGTTTCATGAACAACAATAACAAAGATATTATGTGAGATACTTTTTTACTAGAAATAAATAAAAAGTAATGTTTTTAAAAATCTTGTTTTTATTTAAGTATTTTTTTTCAACATTAATACTCTTGAAGAAGATTGGTGTCTATAAATTTAATAAAACGCTGTAAACATTCTTCATGTGTTCTTCATCATCTGAGTTTTTGCATTACACTTTCAATATGGATTCTTACTCGAGCAATATCATAAGTCCCTTCTGTTTCTTCTTGAGAGAGTTGAGAGTACCTATTAGTTTTGTTTTGCTCAAAACTTTACCTCCAGCTTCTATAAGATAATTTAAACCAGATGTAGTATCTGGTTGATAGTCATTTGTGAGTCACTGTTTCTTCCACCTGATACTTTGGATTTAAATGAAATATTCTATGAAATTATGAATGCAAGTTTTGTCGTCGGTTTTTAGAGACCATGGTGATTGTCCATCTGATGATCTGTGATTTTTGTATCACGCCAGAGTTAACAAAAACTTGACAAATACAGTGTGGGGAAAATATTTCTTTCAGAATTGGTAACACTTTACGAAAATGAAGCTTTTAGGGCATTTGGAACTCTATTGCAAAGTAATAGAGTTTAAAATCCGAAAACAATTTTACAAATGTCATTCCGGTTTTACGGTACGAGGTTCGTGTAGTGTGTAGCGGGACGACGAACCGTCAAAACTGTCAAATTTGTCTCACGGCGTCCCTCACGGACGCGGTCTGCAGACCGGGTTCGCGCCATCTGTAGAAGCTCTTAGCGTCGTTGAGCACTTTTGTGGGATGGGTAAAAACTGTGAAATTGGAGTTGGAGTTGGAGTTGGACAGTTATAGTGTTGTAACATCGAAATCGATTAATCGAACAATCGATTGTTTCGATTACTTAATTAAAACGATCGTTTTATTTTTATTTTTATTTAATTTACTTTTATTTTATTTTATTATTTTATTAACTTTTATTTTTTTTATTTTTTTAATACGTTTTTTATTTTTTTATTTTTTATATATTTTTTTAAATTATTTTTTATTATTTAAAAAAAACATATTATTATTATTATTATTCTTTTTTTTTCTTAAATCGATTTTCATAAAAAATGGGTTAAAAAAAATGCACAACATTAATATCAAGTTTTCACTTCTGCCGGCACTCCCGGAGTGCAACCCGTCTTTTTATCTCCGGCGGTACTCCGTATAGAAGTTATTAATATTGACTATTTTCATTGATCGTAGTTCAGACTTCAGAGAATCCTAAAAGCAGGAATATAATATATGCATAGCTGTAGTAAAATATATTAGGTAAGGTCAATGTGTCGAAGTCCGGCATACTTTTCTTAAATTAAAGTTTAACATAATTTATTGATTTGAGATTCGCTCTTAAAGTAACTTGTGTCATTGTAAATTATAGGCTATATTTTAGTTAGACCTATGATGATCTAAAAATAGTCTTAGTTGCAGTATTTTTTATTAATGTGCTATTTTTTAAAAACTCGGCGTGTAGACGGACTTCCCTTACAGTTCGAGGTAAGTCCGTCTAGTAGCAATATAGCCCTAACCTGTGAAGTAATATGTGTGGCAACGGTTTCTAGCAAAGCCGCAAAACGGCCATTCAAATATGTGCTTAAGGTGTCGGTAATAAGGTTCGCATTCCAGAGAAAATTAATTTTATAACATTTTAAGGCAAGTCCGCCATATCGTAAGTCTAAGTGGTTGTAAACATTTTTTGAAAAATTAAACACTATTTAATATAACATAAAATAATATTTATTACAAATTCAAAATTATGATAATTAGTTCCGGCAAAATCAACAACTTTGCTTCATTATCATTTATATTTTATGGGATAAGACATCTTACAACATAATCCCCTGCTTAATTTTGATTTGATTATTGTTTATTGATAATATTATTATGTCTACTAAGTACCCAATTTTTTCTATTCTTTAATATTAATATTTAGTCACTTGAAATAACTTTTAGTTCACGTGGCAGATTGGGGCCATGCACGCGAAAGGTACGCGTTTTAACAATTATTTTCGCCACTCAATTAAAATTATAAGGGTTGTTGGTCCGGGAGGTAGGATTTTTCATGACGTGTATAAATCTGAGACAAATAATTATGGCATTATAAAAAGAAGTTATTTTACAAGATTTATTTTAACGTTAAAGGAGGAAACGGATCGGCAGTAAGTGAACTACCGTCGCCCTTGGACACCTGTAACACCAGGGGAGTCACAAGTGCGCTGCCCACTTTTTAAAAAGGAGTACGCTCTTTTCGTGCAGTAAAATTTGGGTAATGTTATGAATTAACAATAAATACATGTAGGTCTGAAAAGGTTGATAATATCTGATTTCAGGCAAGACCGGCATATGACGGCCTTTCCTCATGCAAACTAGACGGACTTCCCAATTATTGCAATTTTGGGTTAGACATACGTTGCAGGTGATAATAACGAAATTAAAGCGATATTAACGAATTGAACACCAGTAATAAGTAAAAGGATCACTAACGTAATCCAAGAAACTCCAAAAACTCCTTCGTATTCCCACTTTTTTTCATTTTTTTGGCAGAGGCTTACACTCCAATTGCGAGATCAAAACGGGAGAAAAATGGCAGATCGTTTTTTTCGTGACAGGTAGTTAGTAGCGACACGTCTGTTTTTTAGGTCAAACTAACTCTGCAATAATGTTTTACCCACTGAGCCATGTGAAACTAATCGTTCAAATATGGAAGTTATTGCCGATAGACGGACTTACCTTCCAGACGGACTTCGACACATTGACCTTACTTATTAAAAATATAAGTCTGAAAGATCCTGATCTTTTACCTGAATTTGATTAAAATCAATAAGCTAATTGTAACTACATAATTGTCTTCTATTGCTGAAATTATAATGATCACGCAAACTGCAAAGCTAGCGACGGCCGACCACCCGTCACCTTCCGCGGTTGTTTAGCACATCCATTGTATGGAAGTCTTCCGTGTTGTATATGGACAGTAATTGGAATGAATGAGGAACATAAAAAATGTTTAGACTGGCGAGCATTTGTCGAGTGACTGCTTTTTATTAAAATAATTATTATATTCTATAGACCAAGACGTAACTATCAGACATAACAAAAGCTTGTCTTTGAAATAGGACTCCGTTTTTTAGGGCAACAAAAATTTAAGAAGGCTGAGAGTGAGACATTTCTAAAAATTTTTTGAGATCCAGAGATTTTCCGGAAAAATCTCTTGAAATTAATCTAGACTCTAGAGCTATAATTATTATTAAGTACTAGATGTCCCGCGCGGCTTCGCTCGCGTAAATTAGGAATCTTACGATAACCGTACCTACTTTTTCCCTCAACCAAATAATTTAAGTGTCCCTTCACGTGGTCTACTCCATATCTGTGTCAAATAACATAAAAATTGCTTCAGTAGTTCGTGATATAAACTTTACTTTTTGTAACTCTTTCTTAAACTTACTTAATTTTCCCGTTTTAACCACATTTTCCTCTATTTCTTCGGTTCAGCGTGATATTATATTATAGCCTATATCTTTAATCTTCTTCGATAAATGGACTATCTATCACTGAAAGATTTTTTATTAAATTGTACCAATATTCCTGAATCCTGAGATTTATAGCGCGTTCAATCAAATAAACAAACAAACTCTTCAGGTTTATAATCTTTGTACATTAGATGTTTTTAAATCGCTTGACAAAATCGAATCTCGATTTAAAAGACTATAAAAAGCACCAATCCTAGCCAACCCACCCAAAAAACCTAGGGAGAGCTAAATACACAGCATCCATTGAACATTAGGTACATATCGAAAAATCTTAAAAACTTTCCGGTATTTAGATTGAAACGATATAATTTCGGCGTGACCTGCTTTACTTAGCACGCAAAAACAACGTGACCAAATCGCACTCAGTGCGCATATTCCCTAAAATAAATAAAGGCAATCGTTCCTTACTGAAGAGTTATTAACTCGATGTTTAGTGCCAAGAAAATGTATGTACATTATTATTTTTAACAAAAAATTAAAACCGACTTCCAAAGTAAAAACAATAATAACATCCTTATAATATGAACTAAAAAGTATTAAATAATTTTTCCTATCTCATGGTGCCTTTTTCCGAATTCGGCTAAAACTCAACTATTTCTGTACTCAATCTTCATAATTTTGAAGTCGGTACCAGATATAGCTGAATCCAGATGCCAGAATATTTGAAACATTTGTAACTGGCACCGACTTCAAAATTATGAAGATTGAGTACAGAAATAGTTGAGTTTTAGCCGAATTCGGAAAAAGGCACCATGAGATAGGAAAAATTATTTAATACTTTTTAGTTCATATTATAAGGATGTTATTATTGTTTTTACCTTGGAAGTCGGTTTTAATTTTTTGTTAAAAATAATAATTTCACTCTTTTTAGTTACCTAGTAAAATCATCGCGTACTATACGTAGATTAGGGCCGATTCACACCGAATGGCAGAGGCGAGGCGAGCAGTTTCAGTGTCATATGATTTTAAACTTTATTGTAATACATAGTATCGCTTGAGAAATTGACGCCGCCGGCGGCCGCAAGAGTCCACGAGCATCCACGGGCGGCCGTAGATTTCTCAAGCGATACTATCTATTACAACAATGAAGATAAAGTTTAAAATCATATGACACTGAAACTGTTCGCCTCGCCTGCGCCATTCCGGTGTGAATCGGCCCTAATACACCTGTATACTATTCTACGTATCTTATTACAATTTGTTAACAGTCACACTTACAAAATATAATATCAGCTGCAGATAATTTTGAACAATACATTAAAAAAAATCGAAGTGGACACGTGCCAGAGCCGCGCCAAACCGGAATTTTAGCAGCGCGGCAGCGGCGAGGCTTTCATTGTCATATGATTTTAAACTTTATCTTTATTATTGTAATACATAGTATCGCTTGAGAAGTCTACGGCCGCCCGTGGCCGTGATTGGTAAGTGTGACAGCTGTGCACTCTAGCATGTTACTTGTATTATCGAAGCAACTTACTTCTCAGAAGTAATGACAAATGTGTGCCTTACGCTCTGGAGATAAGGTTGAATATTTTGTTATGTTCAATTTTGGTGACATTGGTGACCCTGACGTGAAAATGATGATGATGATGATGAATATTATTTGTATAGTAGCATATGCTTTCAGTTCTTAAAACAGCGCCTAAACCCCCAAACTTGTATCTAAAAGGAATCCGGAGTTCTCTTAGTATCTTCGGAACCATAGTATACCTTGGTGCAAAATCTTGTGTTTTGGTAGCATATGCTTAGGATGCTTCTCATAAAATCAAAATCACCATATGTTTCCATATAAATTTCGAGGAGTTCCCTCGATTACTCATGGATCCCATCATCAGATCACCACTTTTGTGAACATGGTACCAAATTGGAGTGAAACCTAATACAACAAAACGAAAATTTCGAAAATCAGTTCACAAACGGCGGAGTAATCGTTGAACATACAAAAAAAAAAAAAAAATCCACAGCCGAACATATAACCTCCTCGTTTTTTGGAAGTCGGTTAAAAATACGGGAACACTACAAACGTGTAGAGTAAAACCGATTTCCTAATCAGTGTCAAATTTACATTTTTTATGAGAGTAGGCCACTTTAATTCCGCCGCCCTGTAGTTGTTAAACTAATATGTATTCTGTGCCTGTAGGCCTGTAGGCAGTAGGACCTCTATGGACGCTGCCGCACCCCTACGACGCTGCCGCGCTTAGGCCGTGGCCTATAACGGCCTATCCGGAGCTGTTTCTAATGGTTCTCGGCAGTCTTCGTTTATTTGTGGAAAAGAAAGAAAGTAAAAAAAAAAGATCAATAAAAAAATAATAGTTTCCTCACTTTTGTACTGAAAAGTGAAACGGCGAACTCTTTTGTATTAATTTTATAGTCTGTTCACTTCACGTAAAGTCTGTAATGACTTGTTAGCTAAACTCATTGCAATGGTTAAAATGTAGTTTTTTAGGGTTCCGTACCCAAAGGGTAAAACGGGACCATATTACTAATACTTCGTTGTCTGTCCGTCTGTCTGTCTGTCTGTCCGTCTGTCTCCAGGCTGTAACTCAATAACGGTAATAGCTAGAGAGTTGAAATTTTCAGAGATTATATATATATATATATATATATATATATATCTGTTGCCGCTGTAACAAAAAATACTAAAAACAAAAGAAAATTAATATTTAAGGGGGGCTCCCATACAAGAAACGTGATTTTTTTGGCTTTTTTTGCTCTGGCAATGGCAACAGGTAGGTACTTGATTTTTTCTCGAAGTCCTTAGTTATATGTCTTCTTTAATATTTAATAATAATATTAAAATAAAATAAAAAATTAAGGGCGGCTCCCATACAAAAAATACAATTTTTGGCCTGGTTTTGCTCTATAATGGTACGGAACCATTCGCGCGCGAGTCCGACTCGCACTTGGCCGATTATTTAAATAAAGCGGAAACTCTAAATTTTCTGAGATAAAAAATTACTTAAAAATATATGTTTTCATCTTATAAAGTCCTCGTCTTCTGCACCTATCACACATAGCACAATACTCTTAACTCTCATTAAAATCCTTTATATCAGCTTATGAACATCGTGTAAATTATATCAGACAAAACCTATCAAAACTATCTCCTTGTGTGTCTGTCTGTTACCTTTTCACGCCCAAATCGTTTAACCGATTTTGCAGAAGTTTGGTGTGGAGATATTTTGAGTCTCAGTAAAAATGTAGGTACTGTTCTCGATAAACAAATTTTGGTGCAACGGAGTTCCGGGCGTCATCTAGCAGAGGCGGCGTAAGGCGTGGGCGGTGTGGGCGACCGCCCACGGCCCCGCGGTCTAAGCGGCCTCGCGCCCCTTAGACCACGAGGGTTTTTTTAAAGGATTCACAAGTTTTGATACTCAAATATTAAAAAAGTTTTATAAACAAAAGTTTGAGTATCAAAACTATTTTTCTCATCGACGGAGGCGGAAAACGGCACATCGCTAAGCGCAGCGGGAAGAAAGTTGACGCTTTCCGCGCGGAGGTGAGAAAAAATTATTTCTCCCAAAAAATCTGTCTTCTTGCATCATCCATAATAAGGGGGCCTCGCAAGATGTATCTTGCCCACATCAAATTAAGGTCTTGCCCCGCCACTGTCATCTAGTCGAAGTTGATAATAATAAACATGTTGCCATTATGCAACAGGTGCGTGGGCACTGGGCAGATCAATACAATAATCCTACTAATGTTATAAAGGCGAAAGTTTGTAAGGATGTATGTATGGATGTTTGTTACTCTTTCACGCAACTAGTATGTCTGTCTATAATATTATGGAGTACAATGAGAAGAAGCTTTGTAGCTTAAACTATTTAATTTACAATACAAAGCAGTGCGCCTATTTTTCATTTATAATTAAGGTCCTAAATACTACACTAAAGCTAATGTTTAATTAAATATTGTTATTATTGTTCTCTCTTACGAAACAATTACAAACAAGTATAAAAAAACCTATAATCCGACTTGGCTGTGGTATCATAAAAGTGAAAGAGAAAATATTCATTAATCAGTAAATGCAAAGTACAAAACGTATTGGATAAGGACTAAGGTAGAGTCTTGGTCTTACCTAATATTTCCACTCTTTAAATGTTTGTTCGGTTTGTTTTAAACTTTTTTTTTAAACTGCGGAGAGCAAAGTTTTTAACTTCGGAGTCTTCAGCATTCTTTGTCTAATGAAAAATTTAGCAAAAGAAGAAAGGTATGCAAATAGTCAAATACTCTCCAATCATATTACATTTGCTTTTTGTACTATTCAACGCTCATCCACTTTATAATTAAGTCAATTACTTGTTATATTAACCATTGAGTAATTATTGAGCAAGCTATGTGATATAGGAAGTGGAGTTAGTTTCACAATTTCTCACCACATCATCTTTACGACAGGCGTGTGCAATTCCACCATTACGTCATAGTTCCAATTCTTCTGGTCGTTCAAATGTAGAGTAGTTTGCATTATACCAATCCAGTGATCCAATTCAGCGCTGGATTGCTACTTGAATAATGTAAACGGGCACTGGAAATTGGAATTCAATCCATTGTGTGAATAGTGATGAGTCGCCATGGTAATTTAATCATACATCCATACTTCCATACTTCCATATCCATACTAATATTATAAATGCGAAAGTGTGTGTTACCTCTTCACGCCCAAACCGCTGAACCGATTTTGATAAAATTTGATATAGGGATACTTTGAGACCCGAGAAAGGACATAGGATACTTTTTGTCTCGGAAAAATGTACGGTTCCGCCGCGATAAACGATTTTTGGCGCAACGGAGTTGCGGGCGTCATCTAGTGGCAATATAAATATTTAAAGTACTTATTACTTATTTGTACTATTAGACGGCTTGTTATGCACACCTGCCAGCATAAATATATTATTCCACTTACATATTAGTATTAATGCGAAAATATGTGTGTCTGTCTGTCTGTCTATCTGTCTGTCTGTTACCTCTTCACGCTTAATCCGCTGGACCCATTTTGATGACATTTGGTATGGAGATACTTTGAGTCTCGGAAAAGGACATAGGATACTTTTTATCACGGAAAAATGTACGGTTCCCGCTAATTTGGCACAACAGCGTTGCAAGCGTCATTAAATTCGTCAATAATTGCTACTCATCATTCTCATGAATCAAGTCGATTATGCTCACTGTAGACGTCCACTACAAATATGTTGGCACTTGGCAATCATGGGTACCCATCATTAGCTCTACGTGAAGCGGGGCTTTTAAGAGAAAGGCTATAAGAAAGTAAGAGTCTTCAGTTAGTTCAAAGTTTTCATAATCTATATTCGAATACAACTATTTGTATGGATAAGGTTTGATTTTTAAAGAAGGAAGTTTTTTGTTTAAGACGTGATTTGTTTCATATATTATTATATTCGGAACATTAAGGAAATAAATGAATGATAACAAATAATAACAATAAAATAATAATACTTATGTTTATTATCAAAACCATTGTTTCGCTTATCAGTGACTTTAGGACGACACACTTACAACACGTCACGATATTTTAAGTGACGAATAATCGGAAGTTAGAAGATATTGTAAGTTTTCTAGTCCAAAGTTTGAGACAACTGACAAGTCACATAATTCATTACCTACTCATATTCATAAACCTACATATATTTTTTCACAAGCTTTGCTTGCTTTTGTGCCCTGTCTTACGTGCTTTGAATCGATTGAAAAATAAAAAGCAACCGGTAAAAGCGAATCGTTAGATGACGAATATGAAAACTGTATTTTACTTTTAAATTGTAATTTTCTTATAATTAAAGTAGTTTAAAGTTCACTGAATTAAGGTCTTAATGACGCCGCTTCACGTAGGGCCAAGATGGAATAACCCTGATTGCCGACATAATATTGTCGAGGTGTACAACTCTACGAAGAACAATTGACTAATTGAATCGCGTGATTACTGATTAGTGATTAGTTACAAACGAATATAGGACAGGTACATAATCGCCTATACAGCTGTAGGAACTCGAGTTTTTTTTTTTTAAATGAAATAAGGGGGCAAACGAGCAAACGGGTCACCTGATGGAAAGCAACCTCCGTCGCCCATGGACACTCGCAGCATCAGAAGAGCTGCAAGTGCGTTGCCGACCTTTAAGAGGGAATAGGGTAATAGGGGAGGGTAGGGAAGGGAAGTGAATATCGGAGGGTAGGGAAGGGAATAGGGTAGGGCGTATCGGCGAAACACAGCGCAAGCGCTGTTTCACGCCGGTTTTCTGTGAGAACGTGGTATTTCTCCGGTCGAGCCGGCCCATTTGTGCCGAAGCATGGCTCTCTCACGTAGTGATCCGGACAAAATCCGGAGTCCGGACTAATTATTGTTGTCGTTAGACATTCGTTCTTCTCGCTGGGTTAGTTTCCAAAGCGGTGGTAGGCAATAGGCATCTCAGTTTCTTGTACCTATTTTGAATAAAAATATATTTTATTTATTTATTTTATGAAAAAAAGCTTCGGTAATATACAGTTTTTATCATTCGTAGTACACAGTAGGTACATAAAATTATGCGTTTTATAAAGTACACATACAATCAATGCTTATTAGGAAATAATTACGTTTTCTGAAAGTAGTCCGGATAATCGCGAATCCGTATAACCGAGGGCCGGATAAATGAGTTTGGGCGGGCTTATGGGCGGAAGTGAAGAAACCATCAAAGTACGACAACTTACAACAACTGCAAGTGAATAGTGACTGACATAATTAGGCATATCTTACGTAACACAAATAGGTCAATGACCCCTGACTGATAAGTCTAAACAATCTGTCTAACGGGGGCACGCAAGTGTGCAACGTTGATAATAGTCAAATAGGCTAATCCAAGCCTAGAAAAGATATTAGGCATAAAATACCTAGAAAATTAGGTTAAATAGTCTGGCCTAAATACATTGAAATCTGCATAGCTTAGCAGTCTATACTAAGTTTCATTTAAACAACTCATTTAAACGTAAACAAACCTCGACAGTATGAGAGACTACATAGAGCAAAGATTAAAAAACAATTTAAATATCACTTATTGGTGAAATAAAGAAATATTGAAGTTTACTTTAATGGGGTTGCAGCTTGTAGTTATACATACTTGATTTACTTTTGAATTAATAAATAGGTACAATGTACTGTATATTACACTAGATGACGCTCGCAACTCCGTTACGCCAAAACTCGTTTATCGAGCGGGAACCGTACATTTTTCCGGGATAAAAAGAATCCTATGTCCTTTCTCGGGACTCAAACTATCCCCGTACCAAATTTCATCAAAATCGGTTCAGCGGTTAGGGCGTGAAGAGGTAACAGACAGATAGACACATTTTCGCATTTATAATATTATATTAGTATGGATTTTACAAGCTAGATAGCTCCTGCGTTAAATCCGAAGAAAAGTTTGTCTTTCTGTCTCATACCCCTTTACGCTCAAACTGTTGCACCGATTTAGATGAAATTTGGTATAGAGCTCCGAGAAATCGAGCGAAGTTGCGTGCAGAATCTAGTCAGAACTATAACGTTTAAATACATTTCGCAATATATTGCACTAGATGACGCCCGCAACTCCGTTGCGCCAAAACTCGTTTATCGCGCGGGAACCGTGCATTTTTTGGGGACAAAAAGTATCCTATGTCCTTTTCCGGGACTCAAAGTATCTCCATACCAAATTTCATCAAAATCGGTTCAGCGGCTTGGGCGTGGTAACAGACAGACAGACAGACACACTTTCGCATTTATAATATTAAGTATGGATGTGGTGTATAGAGCTCCGAGAAATCGAGCGAAGTTGCGTGCAGATTCTAGTAAGAGCTGTAACGTTTTACATTTCACAATATATTACATATTATGTGCGTCGTAACAGTATAATAGAGCGAAAATAGGTTTACCGGTTTCTTAGATTACAGAGATAGCTTGATAATGATAATGACTGTTTGTAAACAACCTACTTATTATTGACGATTATGATGATTCTGATTGTGCACGGAAAAGTGCGTCTTACTTTTATAACACACTATAGGGTTCAGGATAAATTCGGAAGGGTATGTCCGGGTGATTCGGCCCGGGTGGTTAAAATTACTTGTTACGGCATTTAATAATAGCTCCCACACTGGTTTCGGTGACGGTGGCCGGTTTCGTTGAAACCAGGCCTGCTACGCAGGAGTAATTTTATAGTGCCCAAGTGTGTGCGCAGTACACAAGAGCACTCTCTATTCATTTACTCTCATAACCCAGTGGGACGGACGACCGACACGACAGGCGAGAGATCAGGCGCAGGACCGACTTTTTACATGCCCATGCGACGCATGGATCATCTTACTTGTCAGACAATCAGGTGATCAGCCTGCATTGTCTTAACCAAACTTGGAAATAACATGTTTCCAACGCGGGAATCGAACCCACGACCTCCGAGTCAAGAGCCGCGCTCTATACCACTAGACCACAGAGGCGTAACGGCATTTTGTTGTACACCAAGGTGCACATTGCAGACATTGAGACAGCATACTCGCTAATTTCTTATCTTGCCGGAATTACCCGGTAACCGAAATTACCCTGATTTAGTTTATTGCTTAATTCCAGAGTAGACTCTACCTTTAAAATGAAAAAAATATAGAGCTTTGCAAATAGAGCCACTTCAGAGTTTTGTAACGTGGCTGTGCTAGGCAGTTATGTTTCTTACTAGGGAGTTTTTTTATGAGGACTTTATGTAGATAGCATAAAATAACACTGAATACATTGCACTGTAGAGTCAATCCTTTCTCCATTTCCAAAGCTGTGTTTTTTATTTTGGTATCTCTCTTTGTTACACCAAGGATTTCTATAAGTATTTACCATTTACGAAGTATTTTCAGTGAGCAATCGTATCACTACTTAGTACTTACCCAGTTGACTGTTTTCCTGGGCATCCTCACAGCGTCCCACGACCCGTATGATGGCGCGGCCGGCCAGTCTAGCGCAGATCATCATAGCTGGACCCCTGGGATCCCCCTCCTCCGCCTCAGCAGGCATCCTGGTAGAATCGTACTCCGTGGGCGGCCTCATCACTGCACTAGCACACTGCACTCCTCAGTTTAAAAAAAAGTTTTCGAAAAAAGAACAAAAAAGTTTTCGAATAAAGAACACTTTATGAAACCGTGTCGAAACGCTCGGCGCCTGGTTCAACGGCAGCACAGATAAATTCGCGCAATACGTCGCTACCCGCCTTTATATCGTCGCCAAAACAAAGGAGCGTGGTGGTAGAGCGAGAGGGCGATAATAACAAACGGCCGTCCCGCTCTCTGTGACGCACAACGCTTTTCCTCGCGGAAGCACGTGGAGCGTCGATGGTGATACTTTTCTTTCATCACTCTCATTTTCAATACTTATTATATTTGTCATTGACGAATGTTGAATGTTGATGAATGTTGACGAATTTGGATGCAAATTAACGAAGTACGTTGTCGATTAGTCGCCGTGAAAGGACGGGCTTGGCCGTCGTTTCCAGCCCAATTCACAGTGTGCCATCATGTGCATAGCGACTATTCTATTGCAAATTGTTGCAGAACTCTATTACGCTATTGTAACCATTTTATAAACCCGTTGCACGGATTCATTTGATCTAGATTCTTAGCGTTGTATTTCAGGCGTATTTAGAGAAATTAAATGCCTATGATAAGACTTGTACGCGGTATTTATGCGTAAAAAGAAACGCCGCAGACACCGTACATATTGCCACTATAAAAAGTAGCACAATTTTTGCTTCTCTTTGGCTATGTACCATCAAGGAAATTTATTCCTGGGCAGTTGACAGACCAACGTCATTTGGTCGGATCGTGTCAATTCAATGTTACTACTCTTGTGATCTGTCGTCTAGGTTTGACATAACGCGACCAAACCCATCTGCCTAAGAATCAACTTCTCTGATAGTACATAAATCTAGCTTCCTCATATAAGTATACGTACATCTAGCATCTCTTTGGCTATCTAGCTACATCTGTGCTTATTTCATCAATATCAGCCCAGTAGTTTTGGAGCCTATTCCATGAAAATATTAAGTATATTATCCTCTAGTTTTTATTCAACCCATCAATCCCCAAGCGGCATCCGACTGTCGCATATCAATTGAAAATCTATTGTGTCTGTGATTCCCACGATCAAGGTATTAATGCTGATTAAGTCACAAGATTAATCTAATTTGGTACAAATAAATTCCTTAAAGAAAATGCGAACAAAGTTCCATCTTTGCGTCACATAAATTGACGTCTCGTACGGTTTAACGCACTGTTTTTCGTATGTTGGCCAAACAGAGACGCAGATTTTCAAATAAAGAACCTTGAAGTGGTGCCAACTACCAACTGGTCCCGTGCTACGATTATTTATTTTGACTAGTTACTGTTTATAAACAGGAAAGCGTGTTAGTTATTAACTATTAATCATAATCATTTATTTGCTAATTAATTTTTAAAATTATTAACTGTTAAATTAATGGACATTCGCATCCAGTCACTTTCTACGAAATATATTGAATGTTTTAATAATTAGGTACTAAATCAATAATAACCAACAAAAGTTATGATTAAAAAAACTGTGTGTGTTTAAAAATCGGAATTTTGTTACATAATACATTAGCAGTTGTAGAGTTTAGGATACTCAAGTCACTTTGTAATCTCCTGGTTTATTCTAAGCAAATTAAATCTTTATAATCATCAACTTGTTTTTAGTAATACTACTTTAATTTTCATTTTAAATAGTACCTAGGTATACATATATCTAGTGTAAAGAGTTTGTTTTTCCGTATTTTCGAACGTAAATGAAAACACATATTTTACCGAAAATGAAGACATTTAAAATATGTAGTCTATTTGGCTAGATTTGTCCTTGTGTGCAAATTCTGGTACATGACCTCAATTGAGAATAAGATATTTCGTTTTTCCCGCGTGTGTTTTAAGATAATTATGTCTTGATGTAAATATTTACTACCTGGCATTTAAAAGTAACCTCAAAATAAAGTTGTTTATGGTATGGTAGAAATTGATTGTGAACAGGTGAATTTTGTTTTTGTTTATCCTCACAAAACAGAGCTAGAAGGTACCGTATCTGTTTATTGTTACTTGAAATACTTAAATCTTTCATTTCACTTTAATTCGAAATTCTTCATGATGTATTGATTTTCCTTAAAGCTTTTATTACTGTTGAAATGTTTGCAGTATTCCTTTGTGCTCTTTTTTTGAAAACAACAAACACATTTTATTGTGAAACCTGGATACATTGACTCAGTAAATTTTCCAACGTACGTCGACATTTCGCAGAAGTTTTCATCATGAACTCTGCAAAGTCAATCCTTTGTGCTATTTCAGGGAAATCTGGAGCGAAGCCAATTTTCCATACCGACGCAATTCTGTAAATGTGTGTAAATGCGCGGGTATTTGATCCGAATTCCGAATTCGATGTTCGAATTGAGAACAAACAATAAAGAGTTTTTTGAATTAGGAATAAGTTATATTTTTTATTCATAAATTCAACACGCAAAGACTTTACTATTTGGAATAAACATTATTTTAGTCCAGTTAGGTGTTTGAATCAATTTGTTACGTTCTTAATAAATTATTATTTCATTTCTTTGAAACAAAAGCGGTCGTATGTTATTCATTTACCTTTTGATGCAAATATTTTCCGCATAAACAACAGTTCCGATTTTAAAATGCTTTATATAGAAATTATCACCATTTTACTCTAAAATAACTACCGGTAGAGATGACTCTACTGCAAATATAAGAACGATAGTATAAGAGCAGCTATTTGGCATGGCATGGTTACATACAGATGATAGAATAATAAATTAATTAATACAACATAGAGGCAGTTTCCAAGTATGAGAGCACACAGGGTGGCATACAGTGAGAAAGGTAGACCTGTATTTTATTTTCAGACCTCCAGACACAGAGGAAGGCTAAAAACATGTTTTATTTAGGCCCGATTTCACCAACGACTGTAAGTATTAACAGCTTCTTAAAATGTCATGTTTTCCCTTTCATTCATATGAAAAAAGGAAGGGGTATCATGATACTAATTCGAGCATTGACTTTAACTGTCGATAGAGTAAAAAAAATACATTCGATAATGTATGCGTATAATTCAGGTAGGTTCAGCTCTCTGCGCGAGCTGTGCGGCCGCGCAGCAGTGCAGCATGAGCGCGGTGAGGGCGCACGCGCGGCCCTCGCCACCGTCGTCACCGTGCGCGTCCAGCGCCGACAGCTCCTCGCGGACAGCTTGCAGCTGGAAGAAAATCAGCTAGTTTAGAACTCGTCGAGGGAACATGCAGTTTTTTTAGCACATTTTACGTCTGCAGTTACTAGCTCCTTGTGAACAGCTTGGAGTTAAAATAGCAGCAAGTTTATGGACTCGTAAAGGGAACGTGTAATTATTTTAGCATAATATTTTACGTCCACAATTGATAGCTCCTTGTGAATAGCTTGGAGCTGAAATAGCAGCAAGTTTATGAACTCGTAAAGGGAACGTGCAGTTTTTTAGCGTAGGTATTTTAAATGCACAGTTGATTGCTCCTCGTGAACAGCTTGAAGCTGGAACAATAGCTTATGAACTCTTAAATACAAGATGTTTGTGTAAACACCGTTGTCCTTGAAACCATAAAATGAGCCCGTCAAAATGAACAACTTTTTCTATGAGAACAATGCTGGGAATTTACCAGGACCTGATGGCAAATTTTGATGGCAGATTTTCAAAAAATATCCTTAATCAGCATTGCCAGACGTCCCGATTTTCGTCAAAACTAAATGTCCCGCGCGGGACAGGCTCAGTCCCGCTTTTCGGGGAAAGCCCGAACTTACGTGCTGAGAAAGAAAGGTGCGTAATGGAGATAAGAGTGTAGGAGGCAGAGGGGTGGATTTTCTTTGGCTACCTACTTTTGTTATCTATTGTCACGTAAACGTTATTTTAACGCAAATAAAAAGGTAAAATTAAAAAAAAATTGAATTTATATTTTATACCTTTTTTACTTAGTCCCGCTTTTGACTGATGAATCCCGCTTTTTTACGCTGTCCTTGATCATTGGATAAATTTTTATATTCATGAAACATTCACGCACAGAATCAGCCGCTATATAGAAAAAAAGAATCAAAATGTTTTATTCCAACTACCCCTATTGCTAGAGTCAATTTCTTTTCTCACTTTTTTCCATCAGATTCTGGTACACCTATAACAAGCGGTTAGAGAAACAATGAAGAAAATTTTCTACGTCCGCAAATATTTACTCAAAACAAGTTTCAAACGAAAACACCCTAAAATAAAACAGACCACATAAATAAAATCATCCTAACAATGTTTATATTATTATCGACCAAATACTTCGCAATACGTACGTGGGCTCTACTATCTTTTACGCCACGCTACGGCGCGCTACGATGCGTCAAGCCACGGTACATTTCGTAGCGGCGTTCGTCATTTTGCTACGCACCGAGATTCCGCGTTGTTACTTGTTTGTGACCGATTAAAATTATTTTTATCATTTAACACGTGCTCTTCATTTATTTATTCAACGATCATGAGATTTAATCTGAAACGGCGCAAAAATTAGATTTTCACGTTTTGAGGTTCGCGTGGGAAAAGTACAACTATTTTGTGTGATAAAAACAAGTCTATGTTCTTTTCCGGGACTGGGAGTACCTATATTTATAGCAATTAGCAAACATCAAAACCGGTTTGGCGGTTAAGGGCCTGCTTTAAAAATTATATTTTTATTGTGACTTTTTAGGGTTCCGTAGTCAACAAGGAATCCTTATACTTTCGGTCTGTCCGTCCGTCCGTCCGTCTGTCCGTCTGTCTGTCTATCTGTTCGCGGTTTTACTCAGATACTATAGGGCCTACAAAGCTGTAATTTGGCATGAATACACATATTAATGATGGCAACAAAATGGTACATGAAATCGTAAAAAAAAATTTTTTTATGATAAGTACCTCCCCTACACATCAAGCGGGGATGAATATTTTTTTTCACGCCCACCCCATCGTGTGTGGTGTCGTTGAATAGGTTTTTTAAAATATTGCGAGTATTCATAGATCATTTTACAATTTAGGGATCTGTTTGTGAAATATTAAGTTTTAAAGTGGAAAAAAAACGTTAGAGTCCAATGTCCCCCCCTTCTGCCAGCTAAACGGTTGCTTCTGGAAATGTGAAAAAATTCACGAGAGTAGGAAATATGCTGAATTTAAAAGGAAATCTATCACGGCTAAGAAGACTTCATAAGTTATTGAGTAATAGTCGATCAACTAAAAAAAATGTATTCGGCGAAGTATAAAGGAACTTTTCGTTCGAATTCCTTCGAAAGAAACTGGGATGCTGTTGTTATTAGTAGTGTAAAACACGCTATAAATGTACGTTCATTGACCATAAAAAAATTGTCAAAAACTAGCGGTACTACGGAACCCTATATTGCGCGTGGCCCGACACGCATTTGGCCGGTTTTATTTTATATTGTAACTTGTATTATAATACTATATTATCTAAAGTCTACAATATATTTATTTCTTTATAATTCACCTTGGCTTTTTAGATTAAGTACATTCAAAGCATTCCAAATCTTGCGTTTGCAATTTGAATCGGCCTTCTGCCTTCTCACTTTCAATTTAAATCGCGGCTTAACTCTTAACCCAACTACTGCATTTCATAATTTCATCATTGTCCTTGATTGTAGACATTTATTTTCAACGCTTCGTTGCCTCGCCCTTGTTAACGACTTCATTAAAATTCGTGCAAGATACAATTTAGAAAAATATTACAAATTGTTTTAATTAAGACGATTTAATTAATAAGCTATGATTTGCAAACAAGTGTATTGCGTTAAGGATACGTAATGTAGTACAATGTAATTGATAAATTAGGTCTAGTTTTATTCAAGGGCTGTATCATTTTATCTCTACGACTTTTTCCTTCCTTTCTTATTAAGTAATTATTTACTACATGTTATTATACGAATGTTAAAGCAAGGGCATAGTGCAATTTTGTCAGTTTTTCCAAAGCCTATTTATATCTAAAAAAAGCAGTGTCTCTGCAGGATTTTGTAATATCAAGGTAGGCTGTTTTATTGTACAACAGTTCGTTGTTTTTTTCTATATTGAGTAGATAAGGTTTTGGTTTAGATAAGGTTTTGGTTAAGGTTTTAACGTGGTTTAGCCTCGAAGACTCGGTTAAAGCCAGTAATACCTATTTCTTACATCCTCATACGATACAACTAATCCATAATAGTCGTAACTCATTGAAATACCAGAATAGTTGTATGTTTTATGCCACAAAGAATGTAATACGTCTTCCTGGAGACCTTGTAGCTTTTATAGTATAATGCTGCTATATAAAACCGTTGATTTGAGATATAAAACAACTATATTTATTGATAATTTCGTAAACAAATAAATTGCGAGTTATTTTTATTGCTCTGCTAAATATTATCGTAACAGTAGGAAGTTTATTTGCAATCCGCTAACACTGATTGGCACACTAGCCAATTAAACAATAATTAAAAAAGTGGCATTGTAAAGCTAAATTATTTGTGGCCATTTTAGGTTTTTATTATTAAAAAAAATGATGGAATTAAAAGTACATACTTATACCTAAATGGAATAAAAAAAAAAAAAAACAAATATTTTATTAACATTTATGTATGGAGTGTAGATCTTTCATGGTGCTCGCGTTTGTATACCACCACCTCGTTGACATAAGAAACTAATACACCACCTTTATAAATATAGCGCCCGTACATACTTCGACCCATGCTTGACAAACATATTTGACATGGACATACCATGTCATGTATGTGGCTTGCCGAGAGGTTAGCGAATAGCGGCTAATTGAGGGGCTGAGTCGCGCGCAGCTGTTAGCAGCGAGCCGAAAGGCCGCGCACATCCGTTATTATGGTGCCTATACACCTCGACCCATGCTTGACAAACATATTTGAACTCACCATATTATATTGTATCCGGCTTGCCTTGAGCTTAGCGGCCAAGTCAGGGGCGGAGTTGCGCGTAGCTGCTAGCAGCGAGCCGAAAGGCTGCACACGGCTTGTTTTACGGCGCCGATTGCTTGACAAACATATTTAACGTGGACTTACCATTTCATGTATCTGGCTCGCCGTGAGTTTAGCGGCCAAGTCAGGGGCGGAGTCGCGCGCAGCGGCCAGCAGGGCGTCGGGGGGCAACGCGCTGCGCAGCGCAGGCTGTATCATGGCACTGACACCCGCGCGCGCCGCCCACGCAGCGCCGCACCCCGCAAACGGGTTGCCAGCCTCAAGTGACTGTTTCCTTGATAACGTACAGACTATATATACTTTATATCTTATTAGTTGGTTACTGATAGTAAGATTTATATGCTAGGCAAACTTATTGGTAAACAATCAAATACATGTTTCGTTGCCCTTGCTGCTGCGTGTGCAGACACCATAAAGTACTTATTAAGGGAACAATCAGAATAAGTATACCTTTAATACTAAAAATGCAAACAAAATAGAAGGCAAGGCATAGAAGGCATCTGTTTCCAGTTAGTATAATAATACTTTTAAGACATAATAATAATTATGGTAGCATACCCACAGTATAAGTCGGCCTATAAGGATAAATTCTTAACAAAGGTGGTCTTTAAAAACTCTGTGCAGTTTCCGAGATGTCGATGAGTCATTTTGACGATGTTTTCCTTGATAACTGTGAAAGTCATAACCGCTTCTACACAGTCTTTAGACGTGACTTGCCAGCTGATTGCTGTAACCTGACCAAATTACGCAATATGCTTATTGTTCTTCTCTGAGTCCATAATTAGTTATTTTCTATGGATATTTGATTATTGTTTTATTTTAATCGTTAAAGTTTAAAACTAACACATAAACTACTATTTAAAATACTGAGTTTCTCTTTTGTGAAGTGAAGAAACTTTATGTAATGAATAGACGGTGAATTTATGAAATGTGTCTGTCTGACTGTTACCTTTTCACACCCAAACTGATTGTACCGATTGCTCTTAAATTTGGTATGGAGATATTGTTTGAGTCCCGGTAAAAGACATGGGATTCTTTATATCCCTGTCTGTCTGTCTGTCAATCTATCCGTCTGTCCGTCCGTCCGTCCGTCTGTTCGCCTGTCCGTATCTTTATTTATTCAGAAATTGGCGATAATTTTGCTGAACTCAGATGCGTATGAAAGTCGATTCTCTACCGGATTCGATCGACATTGATTCGAATATAATTCTAAAATCGAAGTAAAATTTAATAACCGCTCGCGCTTGTGTAATTTGAATGTGAAGTGGGCAAGTTTCCACGGCGATTACTGCCGAGAAAGCGTGTATGGAAAGCGCCATTACTCATTTTCTATACTGAGTACTGACCTTAGTTTGTTTATTGTATTCATGGTTCCGTGGACCGTGACATAATTGTGATCTACATTAACGTGAGTAGGCGCAGCGCAGACGACAGACTACCCGTGACGAACTTTTTAGTCTGTGGGAAATAGAACCTATGCAATTATATGCAGTAACGCACACGACGCGCAAAAAGTCCGCATATAATTGCATAGGTTCTATTTCCCACAGACTAAAAAGTGCGTCACGGATAGTCTGTCGTCTACGCTGCGCCTTATTGTAGGCTCTGGCTGTACATTATTGGTGGACCTACATTATTCTCTAGGTGCTCCATTGTTAAATAAATTTTAATTTGTGTTGTCATAAACAACTACTGTTTATCATTGTAAAGTATCTGGTTGTTTATTAACTAGGTGTTTGTGATATTTATATTTAAGAAACGTGACTAGTGCGTATTAATTATATTATAGTAGCACAACTTGCGTCTTTGTGATGTCTACGCAGCTCTACTCTACATTACCACGCTGTTATTATACTACTTATTTCTTGTGCCGCTTGGGGACACTCTTGCAGACTTGTACAAGTCGGCAGAACTATGAATCGATTGAGTTCCATAATAAATTCGAAAATTCATGTTTTTTCCTAGTGCATTTAACGGCTGTCAGATGTCACGAACTTAAAAACTCTTCGAAGACTCAAGACACATGAAGGGTATACAAGGAACTCAGGCGCAGCGCAGATGACAGACTATCAGTGATGCACTTTTTAGTCTGTGGAAATAGAACTTATGCAATTATATACAGTAACGCACACGACGCGCAAAAAGTCCGGCGCGTTACTGCATATAATTGCATAGGTTCTATTTCCGCAGACTAAAATGTGCGTCACGGATAGTCTGTCGTCTGCGCCGCGCCGAGTAAAACGAACTTTGACGTCTGACTCTAAGTTCCTTGGGGTATACTGTATACATATTACTCTATAACATTTACCTGGGTGTATGGCTAGGCGAGGGCGGCAGGGAACGCGAGGAGGCGTTGCTCCTGGGCGCATAGAGGGAGTGCGCCGAGCCCGCGCGCCGCAGCCCCGCCACCAGCGCGCTCATGGCACCGCCACCTGCCGCACTACTTGATATATTGTTCTAGAATATGCTGGAATGTGCTGGGGAGTGTTCCACAGACATTATAGGATGGAAAAAGAGGATGGGACCTGGAGTTGATTTTACTAGAACGTGTTGAGGCATTGATAGACTTAGGGTGGGTTGCACCAACTTACTTAACTAGAACTGTAACTTTAACAATAACTTTAAGTATAACTACAACGCAAAATGTCAAATCCCTGGTTAAAGTAAAAATGGACGCCATATTTAACCAAACTTATATCGTTGCGTGATAATGTACTATAATGGCTCACAGTGTTGTTATAACAAATATTCTTCCCGTCGATTTTTACGGATAATTCATTTTTATACTCTCAACCCCATTAACTGTAGCTTTAACAAAAAATAAACGCAACAGACATCTGTCAAATTCTGTGGTCAAAGTTAAGATTCTTGTCTTCCGCTGAGATTGGTCGCTTGTCTAACGCTCTCTTGCGCTTACGTGCCGCGCGCCGCGCTGACGCAGCAGACACCGCGATGACCCAGATACCGATAGTGAATCACGCAAACTTGTGTTGTTCAAGTAATGTAAACAATTGTTAAGGAGCAGTTACATTAGTCTATTATAATGTCTACCCAAGAGCTAAAGATTGAAACAGCAAAAGAGAAATTCATATACAACCACTATTTAGAAGAGAAGGCGGCACGTGAAAAACTACAACGCCTAGTAAAGGATCTCCAGGACCAAATAGAAAACCTTCAGGAACAACTGAAAAAAGTTCAAGAGGAAAAAGACAAATCGCCAAGCCAACGTCGTGTCATCAAGGCTCCTCCTGTCGATGTTGATTATGAGACGGATGAAGAGGAGCTAGCTAAAGAAACTGAGTGGGTCCGACAAAAAAGCAGGAAGAAACGAAAGCTTAACGCTTCACTCTCCCCACTACAACAGCTAGAATCAGAGTCTGGTAAAGAGCCAAAACAAGAAAAAGTTAAGAAGGTGCCCAAACCACCACCTATAATTATTGAATATGTCAAGAGCTACCAAGAATTTTATGACTTACTCATGACAAGCATACCTAAAGGCCTGTATTCACTTTGATTAGTGCAAGTGCAAGTGACTAGTAATTGAGGCAATGGAGTGCAGGTGTGTAGTGCAAGTAGTGTCCAATTCTTGTTTAGTGGCTCTTTAGTAATTTAATTTAGTAAATTCAGTAGTAGCTGTCAACACGAGCGTCCAAGTTTCAAAAATAAAACTGCCATTTTGACATGTCCTTCATTTTTAATATTGGTTTTATTAAAAACGAGCTTTTGCCCGCGGCTTCGTTCGCGTTAAGAAGTATTGTTATATACAAACTTTGATCCCCTATTTTCACCCTTTGGAGGTAGAATTGATCAAAATCCTTTCTGCCTCATGATCAAAAACCTGCATGCCAAATTTCAGCCCGATCGGTCCAGTGGCTTGGGCTGTGTGTTGATAGATCAACATGTCAGTCAGTCACCTTTGAGTTTTATATATAAAGACCACGAAGTATTTTTATATGTCCTTTCCCAGGACTCAAAAGTATCAAATTTCAGCAAAATCGGTTCTGACTTCTGAGGTATAAACGTGAAGAGGTAACAGACAGACAGACACACATTCGCATTTATAATATTATGAGTATATTAGTAAGTAATAAGTATGGATTAGTATGGAAGTAATTGAAAGGGTGTCCTTTTGTACTTTTAATAGGTATATTATTTAATTTGGTTTTCATCTGTCACGCACTTGCACTCGCAAAAAATAGAACACGCTTTTAATCACGTTACTACGCAGCCGACTAGTCACTTGCACTAATCAGTCGCTGTCCACATTACTTTCTACTAATCACTCATCACCTGTACTAGTCACCTGCACTTAATCACTAATCAAAGTGAATACAGAACTAATCACGTTACTACGCGGCCGGCTAATCACTTGCACTAAACAGTCGCTGTCCACACTTACTTTTTCCTAATAACTAATCACTTGCCCTAATCACTTGCACTTAAGGCCTGTATTCACTTTGATTAGTGCAAGTGCAAGTGACTAGTAATTGAGGCAGTGGAGTGCAGGTGTGTAGTGCAAGTAGTGTCCAATTCTTGTTTAGTGGCTCTTTAGTAATTTAATTTAGTAAATTCAGTAGTAGCTGTCAACACGAGCGTCCAAGTTTCAAAAATAAAACTGCCATTTTGACATGTCCTTCATTTTTAATATTGGTTTTATTAAAAACGAGCTTTTGCCCGCGGCTTCGCTCGCGTTAAGAAGTATTGTTATATACAAACTTTGATCCCCTATTTTCACCCCTTGGAGGTAGAATTGATCAAAATCCTTTCTGCCTCATGATGATGCCTCATGATCAAAAACCTGCATGCCAAATTTCAGCCCGATCGGTCCAGTGGCTTGGGCTGTGCGTTGATAGATCAACATGTCAGTCAGTCACCTTTGAGTTTTATACATAAAGACCATGAAGTATTTTTATATGTCCTTTCCCAGGACTCAAAGTATCTCCATGCCAAATTTCAGCAAAATCGGTTCTGACTTCTGAGTTATAAACGTGAAGAGGTAACAGACAGACAGACACACATTCGCATTTATAATATTATTAGTATATTAGTAAGTAATAAGTATGGATTAGTATGGAAGTAATTGAAAGGGTGTCCTTTTGTACTTTTAGTAGGTATATTATTTAATAATGATATACTATATCTATGGACGCTTCACACGGCACACCACGTCAGTCTGGCCCATAAAGTTAATATACCTAGCGGAATAATAGTAACAATCTCGAGCTGTCCAACGAAACCAAAATTGGTTTTCATCTGTCACGCACTTGCACTCGCAAAAAATAGAACACGCTTTTAATCACGTTACTACGCAGCCGACTAGTCACTTGCACTAATCAGTCGCTGTCCACATTACTTTCTACTAATCACTCATCACCTGTACTAGTCACCTGCACTTAATCACTAATCAAAGTGAATACAGAACTAATCACGTTACTACGCAGCCGGCTAATCATCTGCACTAAACAATCGCTGTCCACACTTACTTTTTCCTAATAACTAATCACTTGCCCTAATCACTTGCACTTATTACTAATGAAAGTGAATACGGGCCATTATTACTAATGAAAGTGAATACGGGCCATAACGTGACGTTAAGTGCAAAAATGCTGAATGGCGAAAACCTGAAAATAAATGCTATTAATGAAGACTCATATAGAGCTATTACTAAGTTGCTTCGATAAAATGGGCTCTTATGGTACTCATATGAGAATAAGCAAGACATACCAATACGAGTCATTGCGAAAAACTTACATTCCTCTTGTTTGCCAGCGAGAATAGTAGAGGACCTAAAATCAAAAGGTTATAAGATCCAGGAAGCGGTCAATAAACTGAGCTGGAGAAATAAATCACCATTAAATATGTTCGTGCTTTCGTTTGAGAAGGACGAGGACATGAATAAAATATATAACATAAAATCAATGCTAGGTTGCAAAGTGGATATCCAACTACTGAAGACCACAAAACTGATACCTCAATGCAAGAGATGTCAGGCTTATGGCCACACACAAAAATACTGCTCGAAAGAACCCAGATGCGTAAAGTGCACGGGTAAACATTTAACTAAGGATTGCCAGAAACCAGCTGAGGCAAAACCAAAATGTGTTCACGTGGCGAAGCTCATCCTGCCAACTACAGGGGCTGTGTTGTAGCTAAGGAGCTTCAAAACATGAAATCCAAAGCAATGAAGAAGAAGGGCCCGACAACTCGGACAACCTCTAATCAATCAGCAGGCAAAACTGAAACTTCAAAATTTATTAAAAATAATAATAACAAAGTAGTTAAAAATATTACTTTTGCGCAAATGGCTAAAGCAAATAAGAATCATCAACCACAGCCTGAGGTTCGCGCAAATACGGATGAAAAAATAAACAAAATTCTCGATTTGACAACAGACTAAAAAAACTGGAAAGTAGCGCTAACGTAGCTACTCATTCACAGAAATCAAAATGATTAACTTATTTAAGATTATGACTTGGAATGCAAATGGACTACAAAAACATCAAACTGAGTTGCAAGTAGTCCTAAGCACAGATAATATCGACGTGTGTCTTATATCTGATACTCATTTCACAACAGAAACATATATTCAAATAAAGGGCTACAAAACATACCATGCCTTACACCCTGATAATACTGCCAGAGGTGGCAGTGCTGTCATCATAAAAGAAAATATTTGTCACTATGAAGTATACAAATATGAGCAACAAGAAATACAGGCAGTGGCTGTTTGTGTAAAAACAAAATCATTTCCGGTTACTCTAGCCTCTATATACTCTTCACCGAGGTATTCTATAAAATCAGATGTGTACAAGAAGTTATTAGAAAATCTTGGCAGTAGATTCATACTCGGTGGTGATTTTAACGCTAAAAACACCTACTGGGGATCCAGACTTACGACTACAAAAGGAAAAGAGCTATTGAACGCTATAAACGAGACAAATTGCAAAGTTATATCAACAGGAAAGCCTACATACTGGCCTACAGATCCCAATAAAATTCCTGATTTAATTGATTTCTTCATATACAAAAATATATCATCCAATTTTCTACGAATCGAGGAAGGCTTTGATATGAGCTCGGATCACTCATCCATAATTCTGACGTTTAGTGAGAAAATCATAATGAGAGAGCGCCCTGTCACGCTTGTAAATAGAAACACGGACTGGGACAGCTTTAAGTTCGATCTAGAACATATCATAAACCTTAAGGTTCCCCTTAAAACTCCAGAACAATTGGATCTAGATGTAAGAGAATTTGTAAAAAATATACAAAATTGTCCGTGGAATAATACACCCATCACTAGCAGAAAAATAAAAGGAAATTGCTACTCAATAGAAATAAGGCAACTTATAGCAGAGAAAAGGAAAACGCGAAAGAAGTGGCAAGTGTCCAGATGCCCTACCATAAAAAAAAAAAAGATCTTAATAATCTCACGAAAAAACTCAGGCGGGAAATAACGAAGTTCAACGAAAACAGCATGAACACATACCTCTCTCAACTGACTAACGATCGTTCAACTTTATGGAAAGCAACAAAAGGACTTAAAAAGCCCATTGCCCAAATACCTCCCATCAAAACAGCAAATGGGAACTGGGCTATAAGCAGTGAACAGAAAGCAGCTACGTTTGCAGATCATCTAGAGAAAATCTTTCAACCAAATATAGAATTAGAGCAACAACCTATCTTAAAAGAAAATTTTGAAGCTTTATCGTCAGATGAGCCTAATATAAAACTTGTCAACCCAAGAGAAGTTAAAAGTGAGATAAAAAAGCTAAGCCTGAAAAAAACTCCTGGATTCGATCTTATCACAGGAGAAGTTTTGCGAAACTTGCCACCAAAGGCAATAGTAAAACTAACTACGCACATAAATGCCGCATTAAGACTCAAATACGTACCTGACATGTGGAAAGTAGCAGAAGTCATAATGCTGCCAAAACCTGGGAAACCACCACACGAAACAAAATCTTATAGGCCAATCTCTGTATTACCTATTATGTCAAAACTATTTGAGAAGCTTCTTCTCAAACGCTTAAAACCAGTACTAGAAGAAAGAAAATTGATTCCAGACTATCAATTTAGCTTTAGAGAAAAACACTCTACGACTGACCAAATTCACAGAATAACTGCAGTAATAGAAAAAGCACTAGAGGAAAACAAAGTCTGCACGACAGTGTTTTTGGACGTTGCGCAGGCTTTTGATAAGGTTTGGCATGAGGGACTAATTAAAGAAATACGGAAACTGCTCCCAAAACAGTTTGCAGATATCTTAGAGTCTTACCTATTTCAAAGAATGTTTATGGTGAGACAAGATGAAGCATACTCAGAGCTGAAACATATAAAAGCTGGAGTACCTCAAGGAAGTGTCTTAGGCCCGGTCCTGTACCTACTTTACACTTCAGATATTCCAAAAATAGAAAACAGCACCATTGCGACGTTTGCAGGTGACACAGCAATAATGACTACAGGTGACACTCCAGCAGAAGCAGTGATAAAAGTTCAGAAAGCTATTAACACCATATATGACTGGACAATAAAGTGGCGAATAAAGCTAAATGAAACAAAATCAGTTCATGTTGATTTTACGAACAAAAAACCAAACATTAACCCGGTATACATTAACAATACTGCAATACGGCACGAAAACACCGCCAAATATCTCGGCATGACACTGGACTCAAAGCTTCGCTGGAAAGCTCATGTCAAAAAGAAGCGCGGGAGTTGGACCTTCGCTACAGGAAAATGTACTGGCTGATTGGGAAAGATTCATCCCTATCCATCAGTAATAAAATACTCTTGTATAAGCAAGTCCTTATGCCCGTGTGGACTTATGGTATTCAGCTATGGGGCTGTACCAAGAAGACTAATACCATGATAATACAAAGATTTCAAAACAAAGTACTTAGAGGCATTGTGTTTGCACCCTGGTACATTAGAAACGAAGACCTACACCGGGACCTTAATGTGGACATGGTCTCTACAGTTATAAAAAGATAAGCCGAAGCTCACGAAAAGAGACTTCACCATCACGTGAATGTCGAGGCCATCCAGCTCCTCGATAACACGGACTTAGTTAGAAGACTGAAAAGGACGAAACCTTTTGAGTTAGTGTATTAAGTGTAAATCAGTGTAAAAGACCTAAAGTGACTGTGACGAACACAAACAATAGTGTGTATTCTCCTTCATAGAGACTTTAAGAAAGTGTTGATGGACACAATCTTAGTTAGCTCTACTTAGCAGATTAAGTTAACGTAAAATTACTTATTAGTCTTAGTTAGGCTAGATTGTAATAATTATAAAATACCTATACAGGTATTTTATGTATTAAAAAAAGTTAAGATTAAAGTTAAGTTAGCCTTAACTATAACCATAACTTTGATCATAACTTTAACCACGCCTCTGGTGCAACCTACCCTTAAGGATAAAAATGGTGTTCCAATTTATCGGATATAATGTTTTGGTGTATAATGTGATAAGGGAGCATTCCGTCTTGGTATGTTATTTTCTGGGCTTATCAGGCAGATGTAGATATGTAGTATGTAGATTGTAGAGTTTAGGGCCGGACGCCACTTATAGCGGTCGAAGCATAAGGGCATTCCCTACGGAGATTCCGTAATTTACCGTATTTAGGGGCTTATAAACTCATATTTTGAAAGCTACAAAGTTATAATAAAAATGCAGCAATAATCTTCAGCATATCAACATTCCTTTCCACGTTTTAAATTTTCTATTTTTGTTTATTATTCTAATGATGTCAGCTTCCAAAGTAAAACCGATTTATTAAAATTCAAGCATACATTCAGCATCTCCTTAGTATTTACAAATTACTTTTATTTGAAACACACGCCAATAGATCGACAATATCATAAACTACATATTACACGTTTAAAAATTTTTTTAGGTCAATTTTGAACTAAGATAAGTAAAAAAATAGGGTTTGGTGCGATCTCGGCGACGCGGCAAATGTATGGTCAAGGTCGTTTGCTCGGGGGATGGCCATAATGTAGTGTTAATTGTTATCATTGTTAAATGTTTTATAATTTTATGTCGGCATGATCATTGCTCTGGATATAAGTTTTTTTATAGCATATTGTGGATTTATCGGGCAAAATATTATACTTAAGTACATAATATTTTGTTTGTAAAACATGATAAAACTACAGTTATATTTTGTTATATTATTTCATACAACAAATTATAACAATAAAGAGTAATCACAAAATGTAGAGCAATTAACATTAAATTAACAAACATTTACGAAAGAATGAAAAAATAAAATGAAATTGCTCGTGTCCATTGCTACAGGTGTATATTGCGCAGGTTGGTACCGCAGATATTGAGATAATACTGTGTAACGGTTGTACAATGGTGATTCACCGACCTTGAGCATATAAACTAGACTGGCCATCTCCGACCAAATTAAAAAGTTAATATATATTTTATAATTTCCGATTTTTATTATTCAGCGGAGTGATTAAAAAAAATCGAAATTTGAAACATGTCGCGTGATTCGTCATTGTTAACTCGACCAATAGTGATACGAGTTTAACCGCGTAATAATATTATGTTTTAATAAATTTTTATTAGGCCATTATTTGATTATTTCTTTTACTTAACTAAAACAAAGGAAGTTATCGTTTGCGAAAACATCATGCCTTTTTTTATACGAAGGACTAGAAAGAACAACTTACAATTTAATTTAAAACATTGGCCTTTACTGCCAATGTATTAAATGGTAGAGCAGGGCCCCCGTAAGGGCTACTGGCGCCTGTGTGCAAAAAAAAAAGGATTTTGGCGCCCCTTTAGGCAAATGTTTTGGGTCCTTGGTTTTGGCGTCCCTAAAGATGGCGCCCGTGTGTATTACACACATTGCACATATGGTAGCGGGGGCTCTGTGGTAGAGTCAAGGATTCAACATGCATATTTTAAAAACATAACTCTATCTTAGGCCCGTATTTTTGGTCAGTAGTCAGTACTCAAGATGCAATCTCAAGACACGGTTCAGGCTCTGTGATTTGGTTGGCTGTCAAAATTTGGACCAATCACAGAACCGAACCGCGTCTTGAGACCGGGTCGCATCTTAAGTACTGACCAAAAATACGGGCCCTAGACTTCACAATGTTTCAGAACAAACATACTTTGATTTGAAACATAAAAATATTCGTTTCTGCTGACAAGTTTATTAAAAATGCTGGGTGACTAATTTGTTTTGGAGATGATGCACATTCCTGGAAGGGTTTGTATGACATGGGGCATTTATAAACCTGAGTATACTGTGATGTGTTGGATGAGTCCTCGGTATAAATACTTCCTATTTCAGCAGTCAAGAAGATCGTCTGCGTAAAAACCAGTAAATTATTCAAAATATTCTATGTGTAGTAAACGTCTAAATAAATAAAAAGGTAAAAGCGGAGTCCTGCGAAAGAGTATAGGCCCCTTTCCTTAGCCACGACGGATTACCATGATATTCATCACGTTGGTGAAGCTGATTGAAGCCACTGGACTGGCTTAATCCATTCCTTTGAGGCTGCCTCTGTTTCACATTGATTTTCTATACAAGTATCTGATATCCACAAAGCCTAAGGGTCAATTCAGACGGCAACGGGACGCGTAGATGCATTTCTAAATTTGTATGGATTTGACAGACTTTCATTGCGTGAGACGTCATGTAAGTCTGTCAATTCAATACAAATTTGGAAAAGAATCTACGCATCGTGTTGCCGTCTGAATTGACTCTTACTCGAGCCAAGGTTAACTCTCTCTATATTTACCTTCTTCCTGAACGTCCAAGGAGTCTTTTCTCTCTGATTTCTCGTCGTCATCGGAGTCGGGGTCTATGATGATGTCAGGTTCCGTCATGATCAGCTCTGGAGGCTGGCAGGTGGAACTTGAGGAGTCTGAAACAGTGTAGAGTTATGAGTAAAGTATACATAGAGTGCAAAAGAGAAAGTTACACTTGTACCATGGCTTGTACTTTGTAGGTACAGCATTTTCTGTCATTTTCTGTCATTCAATCATTATTTCGTAAAATCTGTGTTGTTATTTCAGAGCTATGGAAAATGCCAGTGAGTAAATCCATACTACGTTAATATTTAGTGCTAATGATGCCCGCTACTCCGTTGCGCCAATAGTCGTTTATTGCGCTGGTATCGTACATTTTTCCGGGATAAAAAGTATTCTATGTCCTTTCCCAGGATTCAAAGTATTCCTATACCAAATTTCAGAAAAACCGGTTTAGTGGTTTGGGCGGGAAGAGGTAATAGAGAGACACACAGACAATATATTACGTACGTACGTACGGATTAGTCGTAAATCTTAATCATCAATTTGTAGATACTACAGATATTATTTGTAAAAGGGGACCTCATCTGGCAGCACGGAATGGCATTTATTCCGCCTGTGCTACCACGTGCTGCAGTGAGCTGCCGCATGCGAACGCGCGCTGTCGCATTCCGCAGACAAAAAGATAGCAAGTGATCGGCGGTGAATGGATGCATTAGCATGCTATCGCGCGCTTCAGCGTTCCAGAGTCTCCCTGCCGACCATTGCATTTTGTCCGTGATGCCGATCGCCTCGAGGATTCCGCCGCGTGCTATCGCATTATGCTTTCTGTCTCGGTCTGGCAAATGGCAGTTCTAAGCGACAGAAAAAGAAAGGGCGACAGAAAAAGGCGATTCCGTGCTGCCAGATGAGGTTCAACCCTAAAGAAACATAAAACTTGACTCCACAATTCTATACTGTAATTTTTATTTTTAGATTCGTTTTTTGCGGTATTTACTTATAGGTAGTGTTTAAAATATTGCATTGGATGGACACATTGGTAGTCCACTAATTATTATTATATTAATTAAACCGTTTAGTCATCGGTTACAATATCTAGTAAGAATGCCTTAATAAGCTGCCTAATTATAACTTCACGCCGCGCTGGTGATTTACAGGTCTTCCAACAATGCGTTACAATTACAAATTACAATAGACATTAGTGATTATGTACCAGTTTAAGGTAAGGGTATATGCAAGTTGACGCTAATTTGATCAATAAGTGCAAAGATGCTGTAAAGATCTATCCCACAAAAACTGTTAATATATGAGCACTTTCCAAATAACTGTTGGGGTATTTTAGGGATTATTAATTATTTATTTATGCTATAATATGTAAATCATTTGTGTATTGTTTTTTTTTTTGGATATGTAGTTAAAACGTTATTTCACGATGGTTTTTTGACAGACCGTCGTACGACAGAAATATTTTAGTCTGTTTCTAAAATCTTTGTCTAGTAACTATTTCAACGTAACCGACAAAGACGCCGCAAAGACAACAATAATTTATCTGACGTATTATCATCATAATTCAAAAGATAAATAAATAACAATAATTGCTTTATAACATGTTCTAAATTCTGTATTACCAAATATCCTTTACAATAGATAGTCTGCGCTGCGCTTATCCGCTGTAGAGTGACGTTACATGTGTGTTAGTAACACAAGGCGGCGATTCCGGGTGTTGCACTACCATTTACCTCATTATGTATTACAACTCATTAGTTGCTATGATACACCTTTTTTATGAGGCCTACAGAATCGTTTTTATTTACAACACCTAATAATTTAAGTACTTACCGCTGTACTCAAAGACATATAATTATGATTAACCTTAAAAATGAAGAGTTTGACAGATAAAATATGATAATGTAGGAGGCTTATGTGAAAATGTTGAATTAATTACATTTATGTAATTAATGTTCCACTCTGAGTGCGGCAGTTAGTTACTAGATTATATTATATAGTAGCCTTTGTGTCAGAAATCAGAATTACAATTATTAGAGTCTAATTTACCAAGGATTTTTTTTCAAAAACTTAGAAGCAACTAAGGGTCAATTCAGACCACAACGCGACACGTACATGCGTTTCTGTGGATTTGACAGATTTGCACGACGTCTCACGCAATTGAAATCTGTCAAATCCATACGAAATTAGCAATGCAACGCGTTGCATTCCGGTTTGAATTGACCCTAAAATCTAAATACATAGTAGCTTTTCTTCCAATGGAGTAGTCACCGACCTTTTTCATGTGTTTGTTACTGTCTTTGTAATAGCTAGGTACGTAAACATCAGATTTTATAAAACATAGAGATTAATAGCAGCTATATGTTATACTATTTTTTCTTTGTTCTCATAAAATATAGCGATAATAATACCATTGTCTATCTACGTATTTCTTACGAAATCTAACATTGGATAACAAAGCAATATGACGTTAGTAAGACTAACTAAGACACAATAATTACTCAAAACCAAACATATTATATATAAAAATCTCAAAGCAGATATGTTACTACCGCGCTCGTTGTGAAGATTCAAATACGACCCAATTGGGTCGTCTTTTATTTAGTCTGTCTCTTTTATGTAAATGGCATTTCGTATCTTTTGTTTCACTTATCTGTCAAAGTCCAATTTTGAATTTGAAAATTGTTCGGAAGCGATTTAAGCCGGAAAATAGTATGAACGTAAGATCTGTATAAGTAGAATATCATTGACTCAAAACACAACTGAAATATCTTGAAGGTCGCTAAACGCATAAACTCCTAATCTGTCCAAGATTTTTGGCTACATGTCAAACCGAAGATATATTTAACGCTCAAACAGTAAAATCACGTCCATATACAGTGGAAATTTTGAGAACTTGGCTCCGTTTCATCAGTCGTAAACAAAGTAAATCTTTTACACTTTTAGGGTCAATTCAGACCGCAACGCGACGAGGTTCTTCACAGTTCTTAATGGCCCCTCCATTAAGAACTGACAACAAATTGTCTGACTGACTGAACAAATTGGTTGCACCCGCGATAGCACTTCAAATCTGTTTTGTGGGCCCTTCATACATTTGATGAAGGTTTTCATTTATAAATCATTGTTAAACTACTTAGTTATAAAATTTATCCCTTCAAGGGATATTTAAATTTTATTAATAAAATACTTATATGCTTCATTTTGCCAGTAGGAACCTTTAAGTGTGTCAAACTGTTGCACACGCGATAATGGAATCGCCCTTTTATCTTTTTAATTAACCTACTAATAAAAGAAATAGTAGTACTATTATTAATTAATTTACTAACCCTACAAGATTAATTTAATATATTATTTTGTTGCGATGTTAGATTTAGAGGTGAAAACTCCGGAATGTTTCCGAAATTTTGGAAGTTTTCGGGAAAGTTTCAGGAAGTTTACTCGAAAACTTCCCGAAAACTTCCAAATATGGAAGTTTTGAAAACTGTCATTTATCTTATGAAGATAGTTGTGATGTTTAGTTTTGAACTTAATACTATATTTAAAAGGAAAACTATCACGGCTAAGAAGACGCCATAAGTTATTGAGTAATAGTCGATCAACTAAAAAAAATGTATTCGGAGAAGTACAAAGGAACTTTTCGTTTAAACTTTATCCAATTTGCTTAAAATATCAGCTTCTATTTTAAGAAAAGCAAGGTCGTTTAACCTCTGCTGAGTCATTGTTGTACGTAAATAGTTTGTGGCGGTACCCACAATTCGCCTAACAATCCTGCATCGCGCTATCGAAGTTTCGGAGAACGGCAAGATATTATATACAACGTCTGAAATGACGTCAGTCATGGGCTTCGGCCTGACCGAGCATGCTGTCTCTCTCGGTCGGAAGATCTGCCTTTTCGGCCGCCACTAACAACGTTAAATTGGTGACCAGTGACCACCAACAAGAACACGCATCCTTCTGGACATTAGTCATCATTAGACATCGGATTAATATGCACGATCAAAGTGCCGAAATATGCATGCAAGTATGCACGATAAATGGCCGAAATATGCACAATATATGCACAATCAAAAGTCACTTATTATTAGAATTATAAGCAGACATCAAGTATAACCGGGTCGCCTCGACCATTAGCCGCGTTGGGCGTCCGCGCCGGTTGAACCCGTGTCTGGCTTGAACGGGACAGCCATAGGCTATAACGACCGGTCAGCAAGCAGAGCACGGGGTCCCTCTCGTGATTGCACGCGTAACTTGCAATATTCGCTACAAGTTTTTAACTCTGCGCAAACAAGAAAACGCTCGCTCTCCTGTACACTGTACACTTATACTGGCGGGTGTACACACAAACATACGAAGAGCAATATCCACGTTTGGGTAAATGCCAAAAGCTTTGTCCACGCTGTGCCTTTTTCTGTTCGTCAAGGGCATGCGTTATAGTGCAGTCAACAGCGAACGTGAGGCATGCCCGCGACGCATGCTCTCTGACCGTATCCAAAAAACAAAAATGAAAATGTTGACGTTGCGTTCGTTGACGCATTCAATTATTGAATGCGCCAAATCGAAAGTTGAATGAAAGAAGATGACGAAAGCGCATAGTGTGGACATAGCTAAATGGTTTGGAGATCTTCGGTTCGTAACCATTTCAACAAACTGACTCTTTCGCTCCTCATTTTTAGGGTTCCGTACCCAAAGGGTAAAAATGGGATCCTATAATTACTAAGACTTCGATGTCTGTCCGTCTGTCCGTCTATATGCTCCAGGCTGTAACTCAAGAACGGTAATAGCTAGAGTTGAAATTTTCACAGATTGTGTATATCTGTTGCCGCTATAACTACAAATACTAAAAACAAAATAAAATTAATATTTATGGGGGGCGACCATACAACAAACGTGATTTGTTTGGCCTTTTTTGCTCTATATCAATAATGGCAACAGGTAGGTATTATGTGTACTTTAATATTTAATAATAATATTAAAACAAAATTATTAATGCTGCAGTGAGAACGAAAATGAAGACATTCTTCTGTAAAATTGTCTTCTAGGTTTTCGACTAATATCTTCGACTTCTGAGATGCTTAGATTCGTCAGGTCGGTAATGAAGTAAAATGTATAATGATTTATAAGCATCCCGACGACGTCAAAAACAAAAACAGCCATCTGGCTGTACAAAAACCCGCGCCAAATTTTAATAACCGAGAAACCACCACGCATCTTTACTGCACACAATTGAGACCTTGTAGTTTATGTTTTTTATTTACCAAAATTTCTTTTGTTAAAAAACAAAAAAACATACATATTATAGGTAATAAAACTTGATTCCAGTACGTTTTATTTATACTTAGATGGAGATTCAGATATTGAGACCTTATTCACTATCAAAATATAGCGTCTGTCCAGAGTCGCGCCCATTGCCACTATCATCACAATTCACACTGCAGTCACACCAAGTCCATCCATTACAATTTTTTTGCACGATTTGCCGCCCCTTATATCTGGTCGCCCTAGGCCCGGGCCTACTGGGCCTTAGGGCAAATCCGCCACTGGACACGGTGACTGAGCATCGGAAAGACGTCGACGTAATGAAAGAACGAGTTACCGGGTTAGAGTCGGTTGTGGAAAATTTGAAAACTGGATTCACTGAACTGCAGAAGCGAGTAGTGCGTCTTGAAACTACGGGAGTTGCGGTGTCTAGTGGAGGCACTGGTCTGGCGCAAGGGCCGAGAATAAAGGTGCCGCCGTACGATGGCACTATTTCTTGGAACGCTTATCGTCGGCAATTCCAGACTGTTGCTACCACAAACGGATGGACGGAGGAGCAATACCTGACCGCTCTCACTGTTGCACTCAGAGGGCAAGCTTTGTCGGTCCTGGAGGCACTGCCACATACGGGAAATAGGTTCCAAGACCTGACGGAGGCACTAGAATCCAGATACGGGGAGCGACACTTGGAGCACGTGTTCCGTGCCCAACTGCGTGACAGAGTCCGGCGCTCAGAAGAAGGGCTTCAACAATGGGCGCTGGAAATTGAAAAACTTGTCAGGAAGGCAAACCCAGGAGCTGACACCAAGATGGTTGACACGAACATTGTTCAAGCATTTGTCGACGGAATCAGGGACCTGGAAGTCAGAGCTGCAGTAAGGCTACGTCACCGCACCTCGCTAAAGGAAGCATTGGCGCATGCTTTGGAAGTCGAGGCTGTTCGGCGTGACATACGGAAGATCCATAATATCCGCGAGGTCGCTGCGGAAGTCAGGGAGGTTAAGGCTCCTGCAAGGAAAAGATTCGAAGCCATGTGCTATAAGTGCGGTGAGAGGGGCCACCTTAAGCTCAACTGCCCGCAGAAGAAGACCCAGATGGCAAGGATGGAAAGGATCGAGGAACAGATAGAGGAGCTGAGGAAGCAAGCAGTTTCGTCCCCTGCCCGGGATAAGGGGAAACGAATAGAATCCAGGACTTGGTGGCGAGTATTGGACAATGTGGAGAGAGCCCCGATAACTGTTACCTCCCAGGCACGGAGCGGAAGAACAAAGACAAATACTTTGGGTCTCTCGGAAAATGATGTTACGAGGAAGACTCAAGAAAGAGATGACGACCTTCGGCACATCATCACATGGAAGAAACGCGGTGACGTAAAACCAATCTGGAGTGAGGTTACACCCACTAGCGCTGTCACTAAGGCGTACTGGGAGCAATGGGACAGTCTGATACTTCAAAACGGAATACTCTACCGGAAATGGGCTAGCGGTAGAGAGTTCTATTTTCACATAATTGTCCCAAGGGCGAGAGTACCAGATGTTCTCCGCGAGATACATGAGGGTGTATCAGGGAGTCATCTAGGTGTCAAGAGGATGCTAAGGAAAGTGCGAGAACGATTTTTCTGGTTGCATTGGCGAGATGATGTGCAGAATTGGTGCCACGAATGTACTTCTTGCGACTTGCGCTGCGTGAAGGGACCGCAGACCAGGAGTTGTACATAGGCTGCACTAAAAATATCGGGAATAGAATACTTCCACTATTCCTGTCATATTAAAATCTTTTTAATTGAAAACTCCTTGGTTTTAAAAATCGAATACCATTTATTTATTTAAAAAAAGATTCTCGGTCTTGTCACAAGGTCTTGTCAAACTTGTTTAGACGTTGAGAAAATGGAATTGACTCGAGAAAATTCTAGAGCGATGATTTATTATGTCTTTGGAAGTGGTTTAACACAAAAACAGTGTGTTGATCGGATGATTTCTGCATTTGGTGATGAAGCCCCTACCAAAACCACAATTTATCGCTGGTTTGCTGAATTTCAACGTGGACGTGTCAGGCTCAGTGATGATCCCCGTCAAGGTCGTCCAAAAACTGCAGTCACCCAAGAAAACGTTGATGCTGTGCGTAAGCTGGTTGAGGAAGATCGACATGTGACATACCGCGAAATTCAGGCAACTTCGGACATTGGCATGAGTCAAATACAAATAATATTGCATGAACAATTAGGTTTAAAATTTTAGGTTTAAGGATTTTAACGGATAATTAATTTTTTTATACCCTCAATCCCGTTACCTGTAGCTTAAATAAAAAAATAAACGCAACAGACATCTGTGAATTTCTCCGGTTAAAGTTGCGGTTAAAGTTAAAACTAAAGGACGCCATATTTAACTATAACCCTTTAACCTTAACTTAAGCTTTAACCAGGCCTCTGATGCAACCCACCCTTAGTTTTGTTACAGCCTGTATAAGCGTGACACACAGCCTTACGGCTTACCTCTATCCTGTCGCGGCACGCAGGGCGAGGTCTCCTGACACTTCGTGACGCACTTCTTGTGGCAGCACAGCCCGCAGTTCCGACATTGCATCGCGTCTTTCAGCCATATCTGAAGATAACGAGAACCATCATCATACACAAACCTCAAATGACTCTGTAACCTCTTCGACGTGAGAGGTAAATATAGTAAAGGTTTACTAGAGTAAGTTGTTAGTAGATAAAGTCAAAGGAACTACTAGTTTGGTATAGTCTGTCAAGAAAGCGAAGAAATTAAAAAGTGGCAACATCGTAGTATCATTCCTTTCAAATCAATCAAGAAAAAAGGGATGACACTACGATGTTGAAGACACTAGAATGCTGCGTTCCATAGCTCGTTGGCAAACTCTGAGTCGGGACTTCTGTGAATGTGCACCGTAGGTCAGAATAGGCAAGATCACGTGATATTACGGATTAAATAATAATATTTACATTTTATTAATTGAAATAAAAAATATTATAAAGTTAATGAGTAAAAATATGTCGTTTCCGGTAATTCTATAATATAAACTCAAAAAAAAAAAACAATAATTTGTATTATATTATTATTTCGCTTACTGTCTACAGACTACACCCCCATTCCCGCTTCTTGTATTGAGTTTTTTTGCGAAATGATTGTATAAATTCTTTCAGTCATTTCAGTTATTTTGTTAAACGCTTTTCCTGCTACCTATAAATATAAAACGTGATTTTAATATTATATTATGCTGCATCAAAGTGTCTGAATTACAAAAAATAATTAAATTTATAAAATATAGTATATTCTAAGGTGTACATATTTTATATCGATTGTCACAGGTTACACGGTCAAATTCTCATCAATCTAATCCATCAATCTGATTGACAGAATATTGATGGTTATAAAAAGTACGATCAATCCATCAATCCGAGTCGTACACGATCAAATTTTCGTCAATCCGTACCGGATTGATGAATCAGATTGATGAAAAATTGACCGTGTAGCCGGTGACAGATACTTTATTTTGGGAAGCTGTCTTATAATATTTTACAATATACACTTCTATACAGCCGTGGGTATTTCCACCCTCCATAGGTAAAGTGCTCCAAGGGTAGACTGGGTGCTAATAGGTAAAGGAGAACTGTCAAAAATGACGTTTTTGTATGAAAACAGCGTTAGTTCCTTTTCTCGCCACGTTCATTTAAATTTTATTTTAGAGCCCTGTCGAGCTGTAGTGCTAGCTGTACTACTATCGACATTGATATCTTCGTAAAAAGTCAGTTCACTCTCGTTATATGTTCTTTATGATGTAAGTATAATTATAATACTTATAATATCATAAAATTATACCTTACCTATATATCGGAATATTTTTCTGCTCGTTCCTTTAAAGATAAAACATAAGTAAGTATCACAGTGTAAAAATATATAAGTATAGTGATATTCCACCAAAATTTCTAATTTTAACAGTAGGTAAATATAGTGTAAGCTATATTATCTTTATATTATAAGATTACATTATGTACCTATAGATAGGTCCTAAAGTTTACTACCTATAGTAAGTCCATTTATATTGTTACAGTGCGATGGAGTTAATATAGGATTATTGGAATATGAATTTTATCAATTTTACATATTTACTAGCTGTCCCGGCAAACGTTGCTTTGCCATAATATAAAGTACTTACCTATTTCGCCCATATTATTTTTTTGAAGTGACTAAATAAGTATGTTACCGGCCATTCTCCGGTTTGGCATTATTTGCCTCATTACCGTAACCATTTTTTTTCTTCGTCGATTTGACTTAGACACATTGAAATAGTAAAGAAATTAAAGATACGAACACAATAATAAATGTGGCGTGAAACAGTTAGTTAAAGTTTTTTGGACAATCAGACTTAAAATTTATGGGTACGGTAATTAGACAAATGTAGTGTTTTACGTAACGATACAACGACACAATTGAAAAAACTAGCTTAGGGCAACGTACGTAGGCCAAATTATGTAACATAAACATAATATACATATAAAAATCTAATTTAAACATAATTGAAAAGTAACGATTACGGTAATTAGACAAGTCTGTCACTAAAGCTACGGTAATTAGATACTAATGTGCTTTATCGGCGGCACACTAACAGTAACGACGTGGGACCTCTGATGGGCCATGGCACACACTAAGGAGAAGCAACCCGTGCACTCGTAATGTATCAAATCCTGATATTTTTGGATGGATATCCAAAAACACCAGGTGTTACGGTAATTAGGACTTTTGATCGGACAAGCGATTATTTCATGATAATTATTTATAGGCTGGGCCTATTGAGTCGATATTTTGCAATGCGATAGCCAATGTTTATAGGCGTTTAAAACCATGAATAGATTAAATTATATAGGTACGTTATAAAAATTACAAGCAAGTTTCGAGATCAAGTTGGCGTGGGGACACGTTACGGTAGTCAGAAAAACATGGTTTTTGAACACGACTTCAATTAATTTAGTCTGAATTACTTAAATTAGAAGCCTGTGTTTAAGTTTGTAGCTAGATACTGATGCTATCTACCGTTTAAAAATATTACATACTTGAATAAGATAATATTACAGAATATACAAGCCCGGGACACGTAAATTTTGCTCTCCTGAGAATGGCCGTTATCATATTGTAGCAACGTCTATCGCTATCCCGTCGCGTCGCACAAACAATGGTCGCCGTCAGTCTCGAGTTGTAATAATTTACTATTATTTATTCAACAAATGCACTTATTAACATATAAAATACCTACCCAGTAGCCGATTCTCAGACCTCCTGAATATGCACATATAAAATTTGGTAAAAATCAGTAAAACCATTTCGGAGGAGTTCGTGGACTAACATTGTGATACGAGAATTTAATATATAATAAGAAGATAATAAGATTTAATAATTTATTTGAGGTTAGCTCCATAAACATAATATAAAAATGTTGTTAACATTTATTACTCACTCAGGCTACTTAAAATTGCTTTAAGGGAAAGGCACAAATGCTAGACATGGAACTAATAGATGACACTTACGACAAAATTACCATAAAAATATGAATTACTCTGATTATTTCTCAACACTGTAAATTTTATAAGCTTCTTAAGCTATCTGTTGATGTGAAAAAATATATTAGGGACGCCATCGGGTTTTTTTTAAATGGGATCAGGTTTCGTAAATAATGTGATCGCGTCATCACGCGCTCGGCAA
Organism: Lysandra bellargus; assembly: GCA_905333045.1. NCBI lineage: Eukaryota > Metazoa > Arthropoda > Insecta > Lepidoptera > Lycaenidae > Lysandra > Lysandra bellargus. The sequence goes on from HG995333.1 coordinate 6,709,069, forward strand.
TTTCTTATAAGAGTGCGCGCACGATAACTCTGCGAGCGACAGGTGGCGTGCCAGCGGAGGGATTCATTAAAAAAATGGGTAATCCCAATGATATTTTTTAAATAGCATTGGTTGTTTTACTTGAACATCCTTATTTACTTATTTAAATTATGTATAGGAAATAGGAATAGGCGTATCGATTATCATGAAAACTTGGCGGCCCGACAATTAGTTCCGATTTCAGCCGCGCGCAAAGTTATCGTGCGCGAACTCTAGCAAATAGGTTAAGGAAGGCGAAATTTTGCACGTAAGTTTTGAATACATTTATTTGATTTTTTGTAATTTCATTGGATTAATGGTCATGTTGTATACAGTAATCAATGTTTATTTATGATTTTTTATCCATTTTCCCTAACAATATAAAGGGTGTCTACTATTAGTTCTTGAAAATGTAAAAAACCTAATAGATGACCAATGTAGATGACATGAATCTCATCTTTTAGTTTTGCAATACATACTAAAGTTATTTTGTAGTTTATTCTACTGCAAATATCATCACTATTCTCTGAAAATATAATTATATTAACAAACTAACAACTTAGAACTACTATACCTAAAAATGGACATGGTGTCTAATATTAGACCTTGTACTGATCTAAAAATTGATTGTTTTAGTTTTTTATCAGTAAAACAAAGAGAAAGGAAGAATCTTGAGACAACGTGGATAATATCTCTGATGCATGTATTTATTATGATGAAGTAAATGTATTAGTAAATCTTTTAAAAAACAACAAATAAAGACCTAATAATATGAAAAATGTAAAATGTAATTTAATGTTCTATGTCAACTATTAGTTCATATTGGTGTCTACTATTAGTGATGTTCGTTTTTTGTGATGTCATCTATTAGCTCTTATGACTAAGTTTACAAAAAGACCAATTATATATTTTTTTGTTGATTTGTCAGAGAATAATTATAATAATTTTATTTTGTAAGAGTTACTGAAGACATGGAAGAAGTTATCAATCTAGACACGCGGTAGCGTGTCAAGCCAAGTTCCAGCATAACAGAATGGCGAGCAGCACCGTGTGTAATATTACACGTACAATTTGCAGGTACTTTTGACCCTCTCATAATTCCGAAACTATTTGACATAAACGTTTCAAATTTGGCTCTTATAATGAGACTTGCGAGATAACTACATGCTCTAAATTTCATAGGCACAGCTCAAACGGTTATTAAGATATTAACGTCCGAAAATCTACATTTTTATCACTGACTGACTGACTGACTGACCTATAGATCAAAATTCTAACCCACTTCCAGATGACCTAGAAGGCTGAAATTTGGAATCCAGCTCGGCAATTGTGTGAAAGCGTGAGGAAAAATCAGAAAACAAAAAAAATCGGTCAAGTGCGAGTCGGACAGAGCCAAACTAGGCAAAAATTGTGTTTTTTGTATGGAGACCCCCCTTAAATATTTATTTTATTTTACTTTTATTATAAATTATGAAAATAAAAATATAATTAAAGATTTTTTGAAATTTTCAAGTATCTACCGGCTGCCATTATTGATTTTGAGCAAAAAAGGCCATAAAAATCACATTTATTGTATGGGAGCTCTCCGTAAATATTTATTTGTGAAGTGAAAAAACTTTAGGAAATTAATAGAAGGTGACTTTATGAAGTATGTCTGTCTGTCTGTTACCTCTTCAAGCCCAAATTGCTCGTACCGATTGTTCTTAAATTTGGTATGGAGATATAGTTTGAGTCCCGGGAATAGACATAGAATTCATTTAATACGTATGTCCGTCTGTCCGTCTGTCCGTCCGTCCGTCCGTCTGTCTGTCTGTTAGACAGCTATAATAATAGCTTCTTTACTTCCGCACAATAAGCTGTACCCTATAGTTAATGGTTGGAAATACACTTGTGTTATACCGTATTATTCCAATGCCTCCTGATGGTAGCTGCTTTTTCCATTCGCTTGAATTTTCTTTGTTTTATTCGTCTGATACTCAACAAGGCTTGGGGGCTATTTCCCCACTTCCTGATTAGTTTCAGATAGGCTATCCACAACTTATCTGACAGATGAAGCATCTGTCAGTTAAGCTTCAGATAGGCTATTCACAATAATTGTGGATACTTTATCTATCAGATAAATTATTTATCTGATAGATGAAGTATCTGCCAGATAAGTTGCGGATAGCATATCCGATACTCGTCGGGAAGTGATAAAATAACACCTTAAGGTTGCGATTGAATATAGTCGAACATTATGTATGTTTGAACTGGGAAGATTAAGATGTCTACTGTCTACCCTTGCTCGGAAAGTTTTCTTTACAAAAAGTAATGATATCCCACCAAAAACATAAAATATGTAAAAATTGAAAGCCAAGTTCCATACAAACATTATTCTTGTCTATGGTCTTAGCCGTAAAAAGGATGGAGATCTAAATGAGTGCCAAGTTCCATGGAAAATCGAAATATGTATGTATAGGAACCAAATAACATTATGAACAAATAATAGAGTCTATTTCTTTGCTTTATTGAATATCTATAACAATTAATGTTATTTAAATAATTTGAGATCTTAAACTAGATTAGATCTAACTTAGATCTAACTTATTTGATTTAAATAACATTAATTGTTATAGATATTCAATAAAGCAAAGAAATAGACTCTATTATTTGTTCATAATGTTATTTGGTTCCTATACATACATATTTCGATTTTCCATGGAACTTGGCACTCATTTAGATCTCCATCCTTTTTACGGCTAAGTCCATAGACAAGAATAATGTTTGTATGGAACTTGGCTTTCAATTTTTACATATTTTATGTTTTTGGTGGGATCCTTTATTTTCATAAATATATCTTATACAGTGTGTTTGTGTAAACACCGTTGTCCTCGAAACCATCAAATGAACCCGTCAAAATGAACAACTTTTTCTATGAGAACAATGTTGTATATAAAATTATCGTGTCGTTGTTATGTTCGTTCCTGTACTTCTCCGAAACGGCTTGACCGATTCTCATGAAATTTTGTGAGCATATTGAGTAGGTCTGAGAATCGGCCAACATCTATTTTTCATACCAAAAATTATTTATATGGTAAAACAACATTTGCCGGGACGAGGATAGTTACGATTTTATAAATAACAAATTGGCAAAAATCGACTGGGAAACTGAACTTTCTTCTAAAACAACAAAGGAAGCCACTTCTACTATCTACGCCCGCGTCTAAAAGTTAATAGAAAAATTTACCCCCCCTAAACATGTTAATAGCAGACTACATGTACTTATTGAAATTATAAGTCGACTTGACTTGACTGATGGAGAAGATCTCTCTAAAGGTGCGCTTATACGGGCAAATAAAATTGCCCAATTCCAGAAAATTATTCACGTCAACTATGACGTCACGACTACATTAAGCAATTTGCGGCAACAAGCAGCATCAAGCAACAATATTGTGCAATACAATTGCCAGGAATTTTCGAGCCTATCGGATGTAGATCAATTCGTATGTGAGACAATACAACAATTCGTATCTGCGACATTGAGCGATATGAAATATTACCTGGAGCAGATAGAAGCAATATCGCAGAAATAATTGCCGCAATTGCTCCATATTGCTCCACTGATTGCTCCAGATCGGTCCATTCGTATTGCCACAATTATTGCTCGTGTAAGCTTAGATATTCCTAAAAAATCTAGCCAATACCATTTACCGCTACACGTACAACAAATTACAGACAAAATTCTTACCTGTGGCGAACTTATGTTCTAATTTAAATAAACTTACAAGAAAGCATGACCATTGACCTATTTAATTGTACAAGTGCACTTTCACTTGGAACTAAATTAAGTAATCCTCTGTAATAGCACTAATAATTAATGTGCTCCGAGGAGCACTGTAATTGGTAACTTCCGTTCCATGTGAACATAATTATTTTTCTAAATCGATACGTTATTAGTAAGTATTTATTAATGATAGAAGAACTCGTTGGCTTATTTCTCAGTTTCAGCTAAGCCAAATATGACGATATTCCTTTGCCGCGATTGCTTCTCCAAGTAGTAAAGACTTTTTTCTTGGTTTTCTAGCTTTTCTTAGAGGTGTTCACATTTTTCTTCTAGTTTTTTATTTTTTCATCAAAAATGGAGCAAATATTTTGAGTGACTTGATCAGTAACTTTTTCCGCTGATTGTAAAATAGTAGTTTTCTGATCGTCCAATTCCTTTCGTATTTTTCGGAGCATAATATTCATAACGTCGTTCATTGCTATAATATTTTCGTAGGCACTAGTATAAAAATAATTTATTTTTAAGCGCCCTCTTACGGCTTAGGTTCACAACTTTTCCAACTCGAGCCTGATCGATTGTTAGCCAACAAGTTAGTTCTAGCGATCTCTACTAGATGTCGCTAGTGTCATAGTAAATTTTGCAATTTCATCCAGATTTTTAGTGTCATTTTTAAAATATCACTTCAAATAAGTGTCCTAGGCCCACTATGTTTTATTGCAACAAGTCACTTAACACTTTCACTAGTTTGTAGTTAGAAAAATAGTCTTTGTTGTTTAAAATGTCCGTTAATAGTAGAGGAGGCGAAGAGGGGATTTTGGGAGTAGCTCGAGCGTGTCAGATTAAGCTTGTATAGGCTTCCGACACGTGTCTAGTTATCATGGTATAGAAATCATATTTCTCACGTGGTGGGATATTTTTTTTTATATTGAAATGTCATCCGATCTGTCAGATTAAGATAGGGGATATTTAGTATACCCCAAAGAGGCTTCCATAAAAAGCACTGACGATTCAAAAATAAGGTAAGCCAGCTGTAGGAACATTTTAAAATATAAAAAATAAACCTTCATATTTTCCTAACTAAGCTTCGCAGATATTTTATTTTGCACTAAACTTAATGATTTAGTCCTTGTTGTATAAAATATAATAATAACTGACCGAAATAAGCAATTTTCTGAATAGATTTTCTTTTTCAAAACTTTAAAATGGCCGCAGTTTCTGAACCCACCGCTAAAATAAAAAACGCTCTTATTTTTTTTTAATCAGTTTTACCTAATGTAAAAAACCTACTAGGTCTCCATGACGCTCGAGTGACTACAAAATTAGCACCTTCCCCTCCCCTACTATTACAGCACTAGTTCTTTTATCATTAAATTAACATTTTAAATTTCACACTCCTTGGCACAGTAGCGCCCTCTCTCAACTTCAATTAAAGAGTATATAATTCATATGTATAAGAGTATTTTGATATCGTTGTGTATAGGCTTGTCACTCAAAAATCTGTCATCTTTCCTAGTAGTAGTGTTGTAGTGTGTGTAACGTTTTATTTGTTAAAAAATACATGATAAAAGCATAATTTTAAAATAATACTGGCTCGATGCACTCCTTCTCCATATAAACTATAACTGTGCGAAATTTCATGCACCTACGTTTCCCCATTTTTCGTAAAAAGGGTTACAAAGTTTTTCTCTCACGTATTAATATATATAGATACTTAATACCAAAAAAAAGTCATAGAAAATTGGGTTCAAAGAATCATCGCTGCAAACGTGCCTGCGGTGACCATATGAGTGAAGTCGAGTTCCATTCAAAAATGTTTTCATTGTACTTACTTCAACTTACATCAATTCGATACTCACAAGAACTCAAATGGTTTTAATTTTATTTTGAAAAAAAGTTGTCAAGTCCATAATGGAAAACCCCTTACATAATATTATTATAATATACGGAAATGAACTTTTAAATACGCCTTTACTTTAATTTTACTAATCATGTTTATTCAAATAAATAATATTATGAATACAAATTACAACGGTTGTTCAGCATTGAAAGTGTGAACTAGATCGCATTGACACACGCTCATCATATTCCTACTCTACATAATTTAACCTACATGTGTGTTGTGTTAAGATTTAGAAGACTTAAAAAATAAAAAAAAATAAATCTGTTTATTTCAGATAACAAAAGCCATAAGTACACAAAATTTATATAAAACTTATGATGTTAATCTCATACGAGATTTGATACATAAGGAGTTGCTTATTTTATACACTAGTATGTACACTTATTAAAGAAATGTATATATACACAAATCTATTGTTAGGGCTAAGGAGGTTAAGGAGTTGCTTATTTTATAAACTAGTAGGTACACTTATTAAATATATTTATATATACACAAATATATTGTTAGGGCTAAGGAGGTTAAGGAGTTGCTTATTTTATACACTAGTAGGTACACTTATTAAATATAGTATATATACACAAATCTATTGTTAGGGCTAGGGCTGTAGGGCATTAGGGTGGTAGGCGTTAGGGATCCTAGTCAGGGCCCCCGTAAGGGCTACTGGCGCCTGTGTGCAAGAAAAGGATTTTGGCGCCCCTAAAGATGACGATTTGGCGCCCCTAAAGGATGGCGCCCGTGTGCATTGCACACATTGCACATATGGTAGCGGGGGCCCTGATCCTAGTGCTGGGGCACAGCTCTCCCCCATGGCCCATAATAACGTAAAATCTTATCCTCGGTTTTACATATTTTGGTCCTTCGAGTAAAAATTGAACCGCGATTTTCTTGTCCTATTAGGAAGGAACTGGACTGACTGACCCTTTGGAGCATTACATGCTGGTGTACCAAACTACGCATCAGTGTTGTGGTATTTCAAAGTACATACTTATAATACTTGGTGTTCCCTGAGAAAGCACCCGTACAGTATAGCGAATCGGTCGTTGGCCTCCCACAAGCGGGTCTCACCAATTGATTGAGAAGGTGCTAAGTACCTACTGTATACGAGGGCGCAGGGTCACTAAGTATTGACTAAGCTATCCCAAAGGTACAGGAGTAGGATAGGGCAAGTAGGAAGTCAAGAAAGAAGACTAGAAGACACAGTGGACCTCAAGACTATCAACGATCTTATCAAAAGCCAGGAAAACGACCGCATTGAAATAAAAAGGATTTGAGAAAATATAAGAAAAGACTCAAAAGATCTACTTTAGACAGCATATATTTTCAAAGAGCGTTGCAGAATCACAACCTCTTAGAAGACCAAGACATAATATCGACACATAAATACATAACGTTAAATTACTTCAAGACAAACATAAAAAATTACTATGACGCCGCCATGGGCCATTTATCGACTCAAGAAAATAACCTCAAGCTCCAAATAGACACCGCCGAGATACAGACTACGTCCGGCAGACAAATCGATACCAAAAACAAGACTCCAGGTGCCGAGATGCAGACTACATCCGGTAGACTGCATCTCGGACTGCAGATCGACTACAAAGACAAGACTCTAAAGCGATTCATTTAGAAGTACAGATTGAATCAGCTAAGGAAAATATTGACCGCACAGACTGCCATTGTCGATAATAAGCCGGTATGGCACCTACAGGAATGGGGGACGACGACGGTAGCTGCCGGGGGTCCAAAGTTTGGGAACCTCTGGTATAGAGCATCGTAGGGGAGACCACAAAACATCGAATTTTATACATCAGAAATAAACTATTCACAACTTTATAGCAAAACTGCAAAGCATATCTAAGTCTCATAATTGCAGAAAGTCAAAGGAAGCTGAACGTTCATATTTACCATCCGAAATAAATGTCTCTACATTGTACAAAATGTACCAAACAAGTGAACATGCTCATTCATTGGTCAAGAAGTCTTATTTTCGCCGCATTTTCAACACGTCTTGTTACAACATCGGATTTGGATCGCCAAAAACTGATGTGTTTTCCACTTGCATAGAACTCGCTGAAAAATCAAGATCGCAACAGACTCTTTTATGAAAAATAAGCTGATCATAGAGAAACGTATTCACACTTTGAGAGCAAAAGCCTTTTTTGAAAAATTTAGAGATGCCCGTGATCATATCAAGGTCATTTCCATCCTCTATGATCATTTCATTCGACTGCCAAGTGCCAAAAAAACTTGCCCCCACCCATCCCCCACCCAAGTTACCCGATCAATCGACATATTACAGTCGACAATTAAACTACTTTAATTTCACAATGGTAGAGGGCACTTTAAAAGACCCGCTGACGCCAAGAAGCGTCTTTGCATATTATTGCACTGAAAATTAATATCAAAAGGATTCAAATTTTATTGCATCTGCACTATATCACAGGCTGAATGTGACAAATAAAACTGGCACTGAAATTCGTTTGGTCCCCGACGGTTGCGGCGGCTAAAACAAAAACAGGAACTTGCTGTAAATGGTTTTGGGGACTTGCTGTAAATGGTTGTTAGAAAACCCTGGAATTGATGAAATTGAATTAGTATTCCCAGTGACTGGGCATTCTTTCATGTCTGCTGACCGAGCGTTCGATGTGATTGAAAGGAAACTTAAAAAAAAAAAGAAATAATGACGCATCCTCATTGAGATGTACGCATCCTAATGAAATTATAAAGGAATCTGCGAGTGCAGTAAAAATTGGACTGAGTTGTAAGCAATTGGAGAGAAGCCGTGAGAAGAATGTTTAAACAGACTACTTCCTAGACAATCCAATTTAAAAACTGCAAAAGATTTGCATCGAAACGATCCAATAAAGCAGGAAGTGTACTAGTTCGCGGAGAACTGAACTAAGTGATTTAAGTAAAGAAAACATTTGTCAGCGTAGAAAATGTATTTCTATGATCAATCCAGAGCCTTTACTCAATATTGTACCTGTAAAAAAAATATTTACAGGACGTAAAGAAACTGCTTCAAAAACCTTTGAGTTTTTTATTTAATATATCATTGTTCAAAAACATTACGGGTCTGAATCAAATACTTCTATTTAAACGGAGGTTCAGTTTAAATAGAAGTTTTTGGTCTGAATGGGAAAAAATGCTCCATCTTTAGTGTTTTACAAAGAACTCTTTGGAACTCAGGAGACATTAATGTCTGCTCTAGAAAGGGTAGAAACATTCTGCACTGAAGCTGTGAATGAAAACGTGCAATTACATATTATTTAAGAAATTAGTTTATTTAAAATAATACTATATTATTAAGTATAATATATGCAACGTCGCAATTTCCTTTAGTTTTTATTTTGTGAAAGGTAAAAATGTTCCTTATAATAAAAAATGTAACTCCAATTTTTGTTTTATTACTATCTAACATGCGCCCCGCCCCCGGCTTCACTCGTGATACCTACCCAGTCAAAGGGTAGCTTTTGTGTTATTCCAGGTCATAAGCTTCGATCAAGTCACATGTCATAAGCTATGTGTGGGTATTACAATTTTCAGCCGGAGATAAACGCCACACAAACACACTCAAAAACTTTCGCTTGTGTAATAATTGCTATGATTGACAACCCTATTTTCTAGATCAGTGAGAATCAAATATGGCGATCATGACATTTATGTTTGGTATCAAAGGCGACAATCTTGGCATAGCTTGGGTTATAATTTTAATATATAATTAACTAGACGTTCCGCGCGGCTTCGCCCGCGTAAATTAGATATTTCAGAGACAAAATAGTCCATAAAAAATAGCCTATGATCCTTCACGTGGTATACTTCTTATCTGACCCAAATACCAGAAAAAATGCTTTAGTAGTTCGTGAGATAAGGACTTTCAAATAAATTCCCCTGTTTTTTCCACATTTTCCTCTATTTCTTCGCTCCTATTAGTCTTAGCGTAATAAAATATAGCCTATAGCCTTTCTCGATAACTGGACTATCTAACACTGAAAGAATTATTTAAATCGGACCAGTAGTTCCTGAGATTAGCGCGTTCATATAAGCCCCTTCAAATAATTTCCCCACGTTTTTTTTCCTCTATTTCTTCGCTCCTATTAGTCTTAGCGTAATAAAATATAGCCTATAGCCTTCCTCGATAAATGGACTATCTAACACTGAAAGAACTTTTCAAATCGGACCAGTAGTTCCTGAGATTAGCGCGTTCAAACAAACAAACAAACAAACAAACAAGCAAACAAACAAACAAACTCTTCCGCTTTATATTATTAGTATAGATATAATTTTTCACCTCTGTTGTCTTAAAAAGTGGGGTTGTCTTTTTATTCTGTTTTGGTTAGACCACAGATTACAGAGGAAGTACATGTCATAAAATGCATCGGTTTACCGCTTAGGACATGTATTTTTATCACGCAAAAACATAATCTTTGAGCTTTAATAACTCACTAGCTATTTGACCGAGCTTTGCTCGGTATTCGATAAAACACGAATAAAATGACATTTTCTAAAAATTATTCCTAGCTAGATCTATTTATCGCCCCCGAAACCCCCTATATACATAATTTCATGAAAATCGTTGGAGCCGATTCCGAGATTCCAATCATATATTTATACAAGAATTGCTCGTTTAAAGATATAAGATAAAGTATTGATGATTTGTTCCAAAAACTTTTGCTTAAAATTTATGTGTCTTTCGATTCCTGGGGTTATTTTTAGTAGAAAAAATTTCACGCCCGAGAAGGGTTGGCATCCACCCCCAGGGCCAATGCGCAAGTTGGCACCTTGGTTGTCACTATGACACGTTTGTTTCTTAGGGTATCCTCCACCTACCGTACTTACCAATTTTCATGAAAATCGATAGAGGTTCAACGAAATCGGAGGTGAAAACCTTTATTGCCTCCACTACTATATTTAGACTTACCCAGTTACCCAAAGTGAGGGCTGCACAACGTGGTGTTCAAAAGCATCATTGTAATTTTATTATTTACTTATATTATTAGTGATCAGTAGAAATGTGTCCACGAAAACGAATAACGAAACAGCTTTGGCCTTTGGGATCACGGCACGAGCTGAACGCGAAACTGCGCGCACGCTGCCTCATGCCTGCATCCTAACTTCCACTGATGTCTTGACTAGACGCTGATGACTAAAAAAAGAAGCCTAAACATCGATTTTAAACTTTTACCAGGCCTGTCTCACTTCCATAAAAACGGCGCGAAATTTCCGAGATATTTACCTACTATTCTGGAGAACAACCTAATTTCAACCTTTTGCATAGCGTTTAGCGTTTATTGTACAATAACTATCTGCCGTCTCGCTCCAATCTGTCAGGGCTGTCAAGCGAGCGGCGCGGCGGCGGCCGGGTACTATTACTTTTGTATCGCGGATGCGTGCATTGCGTGTGCGACAAGTCGAGCGAGTGCCAGCCTATTGAGACTAGTCCGGTGACCGGACGCTTGCGTTTATCATACCTAAACTAGGGAGTGAGACTTCTGTACCGTAAGGTACTATTATATATTCTGTGCTTTTACCTTCTTATTACAAAAGTCGCACTGCGTAGATCTGTGGAAGTGTGTGCGTACAAAGTCGTGCACGGTGCGTGCGGGCTGCGTCCGCGGCGGCGTCGCGCCTCGGGCCGGTCGTGGCGCTGCGCGTGCGCTGCCAGCATCCTCCCACTCCCACCACACTAGCGCGTCCCCGAAACACAGGCACGGCTCGAAACCCGCGTGGGAGGAGAGCTTGTGGCTTTTACTGGAAGAGAGAGAATGATTTTGGTGGAAATAGAAAATTTAAGACATGAGATACTAATTGAATGACTTTGATGGGGACTGATCAAGGAGACACGAAAAAGTTTTGAAAATAGAAAGAAGTTATGATGTCACTAAGGGCCTGTTTCAACATTTCCTGATAAAATGCCGAATAGACTTTCCACAACTTTTTTGACAGACTCTCCATACTCTATCAGTCAAGTTTAGTGATGGAAAGCCTATCCGGCACTTATCAGGAAGTGGTGAAACAGACCCTAAGTGTTATCACTATGCGCTTTCGTCTTCAATTTTCGTCATCTTATTTGTATTAAACTTTCATTTGGCGCTTTCAATAATTGAACATTTTACTGGGTAGAATATGTGCGGCTTATTTGGTCATAAGAATAAAGAAATTCCAGAAAAAATAGAACTAAGCGAAAGTTTTGGATACAGTCAGAGCGCATGCGTCGCGGGCATGCCTCACGTACGCTTTTGACTGCGCTATGACGCATGACGCATGCCCTTGATGAACAAAAAAAGGCACAGTGTGGACAAAGCTATTGGTCGCTACGATATGGCATTGACGTAGTTTTTACCACAGTTATCTGGTTAATAATGCACCTCTGGTTTTTCATCAATATCATCTAATAAACTCACCTAAACTTAATATCTACGTCTGGAGGTAGAAACTGATATCTCTTCATATGGTGTGGGACAGTGGAGTCCTGGCACTCTGAGAGCAGAGCAGCTAGGGGTATATTCAGGTATCCTAGCAATATCTCCTCCTTCTCTCCAGGTACAGTCGCCCACACATTCACATTCAGGTACTTGTGGTTTTCGTTCAATTTGAACTCCGTCTCCTCGTCGAAAGGTATTATGGGTTTGATTTGGACACTCTTAGTCCAGAACATTTGGCAGATTTCCAGGTGCTCCGTCTGCCTTGGGCCTCCAGCTTCGAATTGGGTTTCGTCCTCTTCTAACGTGATTTCTGGTTTTTCCTGGATTTTGTATTCGGAGTCTGTTCGTATAATTGGTATGTCTGGGTGTTTGACAGTTTTGTTGATGACTGTAGCCTGTCGGAGAGGAGTGCTGGCACCGGAGGCTGGGGGGGTGCTTCCGGCCGAGCTATCGGAGGACTTGTTTTCTACGGAACACCTTCGCTTGCGGAGGCCACCAAAGTTAGCTGGTCCCTGTTCGTTCGCTTTGGGCACCTGCCTAAGAGGCTCCGCTTTCTGTTTTACTGGCGTTTCCGATTCGCTTTGTTGATCAGTCACTTTGGCGGAGGAGTCTGAATCCTGGAAAAGAAATATTTTTTTTCACGTTACATATTTAATGCGTAGTTACTAGATATGGCTTAAATGATATACAGTAAATAACCAACTTTTGAAATTTTGATTCAGTTTATTTACTTACCTAATAGCGCTTTCGCTAGCGAATCCAAAAGCGTTTCTTGAATTCAGATTTCATTATTTTTATGCTATTCGTGCTAATAGTAAGCACCTTTAGGCCGAATTTCACCAACGTCGGTTAATGTTAACAGCTTGTTAAAATGTCATGTCTTCTTTCATTCATTTGAAAAACGAAAGAGGTAACGTGATGCTAATTCAAGCATTAACTTTAACAGTCGTTGGTGAAATTGGGTCTTAACTTACCGTCAAACTACTCTTCGAGGCGTTCTTCCCCATGCCCTGCAGTCGGACTCCCTCCATCACCTCCGAGACTCTTCTGAAGGAGAAGTTGGTCCTCAGTTTCTTGGGCTCATCCTCTCTTCGCGTGGAGTTCCCGCTGCCTCCTCTGCGTACTCGCACCGTGACTGCTCGCCGTTCTACCATACGTAGTAATTTGCCTACCTGGAACGCAAATTCAATTATTATGAATTATTTTTGTTTGCTGCTTTATGTGTAGAGTACATAGAGTACTCTACTCGTAAAGGTAATATAATAGGTATATTAACTTTATGACTCTACCTTAATCTTGCGTACGAATCGCTATTTCGTTTCCACGCGTAATGAGTGAAAGAGTAAACGTAGGTTTAGTGACTTAATCTTTCTTCTTGTCTCTTTTATTATCTACGTGGTAACCATACTAAGGTGACATAATATCATATTATGCTATCATAATATGGTTACCACCATTCACGTATATAAAGTATTCCAGCAAATTTTAAAACTAAATACAGAAACTTCAACATTGTTACTACCTGTGCGACATTATTGACAGGTTTATTATCGATAGCTAGCACCACGTCGTCCCGACGCAGGTCAGCTCGGTACGCGGGGGACATCGGCACGACTGTGTCGACCAGCACTGCGCCCACACCCTGGCAGCAGACCAGGCCGAGGGGACCCGTTACAGCTGGTAGCACCACGTCTAGAACTAGGATGCCACGACGGAGTGATACCTGGAAATAATATTAACTATGTGAGCAGTAGCATAAGGAACACCACACACAAAGTTAACGACTGAATTATTGAAACGCAATTGTGGCCGGCCAAGGAAGAGATGGTGCGATGAGCTGGAGGCATACCAGCCGGGCCGGCCGACGGTGGCGCAGGACCGAGAAACACTGGGGGAGGCCTTTGCCCAGCAGAGGGACAGCATATAGGTTTACTAAAAAAATGTTAGCAGTCCTAATGTTCCGTTTCTCAAAATGTAATCTAATTAACAATTGGAATAGATAAACTTCTGTGAAAAAACTTGACGTACCGGGCATATCGTTATTTTAAATGACGTCGTCCAACCGATGGGCTTATATAGGAAGAAGAGCCCGCCATCTCCATAGTACTTGACCAACATGAACTGACCCAAGCATGCGAGTCCCAGCGAGTGCGGCGCGGACGATGCCGTTCCCTCCTCCCCACTGCAGACGCGTGACCTCTACCAGGCGCACCGTGAGTTTGTCGTGCACCTTTGGCCCCTGCTCCCTTCGACTCTTAGAAACCGTAGTAGTAAACCAACATGAACTGACCCAAGCATGGGAGTCCACAGCGAGTGCGGCGCGGACGATGCCGTTCCCTCCTCCCCACTGCAGGCGCGTGACCTCCACCAGGCGCACCGTGAGTTTGCCGTGCGGCGTCGGCCCCTCCTCGCCCTCAGCGCTGCCAGGCTCAGACTTCGGGAAGAACGGCTTATATCTGCAATGACATAAACAAAATAGGTAGTGCATGCAGAACTTGTACAGTAATGCAATATTTTTATTGTCAAGGGCAAACGATTTGTCAGGTTAATTCAAGGAGACTTATAATAAGCGAAGTGTCATGGGGTGAGTTTTTCACCCCATGACACTTCGCTTAGTAGTCAGGGGCAAGGCTTTACGCTATTCAGAGAGGTGCAATTAAGCAGTAATATTACGAAGTACGAAAATAACGACACGAGGCAAGTGATGTACACACGCCTTTTTGCTTACCTCAGCTTAATTGCAAGTAATGTGGATCTAGCTTTATAATTAGCTTTGGTACAATAGTTAAATATATTTCCTTACTGTCCTGACTTTCGAGTAATATTATAGCTTTATGATAATAATTATTATAGTTTTGTTCTGTGATAATTCATGATAAGATGAGCTAAGCGCTGTGTTTACCAGTTAAATAAGATTGCACAGTACATACATTTCCCAACACAAATAAAAGACCATCAGTCAAATACTCTTCTTCTTTTGAATTCAGCCGACCACATCATCGTAAAAATCACCATTATCTCACATTATGTAAAGTTGAAAGTGATAGTGACGTAAGCGGTAATCACCGTAACAGTTGTCGTCGGGGTAATACATAATAGGGCTTCCCTGTGTTAATGACGACTGCCATTTAGTTTGAGGATTAACGTACATTTAGTTTTGTGGATGGATTTAGAAGTCAATACTTCAGTCGGAATTTCCAGGAATTGCTATTGTATTCTATTGTTGTCGCGATTACCGGTGCTCGCGCGGGGCCTGAAGGATTAAATAAATATATTTATCAAGGCCTTTGCATCAGTTGTGGATGATTTATACGGTATTTTCAGAGCGAAGTAACCACTCCTCAAATACTGTAGTGCCTTGAGCAAGATTTTTTAAATGTATATCCCATCAAAACATTAAATGTAAAAGGAGCCAAGCAACATATTGCACAGCTATTCAATACTTCTGTCGTAAAAAGTTTTCAGATCACATTCAAGCCAAGCCTTCAACTTATTTTGTAATTGAAATCAACATTTAGTAAATGTATCAATAGATTTCTTTATTTTACAATTATTATAGTGGCTTGGCAATGAGCACAATAGAAACAAATGTAAACTAACTTAAAGCCTTTTGTAAGTCAAACAAATATGCAGTCGAAACTCATACTGTTCTTGCAAAGTTACAAACATAAAAATCTTTTATTTTATTTAATACTTAAAGTATTATATTATTATTTTTCAATTTCAGTTTTTAGGTTACCCTGCCCAAAGGATGAAAACGGGGCCTATTATTAATAAGTCTTCGCTGTCTGTCCGTCGTACATCCGTATGTCACTAGGCTGGATCTCGAGAACCGCAATAGCTAGATAGTTGCAATTTTCACAAATTATGTCGTGTCGTTATAAAAGCTAATAGTCTAATCAAAATAAAATAAATTATTAAAGGGGGGCGCTCATACAAGAAACACGATTTTTTCCCTATTTTTGCTCTATGTCCATTATGGTAAGAATAAGGTTTTTGAAAATTTCAGGAAACGCTCAATTTTATGTTAACTTTAATAATTAATAATAAAAATTAAATAAACTTATTATTAAAGGGGGGCTCCCATACAAATTTACGGTACGGAACCCTATATACGCCAGTCCGACTCGCACTTGGCTGGTTTCATAATTTTTCCTTTCATTGTGAATAAAGATCTATGCGGGTACCAACTTTCAAGGTTCTAAGTCTTCTAGAAGTACCTTAGAATTTTGATGATCTCTCAGTCAGTGACAAAATGTAGTAACTTTGACCATCCGTAACTACTTAACTATTTATCGAAATTTCATGTAATTTGGTGGTTAAGCTAGTTTTAATACTTGCTCCTAGTGACCGAAATTTTAAATCCTTAGCTTTGTTAACATCGAAGATAAAGGGGGTGTGAAATAGCCGCGAACCGCTTAGAGAAAAGTATGGTACGGCCGTGCCTTTGCTAAAAAGCTTGGCTGGGGCACTGCCGTGCCTCCAGATGTATGCAGGTTGTCCAAGCACAAACGGCATTCTCGCAACATACTCGGCCTAGTCCAAAAGAATGAGCAGGTCAATACGTCTGGTACCAACTATGTGCGGG
Organism: Lysandra bellargus; assembly: GCA_905333045.1. Taxonomy (NCBI): domain Eukaryota; kingdom Metazoa; phylum Arthropoda; class Insecta; order Lepidoptera; family Lycaenidae; genus Lysandra; species Lysandra bellargus. The sequence goes on from HG995333.1 coordinate 6,725,763, forward strand.
TTTCTGAAAATGTCTCAATGGTAAACGCCTCCACCCGGGATCGAACCTGCGCCATTTCGAGCCGAGCGATAACGCCCGCGCCCTTTGTGGGCGCTGAAGGTCTAAAGGTACAGTGTGGGACCCAGAAATAGGCTTGGGGGTTATTTTTTAAATCTGGATGCATTTTAAATTGAAACAATGGGGGCGCCAAAATATAATTTGTTCTCAAAGTAAGCAGTAGACAAAATAAGTTTAGGAACCCTTGCTTTAAATTGTCACAAACATCTCACCTTATCTTATAATTAGGAAGTGTGTGTCTTTGTGCGACTGCTCGCCGTATGTGCGCGGCGACGAGGGCGGCCAGTCTCGGCTTGAGCTGCCTCCCCTGGAAGCGGCCTCGCACTCGGAGCTCAAGCTTCGGTGGTGCCTCGAAGGCCAAGGCCCAGTGCGTGTACGGCGTGCGGCGGAACATCACGCGCACGTTGCCGCTGATATGTTCGACTGGAGGAAAAAGGAATAAAGTTAGATAGGTGCTAGTAAGGATTAAAACATAATAACGTTTAATTAAGAAATTTAAAACCACCCCCGATTCAAAAAATTTAAACTCAAAAAATTATTTAAGCACTGAGCTGATGCACTATAACTAAGAACACGCTCGACAATTCTTGCACGTACGATCTGATGCCACAGCCCACAACCTAACCTAACCCATGCCACAGGGCCGGTGGTTAACGTGTTAACCAACTCGAGATTTGAGGAACAAAAATTGCAGTAAAAGAATTCTACAAATAACACAATTTAAGTTATAAGAATGTGATTCTAAAAATTCAAATTCACTTACCTGTAATAGAAATATTAGCTATCTTCCCCAACAGCATGACGGCATCCACCTCTATCCGGAAGCTGCCGTCGTAGGCCAGGTCCAGCTTGAGGTCTAGCGAGCGGAGCCTGGCCCCGTCGTCCTCCAGCTCGCCGTTCACCAGACGCAGGTTCGTGATGCTGGGGAACTCCGTGCCCACCTCCAGGGAACGTAGCTGTAGTATGATCATTGGGTGAGAAATAAAGGAAAGGAAAGAAAAGAAAAAAATCGCGTGGCACTAGGGGACTGCCGCGGTAAAGCATTCTTTATTAATTTTTGCAATAATTAAAATAATTAGCATACGTATAGTGGCATGCACACATTAAAGAACGTGCCGAAGTCTGGCAAGGCATTTTTTCGTTACGCAATTTCTTAATTCGGTCACCGCGCTTAAAGCTCGCTATGAAAGCTATGTAATAACTTTAAAAAAAGAAAAGGAAAAGTAACAATCGGTGCTGCTACTTTTACACTGAAATACATTATATTAAGAACACATCTAAATTATTATCACTTTGCTTTCTTACATCCTTATAGGTAGTTCCTGTCAAATTCTTCATAAAACGATTGTCGCACTGGGATAAATATACTTTTAACATCAGTTCAAAATCCTACCGTCAAAGACTCAAAGATCTTCCCCGAGGACGTCTTAGCCAGCAGCTCTGCCAGCTCCGATGCCATACGTCTTCTCAGCCAGCGAGTATCCGCTGTACTCTGCTGGAAGATGAACTGCAGCATCGCATTGAGAGCACCCTCGGGCGTGCTGCCCGCCCCCCGGGTCAGTTCGTTCAGGATCTCCTGAAAGAGTTGTAGCTGTTTATGTGCTCCAAGTAGCAGCTCTGGATTTATGTGTAGGCAGTATAAGCCATGACCTATGGGCGGCGGCGTCCTATAGCGTCCTAGACCGGGCGACAGTGTCCTAGGATGGCGGCAGAGTTCGTACATAGGGGCGGCAAAATTAAATACTCATCTAGCTAAGCTAAGCTTATAGATACTATTTAAAAACAAAGTCGCTTTTTCCCTCATGTCCCTTTGTTAAGAGGGCGACTAATGCAAAAATCAAACATCGTCCTTCTCTCTTCACACTCACGCCCGTCTTTCATATGCCAGGTGAAAAAGGACGACGCGGATTCATCGCCAAATTATTTTTTTCTCAATAACACGATAAATATACAACATTTTAAAAATCCGCTAGGTCGATCTCTCAATGATAGAATGTTATACAATGTGTTAAAATATTAACTTAGTTCAATGAACGGTTATGGCAATAAATGAAAAATTCGTGAAAATCAGATGCATCTTTGTGATTTTTTTCTATCGAGAAAATTTTAAGATATCGTATTTTTGCTCAGATTGAACTCTTGGAAATATAATGTAGTGTTTAATTTTAGAAAATGAAACAATTTGGGGCTTATTTTCAAGTATTAAAATGAATTATAAAATCGTCAATTTTGGGTTAGTCGCCCACTTAATCCCTTTGATCTTTAAAACAACGCAACGGATTTTGATGATTCTTTCAGTGCTAGATAGCTCATTTATCGAGGATGGTTATAGGCTATATTTTACCACGCTAAGACTAATAGGGGCGAAGAAATAGAAAAAAAGGGCTAATGTGGAAAAAACGGGGGGAAAATTATTTGAACGTGCCAATCTCAGGAACTACTGGTCCGATTTCAAAAATTATTTCAGTGTTAGATAACCCATTTATTGAGGAAGGCTATATTTTATCACGCTAAGACTAATAGGAGAATGTGGAAATAACGGGAGAAATTATTTGAATTTTTAAATTATTTGGCACAGATAAGAAGTAGACCACGTGAAGGATCATAGGCTATCGATTTTAATCATTTTTTCAGTGGCTATATATTCTAAACCCGTGCGACGCCGAGGCGGGTCGCTAGTAAAAAATATAAATCCGGCCCTGCCTAGTAGTATCTTATCATCAATGCCGAATTTGTATATTTTATGAGTGTATGCCACTTTATTTCAGCCGCCGCATGTACGAAATCTGTCGCCTAGGACGCTGCCCTATTTATAAATCCGCGGATGAGTAGTATAGAGAACTGAAGGAACTAGTGGAAGAATGGCGAAGTTCTAATGACTCTTAAATAAACAAAGAAGTAGTCAACAAAGTTTCTACCCGGTACCCGACTACGTTCAGAAGTGCCGCTGAAATCTGAATGCACAGTCAAAACTACGGCTACAATTGTTAGATTTTAATGTTCCATCAGAGAAGTTGATTCCTAGGCAGGAGAGGGACCTACGTAGAGATCAACAACGATAACATGGCGCGCCAAATGACTGTTTTAATGTGTGTAGTCACATATCCTTATGAAAGAGTTTGTATGTGTTCAACCAATCACAGTACACGTAATATTTTAGTTAATGTCACTTATTACCAAGATTTGTTGGTCAACTAATCATAACTAGCCTACCGCGCAAGACAACGCACTTCAAACGTTTTGACAACGCACTTCAAACGTTTTGAATTTTGGAGGGGCGCGCCATGTTATCGTAGTTGATCTCTAGTTTGGTCGCGTTACGTCAAACCCAGCCGACAGATCAAAATTAACACTGAATTGACATGATCCGACCAAACAACGTTGGTCTGTCAACTGCCTAGGAATCAATTTCCTCGATGATACTATAAATTGTCCCGAATGTAATAGATAATGACAATTTAAACATTATTTATTTATTTACATATTTTGATACAATTTAATTACAATTTATACTTCAGTAATTTTTGAAGTTGAAAAGGTTGTTCAGCAGTTTACGAGCTGACAATATTATTAAGAAATCTCTGTTCTCGTCGAGGGTATTTTGTACCTTAGTGAATTTCTAAACATGATTACAGCATTAAAGTTTTAGTCGAGCTTACACGCGTTTCTGTTTCATCCAATAGTATCACTATTATACGCCGCTATTGTCATAAGTTTGTTTGTTTTGTCTGTTTATTGTTGTTAAATACCCATGGTGGCCATTTATTGCTTTGTAAGCTAATTGAATGGAGTAAGTATTTTCATTTGTCATTAGCCTAGTTTTCTACTTTTCTATTCCGAAAGCCTGAAAATATTGTAACTTAATGAAGGCTTTCAGCAGTAAATTAGGAATACCCGAGGGTATTATTTATCTATAACATTGCGTGTTAAATATCAGACAACGTATTATCGCAAGCTCCAGTTGAACATTATTCGACCTTATTACTTGGTAGTAAAGTTCAAAATTACACCGTTATATTAGGCAACTATACATAAAGTATAACGCTTGTATAGTGTATACCTAACTATACCTCTATACGTGGAACCAATAAATAGTCCATTTAACGACCGCTTAAGGCTATTACATTTTTATTTTATTTGAGGGACATAGATAAAGGCTGATACCGTGTTAACACAACGGACCGATACTATAAGACGGTTTATCACCAGGGTTATAGTGGGATTCATGGCTATTGGTTTGTCACCATTGTAGTGGAAATTGGAATGAGCGTATTATTCTTCGGCCTTCGTTTTACTCTTAGTTCTAATCTGCGTCCTATCTAATGCCATTATTGGGTACTTATTATATTGATAAAATATGCATTTGTTGAAAACAGAATAAATAATAGTAAATTATTACAATTCGAGACTGACGGCGACCATTGTTTGTGCGACGGGATAGCGATGGGCGTTGCCATGGTGCCATACTTATTTAGTCGCTTTAATAAAAGAATATGGGCGAAATACGGCAAAACGACGTTTGCCGGGACAGCTAGTCAAGATATAAATTATATCTTACTAAAAGTATTCAGTAGTTTATATCTGGGGGCACGGCAGTGCCCCAGCCAAGCTTTTTAGCAAAGGCACGGCCGTACCATACTTTTCTCTAAGCGGTTCGCGGCTATTTCACACCCCCTTTATCTTCGATATTAACAAAGCTAGGGATTTCAAATTTTGGTCACTAGGAGCAAGTATTAAAACTAGCTTAACCTCCAAATTACATGAAATTTCGATGAATAGTTTCATAGTTACGGATGGTCAAAGTTACTACATTTTGTCACTCACTGACATATAGATCTACTTATAGTACTTCTAGCAGACTTAGAACCTTGAAATTTGGTACCCGGATAGGTATTTATTCACAATGAAAGTAAAAATTATTAAACCAGCCAAGTGCGAGTCGGACTGGCGTACATAGGGTTCCGTACCGTAAATTTGTATGGGAGCCCCCCTTTAATAACAAGTTTATTTATTTTTTATTATTAATTATTAAAGTTAACATAAAATTGAGGGTTTCCTGAAATTTTCAAAAACTTTAGTCTTACCAATATGTACATAGAGCAGAAATAGGGAAAAAAATCGTGATTGTTGTATGAGTATACCCTTTAATAATTTATTTTATTTTTATTAGACTGTTACCTTTAATAACGACACCAGAAATATATAATTTGTGAAAATCGCAACTATCTAGCTATTGCGGTTCTCGAGATCCAGCCTAGTGACATACGGATGTACGACGGACAGACAGCGAAGACTTATTAATAATAGGGCCCCGTTTTCATCCTTTGGGCAGGGAATTGGGATTCTTAATTTGAACTTAATGATTAATTAAAAATTAAAAATTAAAAATTTGAACTTAATGATTAATTAAAAATTAAAAATTAAAAATTTGAACTTAATGATTAATTAAAAAAAAATTAACAACGTTAATAATGAAACGATAATTAAATTCGATTTAAATATTATAAATGTAATCACTAATCAGTACTGAGGTATACACTCCTTACTTGCTCGATATAATAAGGGAGTTTTCAGTTATCGCATGAAATAAGGTGTGCTCCTTTCTGCGAAGAACGTCAAGACGCTTACAACAGTGCTGCTATGTATTCAACGGTAATGCTAAAAATGACCACCTTCAAGTATTAGCTTAAGAGTCAATTACATATTATGAACACTCAGAACTCAGAAGTATTTACGTTACGTTGTCCACCTATAGAACTAACGAAGCCTCAAAGAAAAAATATAAAGGAGATAGGGAATGGGTGCTAAGCTAAGTACAGAAAAGTTATATAACGTGACCTGAAAAGAAAAGAAAAAAACATTCAAAAAAGAAATGAAATCCCACCAAAACATGAAATGTAAAAGGAGCCAAGCAAAATATTGCATAGCTATTCAATTCAATACTTTTGTCGTAAACAGTTTTCAGATCACATTCAAGCCAAGCCTACAACTTATTTTGTAATTTAAATCAACATTTAGTAAATGTATCAATAGATTTCTTTATTTTATAATTATTATAGTGGCTTGGCAATGAGCACAATAGAAAGAAATATAAAACTGCATATTGGGAAGAGTTCATACTTACACAGACGGCAAGCGTAAAGTGTTTTAATATGTAACGACGCATGTGGCTGATGGTACCCAATAAATCCAATTAGTAGCTGATTATTTCTCTAGTGCTCATTGCCAAGCCACTATGATAATTATAAAATAAAGAAATCTATTGATACATTTACTGAATGTTGATTTAAATTACAAAATAAGTTGAAGGCTTGGCTTGAATGTGATCTGAAAACTTTTTATGACAGAAGTATTGAATTGAATAGCTATGCAATATTTTGCTTGGCCTTTTACATTTAATGTTTTGGTGGGATTCTGAATTCTGATACAAGTTGGAACAAATATTCCATGGCGAATTTTCAAAAGAAGTTTCAGTCGATTTCTGAGGTTTTTGTTGACAGCAGTTTATCTACTAAACAGTGTTACTGATTGGTTTATATTTTAATGCTAGCCTAACACTCAATTTCACCAACGACTGTTAAAGTTAATGCACGAATTAATATCACGTTACCTCTTTCGCTTTTCATATTATGTAACATATTATATGAAAGTGTAAGAGATAACGTGAAAGAGAAGACATGACATTTTAACAAGCTGTTTACACTAACAGTCGTTGGTGAAATTGGGGCTGAAACGCTATAGTAATTAGGTAAATTTCTGATAAAAAGCTGCTAAAAACCCAGGCACTAGTTTTCGTATTTCTGCGACGCAAAGTTGCATACCTACTATTAAGATTCAAGTATCAAGTAACTTTTATTATGTTTCGCTACAACAAATCTTGTGCAAACTTTCGGCAAAGCTTTTAAAATGACATTTATGTAGCTTTAAATTTACAAAGCTTTTTACTACAGAGCTTAAAGCGCTTTCAAGCGCAGCATTTTGTGACAAGTGGCAAGCGATAGCCGCTGTTGAATCTCAGAATAAAACCAAACAACTTTTAATTAAAATACGCTGAGCTTTTTATTTTAGTTTTTTTATTTATTTATTTTATATTCTGCATAGTTTACTTTAAACGGTTCAGCGGCCATGTTTTTTTTATTCAAAGAGATAAACACTTCTACATTTGAGTTACAAAAGATCGTAACTGACATATTACGGTTCCCACGCGATAAACGAATTATGGCGCAACGGAGTTGCGGGCGTCATCTAGTAGATTAATAGTTATATCGTTTTAGCTATGAAAATGTAAATAATTACAACGTATGGAATGTAAATTTGATGTTATCAGGTTGGGTTGCACCAACTTACTTTAACTATAACTATAACTTTAACTATAACTTTTACTATAACTACAGTGCAAAATGTCAAATCTTTGGTTAAAGTTAAATATGGCGTCCAAGGACGCTATATTTAACCATAACCGCTCATACGTATATCTAAATTTTTCGTGAAAATTTACTATGTTTTACAGTGTTATATTTTCCTGTCGATTTTTACGGATAATTCTATTTTTTATACCCTCAATCTTGTTACCTGTAGCTTCAATTAAAAAATAAACGCAACAGATATCTATGAATTTCTCCGGTCAAAGTTAAGGTTAACTATAACCATAACTTTAACTTTAACTTTAACCACGCCTCTGGTGCAACCCACTCTTAATAAAAGTTAACTTTTCTGATTAAACCAACTACGTAGCTTAAACCACTAAACAAGGACGAATTCGCGGATCGCCTACGCCAGCGTAGCGGTTCTACGCTTTTGCTACGAATGTTTGTTCCAAATAATTATTCATGCCTGAAATTGCATTTACTGCTTTTATGGATTTCGGCATGGTGACCTTTAAAAATATACAAGGTGTAATGAAACTAAGTGATAATAGTTGCGTGTGTACGGTAAATTATACGGCTATTGCTGAACCAAAGATTTCCTTTGGTAGGATTGGTCCTTATGGCGCGGGCGCAAGGAAGGATTTAAGATGTGGAGCCACCGCGATTTTTGATGTATTTTTTTTTATTTTAGCAGCTTCTGCTCTGGAGGAAAATAGAGTCTCAATCTGTATAGAGGCATTCACTATGGTAATATTCCAAGTTCGGTACCATATTCGGATGACTTAAGAATGCTTAATTCATTTAAGGACTCATATTTGCACGATAAAGATGTTAAACAACGTAAAAAGAAGAAGAAGAAGAAGAAGCATTATTTAAACACGCTAATCTTAGTATGAGTCAGTAATTACTGGTCCGATTTGAGAAATTATTTCAGTGTTAGATAGCCCATTTATCAAGGAAGGCTATAGGCTATATTTTATTACGCTAAGACTAATATAAGCTAAGAAATAGAGGAAAATGTGGAAAAAACGAGGGAAATTATTTGAAAGGGCTTATTTCACGAACTACTGGAGTAATTTTTCTATTATTTGGTACATATAATAAGTAGAAACGTGAAGGATCATAGGCTATTTATTGTGGACTAATTTGTCTGTGAAATATCTAATTTACGCGGACGAAGCAGCGCGGAACGTCTAGTAATATTATAAAGCTGAAGAGTTTGTTTGTTAGAACGCGCTAATCTTAAGAGCTACTCATCCGATGTGAAAGAATCTTTCAGTGTTTGATAGCCTATTTATCGAGGAAGGCTATAGCCTATATTTTATCACGCTAAGATCAATAGGAGCAAAGATACAGAGAAAAATGTAAAAAATTAGGCCAAAAATTGTGTTTTTTGTATGGGAGCCCTCTTAATTATTTATTTTATTTTAATATTATTATTGAATATTAAAGTACACATATAACTAAGGATTTTGAGAAAAATTCAAGTACTTACCTACCTGTTGCCATTTTTGATATAGAGCAAAAAAGGCCAAAAAAATCACGATTGTTGTATGGAAGCCCCCCTAAAATATTAATTTTATTTAGTTTTTAGTATTTGTTGTTATAGCGGCAACAGATATACATAATCTGTGAAAATTTCAGAAGTCTAGCTATAGCGGTTCTTGAGTTACAGCCTAGAGACAGACGGACAGACATCGAAGTCTCAGTAATAGGGTTCCGTTTTTACCCTTTGGGTACGGAACCCTAAAAACGGGGAAAATTATTTGAAAGGGCTAATATCTCACAGACTACTGGAGCAATTTTTATGTTATTTGACAAGAATGTATAGTCCTTCTTTTTACTCCATTCATCATCATGTCTTTGGCATGCAGAATAAAGCGGCTATCTGCCTCCTTATATTAATTAAGCTCTGTCAACAGCGTTTTCGTTGGTTGAAAATCATATATTCTAATTTTTTAAATTTATTTTTACTATCTTATATCTAAATATTCTTCCAAAACTGGCATTTAAACATTCGATTCAATCGAAAATGATACCAAACTCGACTATATACCTAAATCTCACGAAGTTATTGACCTCATACCTTGTTAAAGCTAAAGCTGCATGAAATCTTCAGGTGGCTCCACATCGTAAACCCATCTTAGGGATATAAAGATCAATCCTACCAAAGGAAATCTTTGGTTCAGCAAAAGCCGTATTCCTCGTTTTTTTGTTTTGTACGCACACGACTATATTACTTTAGAGTGTGTACGTCTCCCTTGTATAGAGTTGACTGTGAAAGTAGTAGAATGAAAGAGCAAATTTTTTTGTGATTTGCATCCAAGCGCCCCAACAAGTGTCATGAATTTTCCAATACAAAATTAAAAAAAGCAAAAAGTTACTCTTTCAGCGCTGCTACTTTCACCGCGAACTCTTTTTAAGGGGGCCCATACACACCCTAAGGTATTATCACTTATCTTTAAGTAGATCATACTCTATATAGAGTAGTAATTATTATAGCTGCTATAAAATTACGAAAAAAATTTCAGGTAAAATTAAAGGCTACCAATTACCATCTGCCGTGACACTTTTACGAATTATTTTTATACCCAAAGTTTATTACTATGACCCCGTAAGTATTTTATGATCGTTTTATTCTTTCATGGCATACTAAAGACGACAGGCATAAAATTGTTTTGCGTAAAAGGCACAATATTATTTTAATGAGGAAAGTATAAATTTAGCATAATAAGAATGACATTCTGACCTAATTATATATATACTGGAAACCATTTCTGGAAGGTCCCTCCCACTGAGCCACAGCCACTTTCAGTTGATGTTAGTGGGATTGTTGGAAGTTGGGACACTTACTGGGGGCAGCCTTATGGGTGTACTGGCAGCCAACATGACAACACATTTTATCGAGTTTTGTCTAGTTTTGTCAAGATTTTGGCAAACGAGAAGAGTACTTTGTCGAAATATATACCTATTATCTGTAAAGCTAGTCTACGAACGAAAAATTTTTCTCTCGACGTACGCATGCTAGGGAAAAAGAGATATATTATATCGATATCGACAACATACCTACTTATTATATAACTACGCTCGAGAGAGAGTGAGATATCTTAGACCGGCTGGCGGGCTCTTCTCGAAGGGCCTGATGTAGTACAGCAGCAGCAGTAGCCCCACAAGTCTGCAACTGCACACTGTCAGCTGGTAGACACTTACAGCGTGATAGGTATGCTGAAGTCGTCGTGTACTAGCAGCTGCTTCTGGAAGAGTCCCGGCCACTGATGGTAGTGGGATTCTTGAGACACTTACTGGGGGCAGCGTGATGGGCATGCTGAAGTCGTCCTGTATTGGCGAGCTCTTCTCGAAGGGCCTGATGTAGTACAGCAGCAGCAGCAGCGGCACGGCGAGCGCGGACGCCGCGCCGAACAGCGCCGCCCCCACCAGCCACGCCCACTCCGGCATTGTCTAGCTGGAAATGAAGGTGGGCTAGCCATCTTGCTGTTGAAGACCTTATGCGACGTTTATACAAGGTGTCACAAAACTAAGTGATAATACTTCAGGGTGTGAATGGATTACCTATACATAGTTTGCTGTGAATAGCAGCGCTGAAAGAGTATTTTTTTTACTTTGTATGGAAAAATTCATGACTCTCATGCGCTTGCCTATACAAATCACTAAAAAAATATATATTTACTTTTACACGAACTCTACAGGAGGAACCCATACAAATCCTAAACTTAGTTTTGTTACACCCTGTATTCAGCCAAGTTGAGCAGGGAAGTGGGCAGCGCGAGAGTGTAAATACTAACTAGTCACTTGCGCTGCCAGTGCTGCCATTCGTCCTGCGGCCGCCGCCGCCGATGCCCGACGCGGCAAGTATGTAAAATGCTGAGTGTAAACGCTCACTCAACTCAAAAAAAATCTGGCAATGCTGATGTAAAGGCGGCTGCCAGATTTTTTTTGTGCCAAGTTGGGACTTTGGGACCTTTTGAGTGAAAAAGCGGGATTCTTCAGTTGTACGCAATTACGCAATTAAGAAGGACCATACACGGTTATTCCTTTTTAACGGGCAAAACACTCAAGCAATCCAGCCTACGTCAAGACGTCTTCCGGTCATGTCATCTAGCAACACAGAAAGTCAACACAGTCAAATGTCAACACAGAAAGGCTTGCAACACCGGACTTCCTTCGACTTGACTCTTCCTTCAATGAAACCACCCCGGCCGGGGTGCAACATCTATCTTCAAAAACGTAATAATTATATATTTTACTTTCATCTACATCTAAATATACAGTCCGCAAGCAATAAGTGATAAGTTGAGTGACATCAGTCAAAAGCAGGACAAAGTAAAAAAAGGTATAAAATCAAAAGTTTTTTAATTTTTATCTTTTTATATTTTGTGTTAAAATAACGTTTACGTGACAATAGATAGCTTTAGTAGCCAAAAAAAATCCACCCCTCTACCTCCCACACTCTTATCTTCATTACGATCTTTTCTTTCTCAGCACGCTGCGCGTAAGTTCGGGCTTTCCCCGAAAAGCGGGACTGAGCCTGTCCCGCGCGGGACATTTAATTTTGATGAAAAAATCGGGACGTCTGGCAACGCTGCTTTACATTAAGGTAACGCCGCGTTAAAGTAAAAAACCGTGTTGGATATGTTTTATATTGCTTGTTTTCTATGAGAAGCCGGCCCGGCCTCTCATAGAAAACAAGCAATGGAACAGCAAAAAATGGAAAGGGCGTAAGCGACAAAATGGTTTTTGTCGTGTAATTTAAAAACCATAAATACAATATGTCATAATAAGCTATAGGCAAATTAAAGTGTATGCTTGAACCAATCTAATTTTACAAATTTTAGAAGCTTAAATCGCTCTCCTCTGTTGGCAAAATAGGAATCCCTTTTCTTACAGAGGTCTTTTTAATTGATTATTCTGTGTTATAAAAGTTAGTGGTTTGCTATGGGTAATTCAAAGACAAAGATATGATGAATACTGACAAGGAACTTTAAATTCTTAGCTTTAGTCATTGCTGAGAAAATCGATATTGCTACAGCCAAAATCAAGGCGTCGCCTTAAGTCGCCAGTAGTGCGACAGCAGCGCGACTTCTAAACCAATGGCTTCTCTTTTTAGTATCGAAGTCGCGCTGCTGCCGCACTACTGGCGACTTAAAGTGAAGGCACCCTTATTGCCACAGAAGTATGGGAGATGTTGCCGGCAGCGCGAGGAGCAGCGGCAGTGGCTGAATGTAAAGGTCCTATAATCATGGTACACCCGGAAAGGGGTTGTAACCATATCGTATCGAGTCGAGGCGAGACGATTACGTCACGATTTCATTTAGTGTGCATTGCAGGAAATTTCAAAGAAACAATACTTAAAACTTGTAAATAAAGTGATTTTTTTATTGAAACAGTCCACCACAAACCACACTACTCCTGTAAGCCAGTATCGACACTCGACAGTAATGTGAAACGTATCTATAATCCGCGAATAGCAACACAAACACAAAATTAATTGTACTTATGCTTAGTACAATTAATTTTGTTGAAGCTACATAAAAAAAATCTTGTTACAGCGTTTTTTTATATTTATTTATTTATTTTGGAAAACCAACAGATTTTATTTGGAATACAATAGAATCAATTTCATATGGGGAAATGCTTTACGCATCCCCGGCGGATTGGAGATATCGGCCGGGGTATGTGGGACTCCCCAGCACCCACTATAACCTCATGGTGCTCCACTCCCCACTTAAGGTAGAGTTGGGGATACTATAGAACCTATCGCAACTCTACCAGTCCTGTCAACCTTATTAAATGTTATTGTTGTCAGAGCATAAAGAATAAAAATTGAATACGAGTTGCGAAATCATCGCTGAATATTAAAATTTATAATGGATTGCTTCAGACTTCAGAGCAATGTGACACGAATCACGTTCACTGTTCAGCTTAATGTAAATCACATAGAGATTTTGTTCGGTAACAGTATAAACATTATACAGTATAACGGCTCAGTCACGAGTTTAAAATCAAACTCGTTCAACATAGAGAGTATAGTTTTACATGCCTGAAACGTTACAGTTTTTGATAATATGAGTTATCTAAAATCACGCTAATATTTCGCTAATATACGCTTTCACTAGATCTGGAACAGTTCGCTATTCAACTCCAGAATAGCCAAATTAATACCAATTCCCAAATTAACGTTGATCAATAAAGAACTACGCAATACATTTTCGAACCCGAGTCGAAAGGGACTGGGAATCAATACATGTAGTGCTTAGTAGATCAGCTATACTATACCCAACCTGCAGGCTGCAGCCCGTGTCCCTCGTCATTCCGAAATCCGAATTCATGCCCATCGGCAGAACAGTGCAAAGTCGTCGTGAAAGTCATGAAATTTTTTCCACTTTTAAATCGCACATTTTTCATAACGCTATTTTCTTAACCCCTCTGTTTATGACACCAAGTCCAAAACGTGTTTATGGCCCGTGTGAAAAAAAGGTTGAGTACTTCTGTAGTAGATCATCTTCATAATAAAAGAATTATTATTAAAAAGATGGTCTACTGTATATAATTTATACTGTGGTTCAGACTTCAGTGCAACAAAATGAATAAAACAATATTGAAATTTAACGCTGCGCTGGGGATTCAGCAACGAACTTAAAATTACTTTTTATATAAAATTTGTGATTTGATGCCAAAAGAGATTACTTTACTCGCCTGCTTCGAAGGGAGATAACAATTTTACAAATACGTATGTTTATTTTCAGTTTCAGTTAATTTTAGCTAACAATTGCGCAAGGAAACCTAAAGTTACTTTCCGATTCTCGTGGCAAGCCACCGCGACCAACGAAAATTCCCTTTTCCCTTTAGCATGGGGAAATGCTCTATGCATCCCTGGTGGATTGGGGACATCGGCCGGGTTATATGGGATTCCCTGGATTTACTCACTACATCCCCATGTTGCTCCACACCCCGCTTAGGCATAGGTTCCAGATACGATCAACCCACCGCAACTCTACCAGCGATTGTCCGCATCTCGCATACTCATCATGGTGTGCACAGTGCACTGTGCAGGCTTTTCTAAGCCGCCGCGATGTGCAGGAGCACCATGCGCATTGTGCATCACGGCACTATCTGGAACTCGGGGCAATGGGCGGCCACTTTATGACCTAGACCAGTGCTATCGCCAACCCGCGGCCCGCCGAGACTTTTTTTGTGGCCCGCATGATGTTAAACCATTTTAAAATTCACGCCCACCGGCAATATATTGTAAAGTCGTTGTGAAAGTCGTAACTTTTTTTCCAGTTTTAAATCGTTAATTTTGAAGATCTTTATTGAAGTGAAAACTTTTTTAGCGGCGTTGAGCACTTTTGTGGGATGGGTAAAAACTGTGAAACTCGCGTCGGATTCTCGTGCTGATCGAAAAACCTTGGAAAAACCGTAAGACGGTTGGAGAGTAGTGTTTTGTGTCGAACTCTAACTCGAACTCGAACTCGACTCGAACTCGAACTCGAACTCGAATTGATTGTAAGGGTTTTTGATTGTAAGGATTAATTAAAAAAAATCGATTTTTTTAAAATCGATTTTCATAAAAAATAGGTTAAAAATTTAATCGATTGTAAGGGTTTCGATTAATTAAAAAAATTGATTTTTTAAAACTCGATTTTCATAAAAAATGGGTTAAAAAAATGCACAACGTTAATAATCAAGTTATCACTTCTGCCGGCACTCCCGGAGTGCAACCCGTCTTTTTTTTAACCCTAAAATTTTTTTGTTGGCCCGCGACACCAAATTCAAGACATGTTTGTGGCCCGTATGAAAAAAAGGTTGGGGACCAGTGACCTAGACTATAGGTTTCATTTTGCTCTACACCACTACAAAGCAGCGGCGGCATGAGTCACTAGCTAGACCAATGTCGGTGGAAAATGAAACCTATAAAGAATTTTAGTCGGTCGCGGTCGCTTGCAGAAAAGATCGGAATGCCACCTCAAGGAAAACATTACTTATCAAATAGGTACAGAAAATATGTCAACTCTCGTGGGAATCAGTAAAGCTTGAGTAAGAAATAATTTCATATTTTTCTCGGTTTCCCAAAACTCTACTCAATCATAGTAAAATATTAGTCTCTGAGGAATTTTGGTACCGACAAATTTCTCTGGTTCTTTTAATATATCGGTGCGTACGCGACGAAACGTACCTACTCTATTATTATAATCAGATAGAGTTTGTGTGTTTGTTAATTTATATTTTAATAGAGGTACAATAACCCCTTATATATTAAGGTACAATAAAGCGCGGTCCTTATTCGTCTATTAGCCATACTTACTACATTTTAAACTTAGTCATGGCATACAATGTTTTGTCCTTGTACGTCAAGCTTTTTTTTGTCGTAGACATAGATGTTTTAATTAGTAAAAGGGTAAAAGGGGACATTATTATATTTATGATATACACGTGTATAACGTAACCTCAAAAGCGGGGTGAGTGAACCATAAATGTAATTGAAGTTGGGTGAAAATACGTCGTTTCTATGCGCGTCCCGACGCTCAGAGGTATAGAAAATTATTCAGCACTTTTCAGGTCATCTTTGAAGTTATCAGAGCCAAAGGGTTAACGTTTTGAAAATGGAAATGGAATATCTTAAAAATACATTCTACGCCTGGCCGTAGCGTAATGATCCGATTTTAATGAGGTACATCAGTAGATGCTTAATAATGATGCGGATAACGAAACAGATTACTACAGAACTACTATGAAAGTGATACGTGGATTGTAAACCTCATAATAATTTATTTTATGCGTACAACGCTGTTGAGTTATATTATATTTATAGCCTATAGGGTTCCTAAGTTTCTGATTTTTTTTATTATTACGTAATCTTTGTAGAGTACCTAACTGAGTAGCTTCACATTATATTCTATAGTCCAAACTACGAAGAAAGTCAAAAACTTCACAAATGATATGTCAAAATTTGTAAGTCATTAACCTTTTGGATCATAATATTTTCATAAGTTCATAACTCCAAGTACGATTGACATTTTCATGCGTAGGTACGTTTTCGCAAAAGGTTTAATAAGGTTGAACTAATTTCACGTCGATAGAGTGTGACGTTATAACATGTAGAGAGTTTGGTCATATAACATATTATTATGGCATAATAAGCTAACATACATTTTGTATGACATAACTAATCCCGGATAAGAGATCACAAAACAACGAAACCCCTAAGGATGTCGCTTCCTTTGTTGTTTATGCATGGCCTTAAGTTACCCAAAAATGCAATGATTTATTATATAATATCATAGCATAAAATGAGACAAGACATCATAATCCGGCAGAAAAAAAATAAAAAAAACCCGAAATCTTCTTGTTACTTTTTGCGCGCCTACGATAAAGAAAAGGGTTTTATTATTGTTTTCAAAACTTGTTACATATTTAAAGTTGGATCTACGTTAATGCGTAGGTGATTTGATCCAATTTTAATTAAGGGCGTTCCTTACGGAGATACCGTAATTTACCGTATTTCAAGCCCTATAAACTCATAATTTGAAAGCTACAAAGTTATAATAAAATTACAGCAATAATCTTTAGTATATCAACATTCCTTTCCCCGTTTTAAATTTTCTATTTTTGTTTATTATACTCATGATATCTGCTTCCAAAGTAAAGCCAATTTATTAAAATTCAAGCATACATTCAGCATCTCCTTAGGATTTACATATTAGTTTTATTTGAAACACACGCCAATAGATCGACAATATCATAAACTAAATATTCACCGTTTTAAATTTATTTTAGGACGATTTTGAACTAAGATAAGTAATAGGGTTTTGGTGCGATCTCGGCAACGCGGCAAATGTATGGCCAAGGTCGTTTGCTCGGGGGACGGCCTTAATGAGTGATGACTAATGAGATGTCAGTAGATTTGTATAATATAGCAATGTGAAGTGTCGGAGGCTTGCTTTACTTCGGATAAAAATCTTATTATGTACCAGGTACCTATAATAGGCATAAATTTACTATACATACTTATATTATCCTTCAAAATGGAAGAGGTAACTAAAGCCTAGGAAGGGGGTAGTAAAATAGGATTTAAATAGATTATCTTTCTTCTCGCAGTGTAGTTTACAAGAAGAAACCTGTTGCTAGAAGTCTTAATAAAGGGACAACATTAAAGACCCTACTAAGTTTCTTTATGTCGACGAACAATAAGTATTGTGAAGTAGATTGTTGATCATAAATATGCTGTATTTTGTGTTGGTTAGTAAATTCCTCGACTTCAGTGCCCCAATCAATAGTAAGTTGGACAATAGACATAGGTACAACAAGAAACTTTTACACCTAGTACCTACCTAATTAGTATTATTACCATCGTATTTCTATTGTGAAAAAAACAATCAATAGTATTTTAAGTTGCGATATAGGTACGATACTATTACTGTTTTTCTACTGTCTACTATACAATTAAAACATAATTGTTAGGCAAGTTAATAGAAATCGGCCAAGTGCGAGTTAGACTCGCGCACGAAGGGTTCCTTACCACAATAGAGCAAAAATAGGCTAAAAATTGTGTTTTTTGTATGTCACACTGTGACAATCTGTGAAAGTTTCAGAAGTCTAGCTATAGCGGTTCTTGAGTTACAGCCTGGAGACACACATACAGACAGACGGACAGACGGGCAGAAGTCTTAGTAATATGGTCCCGTTTTTATCCTTCGGTTACGGAACCATAAAAACACTTGAGTTAAGTACCTGTTTTGACTGTGTTCGTTGTTTGGCTGGGCCATTTTGAGATTAATTTTTTTTAACGTGAAATACAATAATAAGGTTTACTCTGTGATAACGCCATTGCTTGAAGAAATTAAGTATGGATTAACAAAAGGAAAAATGTAATATTATATGTTGGGAAAAATATCTAAATAATAATATATATAATAGGTAATATAGAGAACACTTATTTGAAACCTTTGGGTTTCAATTAAGTAATGTACCTATATTTTGTAATAGTAGAGGAGGGGAGGGTGCTATTTATGTAGTCACTCGAGCGTCATGGAGACCTAGTAGATTTTGTACATTAGGTAAAGCTGATAAAAAAATAATAAGAGCGAACTGCAGCCATTTTAAAGTTTTGAAAAAGAAAATATATTCAGAAAATTGCTTATTTAGGTAAATTATAAATATATTTTAGACAACAAGGACTAAATCATTTAGTTTAGAGCAAAATAAAATATCTGCGAAGCTTAGATATGAAAATATGAAGCTTTATTTTTTTATATTTTAAAATGTCCCTACAGGCTTACCTAACCTAACCTAACGTCAGTGCTTTATATGGAAGCTTCTTTGGGGTACATCCTAAACATCCCCTATCTTAATCTGACAGATCCGATGACATTTCAATATTTAAAAAAAAAATTACCCACCATGTGAGAAATCTGATCTCTATACCATGATAACTAGACACATGTCGGAAGCCTACGCAAGCTTAATCTGACACGCTCGAGCTACTCCCGAAATCCCCTCTTCGCCTCCCCAACTATAAGAGATTCAAAATATTGCTCAACAATATTTTTAAACCTCTTTAATAAAAGCCTTGTCTGTGAAGATTAACAGAACACTACGAAAATAAAATATAATAACATCAAAAGCCACCCTTACTTTAATTTGATGATTCACATTCGCACCCTCCTTTAATAAATTAGGAACCTGAGAACATTGCGTTTAATTTTTTCTATATAACAAAGGTACAACGCAATCAAGGACTAAGCTTATAAATATTCAAAAAAAGAACTCTCTCACCTTTTAAAAAATCTAAAAAGTCATTCCATAACAACTAAGCAACAATTAACGTAACTAACATTACTAATGTTATAAAACACGTTTACTAAACACATTTTAACCGGGCAACCATAGCCGGTTGTTCTGCGTCACTGATAGGAAATCTGTGTGATAATAAGATGGGGTCTGAGCATGCGCGGTCCCTTGCCAATTGGTCCATATCGAAGACCAGGCCACCTGGAATAAACATACCCTCCGTTTGAAAGTCGGTTAAGATGTACCGAACGTTAATTAATAGTTTTTCTATTAAGTCTTATTTTTGTTTACTAATTAATAAGAGGTTTGAGGACGCTTGCGCGCCAAATCAATCGATATTTTCAATACGGAATAATTCATTAAAAATCTGTTATTTTTTTTTATTTTATGACCAGCACATCTGTGTACAGCACTGGGACAAAAAAACTGTCGTGAAAAACAAAAGTTAACTTTTGTTTTTCACGACAGTTTTTTTTGTGTTTTCGGAAATTTCAGAATTTTCATGAAAATCTCGTGTTATTTCTGGCCACAGAAAAGCTAATGATGAGACAGAAACATAATATAGCCTGTACTTCAGAGAAGTTGATTCACAGGCAGATGTGCGACTTACAAGTTACATAAGTAATTTAGTCGCGTTATCTGAAACCCAGCCGACAGATCACGACTAGCACCAACTAGCATTGGATTGACATAACCCGACCAAATTACGTAGGTCCGTTACCTGCCTAAGAATCAATTTCTTCGATGGTATACATCAACCTTATGAGTTACTAGCTGTCCCGGCAAACGTTGTTTTGCCATTCAAAGTATTTCTACTTCATCAGTTGATACAAAATCTTACCCCCTCTTTTGTCCCCTAAGAGGGGTGGGGCGAAAATTTGTATACACCAGATGTTGAGTTGGAAAAAAGCAGTTAATAATATGAAGTAAGTCCATTAAAGAAAAATGTTTGATACAAAATCTGACCCCCTCTTTGCTCCCCTTATAGGGGTGGGGGGGCGGTGATTTTTATACACCAGATTTTGAGTTGGAAGAAGACAAATATATCTGCGAAAACCGTATGCAAATCGGATCAGTAGTTTTCGTGTTAAAGCAAGTCTTATACAAAATCTGACCCCCTCTTTCGTCCCTTTAGAGGGGTGGGGGGAATTTTTTTTATAGACCAGATGTTAAGTTGGAAGAAGACAAATATATCTGCGAAAACCGCATTCAAATCGGATCAGTAGTTTTCGTGTGATAGTGGAACAAACATACAGACAGACAGACAGACAAAAAAACTAACCACATTTTTGGCTTCTATAGCGATGTAGTAACACCCCCCGCTTATTATTTTTTGAATATATTTAATGTACAGAATTTTCATTTCTACAGTTTTATTATATGTATAGATAACAACCCTTATATCTTCGTCAGGGGTTTAAAAATGAGGGTTCGCGGATTTCTGGGGCGTGACTGGGGTCAGATGACCCGACTACGTTTACCCCTTACCAATGAAAATATTTACCCAGCGTCTTTATTATGCGACTTTTCCAATATATCAGACGAAAAATGGCAGTCGTGAGACACGTAGCTCAATGTGCAAGTAAATATACAAAGTGTAACAAAAGTAAGTGATAACATTTTTGGGTTTGTAATTGTAAGTGCGTCCCCTGTATTGAATTCACTGTAAAAGTAGCAGCACTGAAAGAGTAACTTTTTAAACGTTTGTATGGGAAAGTTGCTGACGCTCGGGCGCTTGCTCATACAAATCACAAAAAAAAGCTCTTTCAGCGCTGCTTCTTTCACAGTGAATTCGTTATAAGGGACACTTACAAACCCTAAACTCTAAAGTTTTATTACTTAGTTTTGTTAGAAGATCAACTACGATAACATGGCGCGACAAATGACTGTTTCAGTGTGTGTAGTCACGTCCTTATGATTTGAAGAGTTTGTATGTAATAAGTATTCAACCAATCACAGTACACGCAATATTTCAGTTAATGTCACTTATTACCAAGATTTGTTGGTCAACTAATCATAACTAGCCTACCGCGCAAGACAACGCACTTCAAACGCTTTGAATTTTGGAGGGACGCGCCATGTTATCGTAGTCGATCTCTACACCCTGCATATTATAATAAGCTTATAAGATTTTTCAAAGGCGTAATTTTTAAAATATGAACACTAATTCATTGCTCCACTGTCTCTGTAAAGCCTGATCATTGGCTATTTCAAACAAAACTCAGACCTAACTCAGACAAACATATCTCCAGGCTTAGAATTCTCATTTAAATCCTAGAATCTAGTTTTGTATTGATCGTGATTGCGTCTGCGAAATTGGATGAGAGTAATCTAGTGCTCCTCTCGTGCGTGGTATTTGTCTGGTGCCTACACGGTAAATACGATTTAGATACACGTACAACAGGAATTATGAGAAACTAGATGACGCATGCAACTCTGTTGCGAAAACATTCATTTATCGCGCGGGAACCGTACATTTTTGGGGCTAAAAATATCCTATGTCCTTTCCTGGGACTCAAAGTGTCTCCATAATAAATTTCAGAAAAATCGTTTCAGCGCTTCGATCGTGAATAGGTAACAGACAAACAGACACACAGACAGACAGACAGACTTTCGCATTTATAATATTACGTATGCATTCATCGCTTTTGTATCATCACCACTTTGTTCATCCTGTAATTATTGTTTTTTAATCTATGGGCGTTTTTACGTTAGTTTGGCCCAGTGGTAAGTTTTCGACGAACTTGTGGGTACCAGACAACGCAAATATTGTATTAAATACTTTAGATATATATATATTTACTTTGCAATCATTGATAGCAATCATGGTTATTCAACATATCCAAAGCGGAGAGGGGCCTACATACTCTATTACTCTAGTATGAAAAGTTAGGTAGGTGTTGTACCAGTAAAATAAAAACATTATAATATTTATTTCGTTTATTAAAAACATCGAATAATATAACACTCGCTCAACGTCTACATACAAATATCTCTAAGATATTTCTCATGCATTTTATAATATTATATTAATATTCCACTTGAAATCTCATTTCAGTGTTTGTTATGGCTAGTTTATAATTTGTGTTTGTTTAAAAAAAAATTAAGCGTCGGACAACGCAGCGACACCAGGCAAAACTTTTCCTGAAACAAAGAAAACAAAAGATTAGTAACTACTTAGTAAGAGCGTTTTACATTATGCGACGCGATATCGTACCGATAAATACATGAGATGTACCTACTGGAACAGCAGCTGGAATAAGACTGAAGAGGGTTTAGGACTTAGGTACTTCCTAGTCTTTTATGGGAGACCTGTATCGCGTAATGTAAAAAAGATGATAGTATATTCCTTATAAATTACTATACTTTCTTAAGTTTAGAAGTTATAACCCAAAGTTTTATTTGGCATGGAGATACTTTGGGTCCCGGGAAACTGTACGGTCCCCGCGATACAAACGCTTCTGCGTAAACGAAATCAGTATCATCAGTATGTTTAACAATAGTTTTTCTCATTATTAGCTAGTGCTAGTGAATAGATAAACCGGATACAAAAACCCTCATAAACAGAGCATTTAAGTCCGCACTCAGATACATTTAATGATAATTAAACTTCAATTTAATAAAGAGTTTCAGAATTACAGTCAAATTAATTATTTGACTGTAATTAATCTTCATTTAATTACAGTCAAATAATTAATTTTCCTCTCTGAGTGCGGCAGTTAGCAAGTTGCAGCTTTAGCTTTATATTTTTTATGAGAGTAGGCCAGTGGCCACTTTATTTCCGCCGCCCCATGTACGTAATCTGTAGGGCCTCTATGGACGCTGCCGCTTTCAGGCTGCGGCCAATAACGGCCTATTTATAAATCCGGGACTGGGCAGTGTTAATGATATGACGTCACACGGCGAATGTCGATCGTGCAATGCGCTATGCAGATCGCATGTCGCTGCACACCAGAGTTCTAGGTCATTTGTGAAAATTCATTTATAATTGGACGTTAATTTAAACTTGTCTGGCCAATGTCCTTGGGATAGTCGTGGTAAAAATCCTGATCAAATATGTTCTATCGACTATCTCGGTCTTTACATGTGATATGAAAGAAAAGGCGTGAATTTTAGTCACATGATTAGAAAATGGTGCAAGTGGCCCTTAGCGGGCCCCAAGACGATAAATTTGATTGCCCAATATCACGTATTGTGCAAATGTGCAATATTATTGACGGCCTAGGTTTACTATTGCTCGCGCCCTCCTTTCAATCTTATTGTCAAATAAATTATTCAATGATATTGTTTTATGTTACTGCACAATAAATTGACCGTCTAGGCCCTAGGGGACCGCTTAGAGATATAGCTGTGACTGGTGAAGTCTTTATTATATGGCGGTCTGGTTAACAATGGGTTAACATTGATTGACGTCACTGACTATTACATCTCTCTATAGGAAACAGCATCAATGGTTTGCGACGCTCTTGTGTTGAAGTTATTGACCGCATTGTCGTTGTATCAAGAAAATTAATAATATGTATCTGCGTAAGTTACCCTTTCTGAGAGCCCCCAAACAATTGTTATATGGGGCCCCACTAATGCAACATTATGAACTAGCTTTTAAATATAGTTTTTACAGTGATATAATTTCTGCATATTCTGGCAATAAGTTGATTTATATAGAGATTTAGATAGAGATCTAGCGAATACATTTGGCAGATTTTTTATTGTGACAATGATTTCAATCATTACTCTTGATCCTCTGCAAAGCTCCCCCAAAATTATAGGCTGCGACCGCACCGGTATATTATGCGTTGCTGACTTTAAACTTATAAAGTCATAATTCGATAGGCAATTTCATAAAACAACCATTTCAAACACGGTAAGTGGTCCGTCCACGGATTTAAAAAAAAATACGGATGGAGCATTACACTATTAAGAGGTGAAGCATGCAAGGTACGACAATTTCGTCACAATTTCGTTTATTGTACACGTGACCGACACTCACACACGCAACTAGATACTACAACCCGCTATCATTGTACATTGAGTGACGGCGCCAATGACACGCACACATCCTACACGGGCGGCCATTACTTTGCTTCACTCGGGATTATACAAGGTTACGTCCGTATTTTTTTTTAAGTCCGTGGGTCCGTCTTACATAATGTAGCGAATTTCCGTGCTCTGCATTATAAAATGATGGTGTTCAAACCGTGTCACGGTCATATCGCTACCAGGTTTTAGCCACAAGAAATAGCTAATTAGAGAGCCAATTTTGAATAAATTTTAACCAATTTCAAATAATAACTGTTTTAAAATAGTTTAACCCATTCATTATGATGGTCGTTATGAATATTGTCATGTGACTTGTCATATTTATTTAAGGCGCTTTATTGAACGTAATTTTACCGCAAGATCAATTTTATACTTAATTTGTATGACTATAAAGTCGTGAATACGCTGCGGCCATAAGCTATCGGCTCGCTCGGAAAAGATGCGAAAAACGTAATTTTAATTATTTAAAAAATAACTAGGAGCATTTAAGCAAAATGCTTCTATACGATTTTGAGTTGCAAAGGTGTCTATCAATTAGACTAATTTTGCACAAAACATCTATTTTCGTTTAAAAATAATCTTCAAATTTCGTATTTTTAAGAGGTCATTTCGATCAAGAAATGTATCGAGGCAAAATACATTAATCGTGTTTCTGGTTCTTCTCAAACCTAGATAAGGCTATGAAGATATGTATATCTCATTACCAGATTTGTAACATTTCTGAGGGTCCTATAGTATTACGTCAAAAAGGACAGTTTTTTCAATATAGCACCTTAAGGCGACGCCTTGATAATTTGGCTGTAGCGATGCCGATTTTTCTCAGCAATGACTAAAGCTAAGAAACTAAAGTTCATTGTCAGAATTCATCATGTCTTTGTCTTTGAATTGCCCATAGCATAACACGATTGGACAACTTTTATAACACAGAATTATCAATCGAAAAGACCTTTGTAAAAAAAGGGATTCCTATTTTTCCAACAGAGGAGAGTGATTTAAGGTTCCAAAATTTGTACATAAATTGGTTGAAGCATACACTTTAATATGTGCATAGCTTATATGAAATGTATTTATGGTTTTTAAATTACGCGACAAAAACCATTTTGTCGCTTACGCCCTTTCCATTTTTTGCTGTTCCATTGCTTGTTTTCTATGAGAGGCCGGCCCGGCCTCTCATAGAAAACAAGCAATCTAAAACATATCCAACACGGTTTCCTACTTTAACGCGGCGTCACCTTAAGTGATATTAGTACATTATAATATTAAAACAAAATTAAAGGAATGCTGCGCAGAAAGTCATAAGAAGTAGGGTGCTTATTCATTAAACTTATTGAGCACGGTCCCTTTTAAGCGGCATTGTAAAACAATTTTCACCAATGCGTTGCGAGGTGTCTGTTGCTTTACGCTACACAATGCAATAGGCATTGTGTAGCGATGCCTATTGCATTGTGTAGCGTAAAGGACTTTCTCCACTCTACTAGATAAACATGCACATTAATAAATCCTTATTCCCACACCGTCCCACACACGCACACACACACACACACACACACAGCGAGGCGCCGTCACCGGTGGAGACGTGCGACACCTTGTCCTCCGTGCATGGTCTTCGGGCAGCACTTCGCCGTGTCGCCGCTGCCTATACACACACACACGCACGCACGCACGCACGCACGCACGCACGCACGCACGCACGCACGCACGCACGCACACACACACACACAGTACAAGACCTACCTTCGAGCAGCTCGAGGGAGGCGCCGCCGCCGGTGGAGACGTGCGACACCTTGTCCTCCGTGCACCACTTCGCGCAGCACGTGGCCGTGTCGCCGCCGCCTGCACATACAGATTAAATCATCAAATGTTTTAAAATTAAGGACAGGCTACGGCGTACTTAAAGAAAAATTGTTTATATAATATAGCTGCAATAGGTGCAGCACTCTAGAGTGGGCAACTGCACTTTCAAACACATCTTAAAGTTTCAAATATGATACTTCTCAACCTCAAACGACAAGCCATTAAGCCACTTTAGCCATTTAACAGTTAAAATACAGTATTTCTATAAGTTTTAATACACAACATGTAAGATCATTTCAATTATAATCTAATGTTGGAGCTAGATTTTTTATTTTTTTAAGTATTTTTAAATAATCCAACTCAAACCCGCGACAGTTTTGTGATTTTTGCTGGAAAAGGTTTAGAATATCACCTGTTTATAGATTGTATTGACATCTTAACGGTATGAAAAAAATACAATGTACTGTTGAGAAAGTCGTCTATAAAGTGTTGGAATTTACCACTTTCCATCCACTACCATCGGCAAAATTTCGTATACGGACTCTTAATAATAAACATTTTTGCTTCTAAGCAGCTAGATAAGTTAGCTATTCGTGCGTTGCACTTCTAATGTTGCGAATGTCCATGGGCGACGGTAGTTGATTTCCATCAGGTGACCAGTTTGCTCGTTTGTCCGCTTATTTAAATAAAAAAAGCTATTCTTACACAGAACAGACTTACCAATGATGGTGATGGTACCCTTAGCGGTAGCGGCGACAACGGCGTCCATGAGCGCGCGGGTGCCGCTAGAGAACTTCTCAAACTCGAACACACCGGCCGGTCTGTGAGACAATCACAATATAATGTAGGGATAGTACTCCTTGGTCCTAAGGCAGGGGTTCCCAAACTTATTTTGTCTACCGCCCACTTCGAGAAAAAAAAATTTGGCGCCCTCTTGTTTCACCTACTTTTAAATTAAAGCCTCTACTCTAGTTTATGGGTCCCACACCGCCCCCCCCCCCCCCCCTAGGCCTTCAGCGCCCACAAGCGGGCGTTATCGCCCACTTTGGGAAAGATCGTCCTGAGGAGTCATCCATAAAGTATGTTACACCTAAAGGGGGAGGGAGGGGATCGACGAGTGACCTGTTTTACCAACCTGTTTATCTATAATAAACAGCGTCTTTAATGAGCACTCACCCATTCCATACGATGACCTTAGCTCTCGCGATGGGCTCGGCGAAAAGCGCCTGGGACTTGGGACCGACGTCCAGCCCCATCCAGCCGTCTGGGATACCACTATCCACCTCAGCAGTACTAACCTGGATACAATATGAGAGATAAACATTAAAAGGTAAACTATTTACAATAGTTGGAAGACAAAATTGAGTAGTCAAAAATAATACTATGTATATGTATAGTTAGACTCGTATTTCAAGTCATCTAATTTTTTAAAATGAAAACTGGACGTAAAGTCCGATCCTTGCTACAAGCAACCGCGACCACACCTTTATAAAGTGACATTTTATTTGAATTTTTGTCGGTCGCGGTCGCTTGTCGTTCGGAATGGTACGTTAAGTGTTTTGTATTAAGACTACAGTATTAAGGCGGGGATTAATCTCAATCCAAAACGATAACCTTGCACACAACCAAAGACCAAGCGTATACGCATCGCAATAAGATTCATTTTAGCTTAGCATAAAACTGTAGTTACTAGAGGCGGATCTTCTCTATTTTTAATGTTTTTTTTTTTAATATCTTTGGAAATAAATATTAAGAAACAAAATTGTTCGGTTAAATATATTTTAATATAGATTTACTAACAATTTATTCAAATAAAATTTATAATTATCCTAGTTAATACTTATACTTCGATGAATTAGATTTTTGTCAGAGGTGAGTTTGTAAAATAATTACAGCCAAAGTATTACGTTTTATAAAAATGTTTATGGTTTAAAGTCTTTTAAATGTTGTGCTTTATATCTCATATTTTTTACATTTCGTTATTATATTGCAACTAGGTAAACCGGGAGTCACGGAATAACAAATTGGGGTTTATCTCCGCCTTAAATAAATAAAATATATCGGCGTTTTAAGTGATAAAAAGTACCTGCGCGTTTTCATCGAATTTGTCACCCAGAACAAAGTCTACAGGCAAGTGAATTTTAACATTATTCTTTGCGGCCTTTTCTAATAATTTACCAACTATCTTGGCGCCCTCCGCATCATACAGCGAATTTCCGATCTGAAATAAAATAAATTGTTACAGTAACATAAATTTAAAATCAATCATATAAATTCATCCTTACTTCCTTCTTTATATTATCAACTACTAGCTATTTTATTATTAAATAAAACACGAATAAAATGACATTTTCTAAAAATGATTCCTAGCTAGATCGATTTATCGCCCCCGAAATATACACATGCCAAAAGTTTACAGCAGATGATATCAGATGGCGCAATGTAGCCATCAATTTACATCAGACTTTTGACAAAATTCTGCGAGGGGGCTCTCTATGCCCCGTGTATTATATTTCTCTATGGGTTGTAATAATTTACTATTATTTATTCAACAAATGCACTTATCAATATATAAAGTACCCAGTAGCCGATTCTCAGACCTACTGAATATGCATATAAAAGGTGAATGCCCAAAAATGTATGGACCAAAAACCCGTAATCGATTCAAACCATTTATATGGGGCGTAGTAGACTACATCTACGGTATCCCAAATACAATGTCCTTTTTGGATTAAACAATCACCAAGTACTTTAAAAACGATCGGACTTTTCTATCATCTATCATATTTAGGACGACATGATGCTACAAACGATAATGTGACGATTAGTACGTAGTAAAAACCATAGACTTAGTAAAAACACATTTATATTTGTCTACTGATTCTTGTGTTCATGTATTTAATATTAAAATATTTATCACTTTTATATCTGAAAGTATAAAATGTCAGTTTGGTATAGAAATGATATAATCTGTACATGTATTTTTAACGATTATTACATGATATCAGTTAACTATCCACGTCTTTTTGAAAATAAAAGGGCAAACAAGCAAACGGGTCACCTGATAGAAAGCAATCACCGTCACTCATGGACACTCGCAACGTTAGTAGGTGCGTTTAAGAGGGAATAGGTATTCCCTCCTCGGAGGTAGGTATTTTTTTAAAGATCTTAAATACCATTTTGTCGGCATCATTAATATGTGCATTCATGCCGAATTACAGCTTTGTACGGTGACATCTCTTTTTAGGGTTCCGTAGACAACAAGGAACTTTTATAGTTTCGGTCTGTTCTGTTTACAAAGCTGTAATTCGGTATGAATGCACATATTAATGATGCCGACAAAATGGTATTTAAGATCTTTAAAAAAATGTTTAAGGTAAGTACCTCGCCTCCCCTACACATATTTTAGCAGGGATGATTTTTTTTTTCGCGTCCACCCCACAGTGTGAGGTGTCGTTGAGTATCAAATATCATTTTCCGATTTAGAGATGTGAAATATGAAGTTTTAAAATGGGATAAAATCTTTAGTCTTGCAGTGTCCCCCCTTCTACCAGCTAAACGGTTGCCTCTGGAAAAATATTCACGGGAGTAGGAAATATGCTGAATTTAAAAGAAAAACTATCATGGCTAAGAAGACTTCATAAGTTATTGAGTAATAGTCGATCAACTAAAAAAAATGTAACTAATCGGAGAAGTATTGAAGGAACTTATAATTTAAATTCCTTTAAAAACGTAACTGAGAGGATGTTGTTAGTAATGTATTTCAACACGTTATAAAATATGTACTACATTCATTGACCATTCAAAAAATATCAAAAACTAGGTACTACGGAACCTTATATTGCGCGTGGTCCGACAAGCACTTGGCCGGTTTAGACTTTATTTTCTCTAAATTATATATTCTTATACGACGTGTCACCATCGTTTTTACGAGGAAAACACAAAAACAAAGGAAGAAACTACATAGTTGATTCAAAGCGCTGTCTTAAAATCTCAGATTTATTTTTTCAAATTATCCATTTCGTTTATGGTTTTGAACAAAATGATTTGCATATTTACAATTAATGGTCTATTTTGCTGTACTTATATAAATTATTTTAATCGACTATGGGTTTTTTTTTGGGCATTCACCTTTGGTAAAAATCAGTAAAGCCGGTTTGGAGGAGTTCGTGGACTAACATTGTGACACGAGAATTTTATATTTAAGATTTAAACAAGAATTGCTCGTTTAAAGATGTAAGATTATTAACTTAAAACTCTGAATTGATTTACAAGTTTGATATGGAAATAGTTTGACTCACCATAAAGAATGTAGTATAGTTTTTAAACACTTCAAAACCCAGAAAAACAGATAATATAGTTTTTATCCAAAAAAATTGAGATAATACAGTTGTCTGTAATATAACTTACCGCCATGCCTTTGCTCTCTTTAAGGAAGGTGTAAGCCATGCCACCACCGATGATCATTTCATTAACTTTGTCTAATAGATTTTCAATCAATTGAATTTTGTCTGCCACCTTAGCACCACCGAGTATAGCCAGGAAGGGCCTAGAATGATAAAATATGAATATTATATAATGTAACATTTTTAGAGTTACAATTAGAGTCTAGCTCTCTCCGATAGTCAAGCTGCACTTAAAGCACTGACAGCCGCACAAGTCTTGTTCAAATTAGTTCTGGAATGCATTGAGACATCAAACATGCTGGGAAGGAACAACAACATCCGCCTAGTATGGGTCCCGGGCCACAGTAACGTTCCCGGCAATGAATCCGCTGACGACCTGGCTAGGCTTGTGGCCGAGAGTCTCATTTATGGCCCAGAACCAGTCTATGGTATAACTCCCAGTACCACAAAACAAGTGCTCAAGGAATGGGGCCACGGACTATGCAGGAAGCAATGGGCTGAGACCCCTGGCCTTGAACACTCCAAGTCACTAATTCCTGGCTTCAACAAGAAACTATCAGAATTAGTGCACTTAGCAGGACGATGTCTGTCAGTGCGAATATCGACGTAAAGAACATTAAAAAACTATTCGGTTATTTCCTTTGAACTATACAAAAGTATCCTTTTTGTAAAAAAAATCATATGATTGTCATTGAAAATTACGAGATGTTCGAATTTGAAGTGTATTTTTATGTGATATTTAGATTTCTTTACAGAATTACCATGCTATTTTTTAATATTACGTTCGATTTTTGGAGTGAAAACTTCTTTAGCGGCGTTGAGCACTTTTGTGGGATGGATGGGTAAAAACTGTGAAACTCGCGTCAGATTCTCGTGCTGATCGAAAAACCTTAGAAAAACCGTAAGACGATTGGGGAGTAGTGTTTTGTGTCGAACTCGAACTCGAATTGATTGTAAGGGTTTCGATTAATTAAAGAAAATCGATTTTTTTAAAATCGATTTTCATAAAAAATGGGTTATTTGATCAAATAATCATTTTTGATTGGATCCTATAATATATGATCCTATAAATGATCCAATATAAATGATAATTTAATACCCCCCTTAAAAATTTAATCGATTGTAAGGGTTTCAATTAATTAAAAAAATCGATTTTTTAATAATCGATTTTCATAAAAAATGGGTTAAAAAAATGCACTTTTATTTAACATTTAACAATTAATAATCAAGTTTTCACTTCTGCCGGCACTCCCGGAGTGCAACCCGTCATTTTTTTTGTAATTCCTTTTTGGATCTACATTAATTTTGATGTACTTAAGAGAATTCCACATAATTTCTTCAGACTGGAAGCTTAAAAATCAGTTTTTTCGAACTGGCCTGGCCTTAAAAGATATTTTGTTTCCAACAATTCATTTTACGCAGAGTAGATAACACATTGTGAATTCCCACTTTACAGGAAAATTGAAATTTATTTGACCTTCCAGGGGGGGGGGTGGGGTCAGTTGCCTCGGTACGCCCATGGGTATTTGTAGTATAACAACTTGCAGATTCTGTGAGGAGGAGGATGAAACACCTATTCTCCTTCTCCTCAACTGTCCTGCTCTACTACAGAGCAGGAATAGGCACCTTGGTCACCACGGATACTCATCCACAGAGGAAATTCGTGGCACTAACCCCAACCATATCATTCAATTTATGAGCAGTATTGGGTTGGGGATGATACTCTAGTGCGAAGGAGTCACAATAAATCCTCATGGGTTGCAGTGATGTCAGGGCTATAGCGACTTGCCTTCTTTAAAAAAAATGTACATTACAATTAAACTCCAATGAAAACTATTATTAAATGACCTATGTTTCACAGATTAGTTACTCTTTTAGCCCACAATTGTTATGAATTAAAAAAGAACAGTTAATAAAATATGCTGTAATAATATATTGCTTGTTTATTTTTTAACCAAAAGCAGATAAAGGCAGCTTACCTTTCTGGCTCGTGAAGGGCTTTGGCAAAGTACTGTAATTCTTTTTTAAGCAAGAAGCCACTGGCTCTTTGTTCAAAACCTTCACCCATCATTGAACTGTGTGCTCTGTGTGCTGTACCTGTAATAAAAAATAGTGTTCATTTAGCATCAACATAATAGACATCTATAACTCCATAACATTTAAAAAGTAGGTACAGACGTAGATAATCAAGGTAGTAAAAAAAGCATTGCTTTTTTGCCCTGGCCCATGAATGAAAATGATTCATAGATTCTCCTACATTATTTACTAGGGTTATGACAATTCAATGTTAGATAAAAATTGTAATCTGACGGCTGAGTCTAAATTAGCATGTCTGAGACAATATTATCTAAATTAGCATTTACATATAACAGAGGCCTGTTCTCCATTGCCAAGAAATCAATTTTTGTTATATTACTTCTGAGTTTTAACCCATCAAGCCCTGTATGAGCACCGGTGATCGCGACAACAATAGAATACAATGGCAATTCCGAGAACCTCCAATCGAAGGATTAAGGACTTACCAAAAGCATCATTGACATACAAGTCACCCAACTTCCTCAAGCTTGCCCTGAAGGCTTTTACTTTCTCTGGGTCCGCCTTCACCTTGGCTCCCTTCTCATCTACACCCTTGCCTTCTTCTTCAACATGGAATCTGAGGTTCTCCAGCAGTATAATTGAGCCCGCTGGTGGATCAGCACAGGCCTGTTCTACTTCAGCTCCAACACAGTCGGAGAGGAATGTAACATCTCTAAAAATATAAGAAGCAATTTAAATAATACATCTGTAAGTAGGAATTTAAAAACCTTTTTGAGCTAATTTGGCTTAATGAAGGATGGCAATTGTTAGCCTCAGAAGGCAGCAAATGAGGTATTTATATTTATTTTTACAAATATTTCAATTTTACAAAATGTTTATGCTTTATATAAAGTTTTCCAACTAAACCACTAATTTAAAATTTCTTTAAAAATATACAGGTACTTCTAAAAATTTGATCTGCTTTTGGTTACTTTACTTGTTTAATAACTTCTTCAGCTCCTCGGCGACGGGTTTCATGGTGTACTTTAGGTTCGCTTGCCCATCCGGCCTTCCAAGGTGGGACATAAGCACCACCGATTTTGCTCCTTTATCCAAGGCATACTTTATGCTGTCTAGCGCCGCGACTATACGCTGGTTATTAGTTATCTTCCCTTCTTTGAGAGGAACGTTGAAATCAACTCTGGAAATAACAGAAATGATAGATATTTACAAATTTTGAACAACCAACCAAAGGAAACTCAAGTCGATTGAATATAAGACTTCTTTAATTACCTCATCAACACACGCTTTCCTGATAAATTAAGAGCATCAATACTTAATTTATTGAGTGCCATATTCAATTTTTTGGGCGTTTAAACAATTTGTAATAATCGAATAAACCACAGAATTTGTTCTATTAACCTTGTCAAATGTCAGAAGGGTCAAATGTGACGCCTGTCAAACATATTTTTTAATACAGCCTACAGGCAAGAAACATAAAAAGTTTTTGTTTTATGGAGGCACTTCACATGGCAATTTGTATTTGCCAAAAGATCACCATGTGTGGACGGTATGTTTGACAAGTATTGGCCTTATTTGCCTATTTGACAAATATGACCAATACCAAATACACGTACCTTTGTCGGTTTTTGACGCACATCAAAAGAGTTAAATAGGCAAGTATAGCCACAGACTAATAAGAGATACTACGTATAGTACAGCTCAAGTACAGCTCGACAAGGCTTTAAACGTGGCGAAAAAAAGGAACTAACGCTGCGTCATACAATAACGTCATTTTTTACAGTTCTCCTTTACGAGCAGTGCCAACTGCTACCACCTACGTTCATTTAAACCCTTGTCGAGTTGTCGCACTGTAAAAGGGCCCATTCATGGCAGTCCGCCATGCAGTCCGCCGGCTTATGTAGGATAGTGAATGGTGTCGCAGGCCTACAGCCATGCATGATGCAGGCTTGCAACACCATTCACCATCCGGCATAAACCGGCGGACGGCACGCGCCGCACGGCGGACTGCAATGCAGGATAGTGAATGGGCCTTTTTAACAAAATCAAGTAAAAGTTTGGTATTTGACGTCCATGTGTGGTAGGCCGTATTTGTCTTTATTTGCTTGTTTGTGTAGACGCCAATAATTTTGCCAAATGCAACAAATAGCCAATAGCAAATACAAATAGCCATGTGAAGCGCCTCCATTAAACTTACAAGTACCTTTTTATTATGGAGGCACTTCACATGTATAGGTCTACCAGAATCTGATTAAGTTTATACCGCATTTATACATTCGCACGAATAGCGAGGCGAATCACGAGGCGAATAACGAACACGAATGTGTAAACAGGCGTTCGCTATTCGCCTCGCACTTCGCCTCGCGATTCGTGGCATTCGCGTTGAGAGCGGTTTTTCGGATGCGAATCAAAGGGCACGAATAGCGAATACGAACTTACTGTTTACACATTCGCCTGTATTCAGTTGACAGCTAGCGTCTGACCCTACAGGACGTGTACAAAGCTGAACATATAATATATATTTTGGTTTAAGTACACTGTATTGAAAATTAGCCTATTTTTTTAGTACAGTGTATAACTGCATAGTCTGCATATTATAATGTTATCATGTTATTATTATAATAATGTTAGTACAATGTTATTAGTTATTACAGTCTTTTTTTTTTTCTTACCAATGCCACATACGTGTACCATTGTGTAAACTTAAGTCATAATTTAAGATATATAACATATACATACTTATACAAAAATATTATATTTTGTTGTTAAAGTATAATAATATATTATATTTATTAGTTTCTTAGTATTTACGAGCGCGTAGCCCGCCGACAAACTACTATACAGTTTGGCGGGATAATATTATAATAAGGAAATATATTTTGGTTTTTAACAGAGATTAATTATTAGTATTTAGTATTATTATTATTATGTACTAATAGAAATGGAGTGGAGTAAAAGGCGAATTTTAGAATTCCTAGAATTTTACAAAAATGAAGAGCTCATTTGGAACTCAAAATATCGCTATCATAAATTTCATAATATTTTTCATTCAACATCGCTATCATATGAACACGTCTTCCATGTTCGTGTGCGAATGCCAAAATGAATCACCCCACGAATGTGTGAACGGTAGTTCGCGACAGCATTCGTACACGAATGTTTCGTTGATGACGAGGCGAATGGCGAACGTGAATATGTAAATGCAGTATAGAGATCTTTGGATGGCAAAAAGTGAGAAAATAAATTTACTCTAGCAATACCGGGGTGATAGGAATAAAAATTTTCATCTTTTTTTATTCCTTTATCGGCTTATTTCGTATGTGAAACATGAAAATATAAAAATTTATCCAATGATCAAGGATATTTTTTGAAAATCAGCTGTCAAAAATTGCCATCAGATTCTGGTAGATCTATATATTTATTATGCTATTGGCTACTTGTTGCATTTGGCAAAATTGTTGACGTATACGTAACAGAAATAAGCAAATAAAGGCAAATACGGCCTTCCACACATGGACGTCAAATACCAAACTTTTACTTTTTTTTATAAAATAAGGG
Organism: Lysandra bellargus; assembly: GCA_905333045.1. Lineage (NCBI taxonomy): Eukaryota > Metazoa > Arthropoda > Insecta > Lepidoptera > Lycaenidae > Lysandra > Lysandra bellargus. The sequence continues at coordinate 6,761,830 of HG995333.1, forward strand.
GGCAAACGAGCAAACGGGTCACCTGATGGAAAGCAACTTACCGTCGCCCATGGACACTCGCAACGTCAGAAGAGCTGCAGGTGCGTTGCCGACCTTTACTTTACTTGATTTTGTTTACTTGCCTATAATTTGACTCTCTTGATGTGGCGCGTCAAAAACCGACAAAGGTACAGATATGTGTATTTGGTATTGGTCATATTTGTCAAATTGGCAAATAAAGCCAATATTTGTCAAACATACCATCTACGCAATATGGTGATTGTTTGGCGAATGTACATGAAATACGCAAATAAAAATAGCCATATGCATCCATTATAAATAAAGGATTGTTAAGATTAGTTTTAACATTCTTTCAACTTTGTTAATGTTTCTGTCTTCAAAAAAATAGGTAAAAAGCTAATACTCCCAGTCCCTTTACGTTTCTAATTTAGATTGAGTACTAGCTTTATCAATAATTTATTATTATCTCATTCTTTAATTATTACTCCGTCTTAGTGACAGATGTGTTACTTGTAGAAAGTTCAATGTGAAAGTAGCAGCCTGCAGCGCTGAAAAACCAATTTTTTTCACTTTTGTATGGGGCAAGTGGAAACTCATGATGCTGCGCGCTGGGACGCTTGTGACAGTGAACTCTCTACAAGGAACTCGTGTCTCGTACACACCCTAAAGTATTATCCCTTTGATGACCTCTGTGGCTTGGCCGGGGGTCGCAGGTTTGAATCCCGCTGACGAAACAACAGGTTTTCAATGTTCCCGGGTCTGGATGTGATAAAATAAAAATTTAAAATCTTATAATATTATAATATTAAATGTATATAAATATAAAAGTATTAAATGAAGGCACTTCAAATGGCTATTTGTATTTGCTATTGGCTATTTGTTGCATTTGGCAAAATTACTGACATATACACAAATAAGCAAATAAAGGCAAATACGACCTTCCACACATGGACGTCAAATACCAAACTATTACTTGATTTCTTTACTTGCCTATTTGACTCCTTTGATGTGCGTCAAAAACCGACAAAGGTACGGATACGTGTATTGGCATTGGTCATATTTGTCAAATAGGCAAATAAGGCCAATATTTGTCAAACATACCGTGTACACACGGTGATTGTTTGGCGAATACATCAAATACGCCAATACAAAATATAGCCATATTGTGAAGTGCCTGCATAATATATTTCCGTTAATGTCTGGTACCTGTAAGTCACAGGCTACACGGTCAAATTCTCATCAATCTGATCCATCAATCTGATTGACGGAATATTGATGGTTATAAAAAGTTCATATTAAAAATACGATCAATCTATCAATCCGAGTCGTACACGATCAAATTTTCGTCAATCAGTACCAGATTGATGGATCAGATTGATGAAAAATTGACCGTGTAGCCGCTGACTATGTCCTGTAACACAAGTCCTTCAGGCACGGAGCCAGGCCAGCCAGACTGACGTGGTGTGAAGCGTCAATTATAGATATTATTATTATAGTTTTGTAATTTGTTACACCCTAAAAGGGCACATTTGCAGTCCGCCGTGCCATGGGCGTAGCCAGCCTTGGGCAGCAGTCAACCTGACCTCTGGGCCTATGCCAATTTGTGAATCTGTTTCAGGTACAGAAAATAAACAATTACCCACAGGCCACCTGTGGCCTGTGGGTAATTGTGTGTGAATTATAGTGTGAATTATATTCGGTGTTATGAATTACGCGTTTTAATAAAATGTAATACTCATTCAGTTATTGTACGGTAATACGGCTCGCTTTCAAAAGACCGCTGCGATGCGCGCGTACATCATCGCACTTTTTTAGGGTTCCGTACCCAAAGGGTAAAAACGGTAAAAACGGGACCCTATTACTGAGACTTCGATGTCTGTCCGTCTGTCTCCAGGCTGTAACTCAAGAACGGTAATAGGTAAAGAGTTGAAATTTTCACAGATTATTCCTTTGATCGGGGATTCTCGGAATTGCCATTGTATTCTTGTATTATATTCCTCTATGACTCTATTGTTGTCGCTATAACAACAAATACTAAAGTCTAAAAACAAAACAAAAGGGGGCTCCCATACGACAGACGTGATTTATTTTACCTTTGTTGCTCTATATCAATAATGACAAAAGGTAGGTACTTGAATGTTTCTCAAAGTTGTTATATGTGTTCTTTAATATTTAATAATAATATTAAAATAAAATAAAAATTTAAGGGGGCTCCCATACAAAAAACACGTGTTTTTTGCTCTATAACGGTATGGAACCCTTCATGCGCGAGTCTGACTCGCACTTGGCCGATTTTTTCATGCCGAGGGTGGGGCAAGTGCCCTAGCTTACCCCAGTGTGGCTACGCCCATGCGCCGTGCAGGACTGCGAATGGACATAGCTCACTGATTGGTTCACACCAAGTTCACACTCGGTGTTTCCGCCTTCCGGTCGTGTGAACCAATGAGTGAGCTATAGTCTGTCAAGAAAGTGAAGAAATTAAAAAGTGGCAATATCGTAGTGTCATCCCTTTCAAATCAATCTAAGAAAAAAGGAATGACATGATAATGTTGCCACTTTTTAATTTTTTCACTTTCTTGACGGACTATATGTCCATTTGCTGTCCTGCATGGCGGACTGCCGTGAATGGGCCCTTTAAAGGTTGGACCCAATCTGGCAAGTGGCAGCACGGAATCGCCTTTTTCCGTCGCCCTTTCTCTTTCTGTCGCTTAGAACTGCCATTTGCTAGACTGAGACAGAAAGCATAATGCGATAGCACACGGCGGAATCCTCGAGGCTATCGCATTATGCTTTCTGTCTCGGTCTAGCAAATGGCAGTTCTAAACGATAGAAAGAGAAAGGGCGATGGAAAAAGGCGATTCCATGCTGCGGACTCACTGCTGCCAGATGAGGTCCAAGTTCCAACCCTAAGGCTGCGTTTCCGCTGAAGCGGAGCGGAGCGGAGCGGAGCTTAGCGGTGCCCGAATTGACCAATCGTGCTATTCCAGCGGAATGACAGCGAAGATTTCGAGCATGGTGATTTGTCAATTCGGCACCGCTAAGCTCCGCTCCGCTTCAGTGGAAACACAGCCTGTATGTTAATATGCAGGGTGTAACAAAATTTTATAGTTTTAATAAGAGTTTCAAGTTTCAACTTGATTCTGTTCAGGCCGCAGTATGATTTTTGTGGACCACGTGACATAACGTTTTTAATGCTAGCAGCACTAGTTTTTTTTTTTAAGTTTCTGCTTCTGTGAGACTGTGCTACTTCTATAATAATTGGCAACACTGCAAGTACGTCGCGAAATGCACGCACGGAGACGCTCCGATTTAGAATGTTCCTCAAAAATCTACGTTAGATTTGATGAAACTTTACAAGTGAATAATATAGTTTGCGACTTACAAACTCAACATACTCGTTTCTTATATTGTTTAGTGTGTACTAGTGATTGTTGTGGGTGACGAATATATCGTAAAACTTGTGCGTCGTAATTTGAAACATGGTGCCGCTAGGACCGGGGCCCGGCCATCCTACCGCACACCAAACTCACGGCGGGCCTTCCACTAACTTATCCGGACCAAATTCGCTATCACAGAGTACTTCTCAAACTAATAAGTCGTCAGTAGCGGTAAGTTATTTGAAAGATGACACATTTCAATGCAATCTGGCGGCTTGCACATGTTTATGTAACTTATTTTGAGCACGTGCGATTTGGCGCTAATTTTGATATTGCTTTTTAGAAGCCGAATTATACGCTCAAATTTACCCTCGCGGGCCACACGAAGGCCGTCTCGTCGGTCAAATTCAGTCCCAATGGAGAGTGGCTTGCTAGTTCCTGTAAGTATTCACTAAACATTTTCACAAGTGTAGAGACCAAAGAGAGGGACATGGTATATAATTTTAATTGTAAGAATCATGACCAATGCTTTTGGAATCTAGTATTCATCGCCCATGTCTAGTCTTGGCTGGACCTGGCTCAACCTAATTTTTTATTGCTTACTTTTAGCTTATTGTTACAAGGCTACCCACCTATTTATTATACAAACTGACATTTTTATCACCTTATAGGTTTTATGTCTATTTCCTGACTCTGGTATTTATCATAATATTATGAATTCTATAAGTATTTATTACAATATTTTAAGTTTTCCTTGCAATATTACTTTAAAAGAAATTTGGTCATTATATTTACCAAATGACTAAAGTCCACAATTTGTTTGATATAGTTTTTTGTCTTGTAGGCACAGAAATAGAGTCCATTCTCGATTGAACAAAGTTGTCTATGACTTCATTTTTCATGACACCAATTCTCATTTTGTACTTCCTAGTGCCTTGTTCACACCTTAAAATAGGCTGACAGCCTAGCTGACAGCCTAAAGGTTGAATGCCTCACTTTCTAAACTACTTTTTATTTACATTTACATAAACCATACACTTTTATTCATACCTTTATTCATACTCAGGAAATAGTTTATGACCTTGCTAAAATATTCCATTTATAATTTGAGATTTAAAAAAATATTATTGTTCTACTTTTGTAATCTACTTTGAGTTTGTGCTAAAAAATCTCTAAAAATGAACTGTTATTGCTGTGTAGGAATAGTATGGGTTTGCAAATCAGATGTTTGTGCTATGAACAATTTAATTAAAATCAATCCAAAATATATTTAAGACTTAACAAAACCATTGTCTATTTGTTTTAAGTCACCAGTGAATTATCTGAGCCACTAGCTTATATGCTTTGGCCTAAAATTCACTTTAACAACATACTTCTGTAAAAATAAGAAACTAAAGAGGCAAAAAAGGATATGGGTGGAAAGCCCATAGACGTTTCTTATGTAATTAAAAAAAAAAACTTAATACTACCAGCAACGGAAGTTATTATTCTTCCTTTTTCAATTTGTAGCACTGTGGATATGTTTTCAGCTGCTGATAAACTTATTAAAGTCTGGGGTGCTTATGATGGCAAGTTTGAGAAGACAATATCAGGACATAAGATGGGCATCAGCGATGTGGCATGGTCGTCCGACAGCAGATTGATTGTCAGTGCCAGTGATGACAAAACCTTAAAGGTATGACTTTTCTTAGTTCAAATGACCCTCTCTATATTAGGCAGTGGTGGGGGACCAATGAGATTCTAAAATACTAGAGTAGCAACAACGTCTTACAAAGGATTCTCAGAAATGCGTAACCACTTGATAGTTCAAAAGACAATGTCAATTCATAATGTTTTTATCTCATTACCTATTATGTAGGTCAGATATGCCTGCAGGCATCTTCGAAGTGGCAACGCATTGCTGCTGTAAACTGCCAATCTAGTTACGTTAATAACATAGAATATCATTGTGGGGAACAATGATTGTAAAGCTGTTCATCATGGACTATCCTTTGGTCAACATTGATTTGATATTAAGTTTTTTTAAATAAAAATATGGCCCTTTACATGTTGTTGCTTGTAGTTGTTCATCATGACTCATGAGTCAATAAGAGGCCAGGCTATAAAAAGTATGTAGGAAGCTTACTGTCAGTTTTTTGTTTGTGTATCACATGATGTAAAGTAGGCTGTAAAATAACATTTAATTATGTCACTGATATTTGACCTTGTACAGTTTGTATCTGTCATAAATTATTATTAGAGATCAACTACGATAACATGGCGCACCCGTCCAAAATTCAAAACGTTTGAAGTGTGTTGTCTTGCGTGGTAGGCTAGTTATGATTAGTTGACCAACAAATCTTGCTAATAAGTGACATTAAGTGACATAATATTATGTGTACTGTGATTTGTTGAATACTTACTACATACAAACTCTTTCATAAGGATGTGACTACACACATTGAAACAGTCATTTGGAGGGGCGCGCCAAGTTATCGTAGTTGATCTCTACAATCCTACTAACAATCTGTTCTAATTTCTAAATTACAGCTTTAACATACTTTTTATTTTTAGACGCATTCTGAGTTAAACATTGCATAATGATTACAGTTTCTAGTCTACAGTGTGATGAAACAAATCAATAAAAGTTGCAAAAGTTTTAATCTTGCTCATGCTTTTGCCAATTAGATTCACTTGTAAACACAAGAGCTTAAAACATTTTAACCCATCAAGCCCTGTACAAGCACCGTGATCGCGACAACAATAGAATACAATAGCATTTCCTAGAGTCCCCGAATGAAGGATTAATAAACAAACTTGGATGTTATCACAAAATAGATACTGTTTTAATGTAAACATAAAACGAGTTCACCCTATATTCTCAGAGAGATAAGCCTAAGTGAACTTATTTAAGTATTTCACATGGTGACTGCACTCTTATCTCTCTTTTTAAGGAATGATAAAGATTTTAAGATGATTTTATCTTGGATTTAACTTTTGGATTACCTAGACTTACTACCTCAGTTTTTTTTATAAGTATTATAAACTATACTTTTGAAGACTAAATTAATCCTTCGACCGCGGATTCTTGGAAATCTATTGTTATTCTATTGTTGTCGCGATCACTGGGGCTTGAAGGCCTATGGGGCTTGAAGGATTAATATCTCAGTTGTTTAATGTTTCAGTAGGTTTAGAGCTTAAAAATAATTAAACAAAATATATTTTTTTAACAATATAAAAAGAGAGAGAGAGAAGAGAAGTCTATTTCAAAAAGTCTAGGATAATTTCTTGTATATTATTTTAAGAAATTTTCTGACCACATATTTTTTTACACAATTCCTTTTACACTTGAATAATTGTTCTTCCTATGTATTTTCTTTTGTGCTCTTGATGTTGTGATACATTCACAACATCAAGAGCACACATTGACAGTAAAGTTGTTGCCAACAATTATTTTAACAGAAAAATTATACTTGCCATTCACATATTGTCTACAACACCTGCTGTCCCAACACACCTGCACCTGCTTTGCCCTAAAGGCAGGTGTGGTTCTAATGAAATGTCTAGACTACCCCGTAGAAAGTACTGGTGCATTAAATTTATATTAAATATACTCCAATACATTTTATTTAGTAAATTTAGAATTATATTTACAAAATGATGCTCACAACTCCGTTGCGCCAAAATTACATTATATTTCAACCATAAATTTTTCTGGGATGAAAGTATCCTATGTCCTTTCCCAAAACTCAATACCAAATTTCATCGAAATCAGTTCAGCGGTTAGGGCGTGAAGAGGTAACAGAAAGACACACATTTGCATTTATTATATATAAGTATGGATTTACATTAATTATTTAATATGTAAATAATCATGACCATCAATTTTTTTGGTGAGCATTATTTGCTGACTTTAAAATTATAATATAATATTAATATTTTGGTGATATTTTTTTAAGGTTTGGGAGCTGAGTTCTGGAAAATGTTTGAAGACCTTAAAAGGACACAGCAACTACGTGTTCTGTTGTAATTTTAACCCGCAAAGTAACCTGATTGTCTCTGGCAGTTTTGATGAGAGTGTACGGATATGGGATGTCAGAACAGGTATTTTTACTGTTTCTGTTTTTGAAAAGTTCAGTTGTGTGACTTGTAAGAAAGTAAAGCCATGGGTTGAGAAATTACAAGGCTGTTTTGGTGTGTGGCCAAAATCAGGACTAGCATCGCCATATTATTGTAAAAATGTGACATGAAATACATCTTTTTCACACTCTTCATAAATATGGCATGTATGCTGGATGATATCCAGTGATTACGATTTTGTAAGTGGCCAAAATGAAAACTATTTGATGACAAAACATCCTTAACATGTCTACAGTTAAAATTCAAACAAGAATTATGTTGCCTCTGTTTAGAAAACATGAAAAATTATAACAGAAGCATTATAATACAATACTTTTAATTTTATGTTGTTTTAGGCAAATGCTTGAAGACGCTACCTGCACATTCAGATCCAGTATCGGCGGTGCATTTCAACAGAGATGGCAGTCTGATTGTATCCTCCAGTTATGATGGCTTATGGTGAGTTTTGCTGCAATATTTCCAGCTTTCAATGATAGCTACTGGTCACGAATGTACTGCATGTAGTTTCTTGACTGAATAAAGTCACAGACTTATAGGATGTATGTGGGAGCTCGAAAGTTTGTTTAAATTGTCAAAAAGAAACTCACAAAAATATGTCTAAATATTTTATTTTGTACTAAGAGCATTTTATTTTTTCTGGGCCAAGAGGATCATACAATATATTTTATAACCAAACTTTACCATAGAAAGTAAAATAATTATACTTACACATTAATTTTTCTACAAATACACCAGAAAGTGACAATAACGTTTTTTATTTTCAGTCGAATTTGGGATACAGCATCCGGACAGTGCTTAAAAACGCTGATAGATGACGACAACCCTCCAGTTTCTTTTGTTAAGTTCTCACCGAACGGCAAATATATCCTTGCTGCTACATTGGACAACACACTCAAACTATGGGACTACAGCAGAGGAAAATGCCTAAAGACATATACAGGACATAAAAACGAAAAGTATTGCATCTTTGCCAACTTTAGTGTCACAGGTGGAAAGGTATGTTGGAAATATTGTGCTTGTAACTAAAGTAATAGTTTTAATTATTTTCATACAAACCTTAATATATAAGCGGCTTTAAAGCGAGACCATATTGTTTCGTTGCTTTGTGATACGTCGCCGCTCGCCGTTGTGGCGACGTATCAACGTTAACGACGACGTTGTGTCCTCGGTTGTTCTGGTCAAATGATGGATAGAAGGTGTAACTGAAAAGAAATAACGTGCTGTATAGACGCGCCTTAGCCTGTTTCTTTCAGCTTCGTACACGTACAATACCCGGCAATAAATATTGCACATCGACCTTTGGAAAGAGACATTCGGCTAATTTCGGTTTCATAGTGCGTTATCTTTGTAGCACACACCTATTTGACATTATGTCAGTCGTTGTTCAAATTCAATAGAGTGCAGTCGCGTCCAGTTCAAAATATATATCTAGAGTTGTTAACACCCCTAAATTTGCTACAGCTGTAATTTTCCAAAAGAATTTTAAATACGTAAACATAATTTGAACACCCTTTTTTATTTTATTTTACCCGAATATAAAGCCATAACTGATAGAAAATTTGGTGTATTTTATACAAAGAATAATAAAATTGTCAAAAGAAGCAAACCTTAATTGTTTTAACAGCTCCTAATATATACCGGACTTTTTGTATTTCGTGCGTAAGAGATAACGCTCTAAAAAAACCGAAATTAGCCGACTGTCACTTTTCAAAGGTCGATGTGCAATATTTATTGCCGGGCACTGTAATTAATATAGGTATCTTGTTTCCATGCACGCGTGCGAGTCAAATGGCTACATTTTCGTGCGCGTGTGACGGAGAAGCTCTAGGACAATGGATAAATTTCTTTCTCAAACCAGTGAACTTTTATGTATGCATGTAGCCCAAAACAAAATAAAAACAAAACAAAGAAAAAAATATACGAGTGTGCTTCAGACCACACAACTGAAGCACAGAATATATATTAGTTGTACCAACAGAATTCCCACTGGCGAAACCCGTTTAAAGAATTAACGATTCATGCCACGATACTATAAAGTTCAAATTCCGACCGCGCAGTGCTGGGTGCCTACAATTATATTTGCCTACATCTCCGCTCTCTTTCTATCGCATAACTCATACCTTTTCTGAAGAAATCAGGGTTGTCTGTTTTTAAAAATAATATTGTAATCTTTATATTTAATTAACTACATTTTATTTAACTCGAAATAATCTAAGATATTATGTCTTGATTTAACTATCATAAATTCGCATGTAACTAGTTACGCGTACTTAGATTCGATAGGTACCGTATCTTAATTATTGAAACCGGTCTTATATTACCTACTTAAAGTGTTTGTATAACTTAGTTATTTTTGTAAACAAATGAGGTTTGGAACAGTACGCATCACGAAATATAATAGCAAAGACGCGACACCAACCTACGATGCTTACTATTAGTAATAATAATTAATACCTAGCCTTATTAATTAATGTGGTTTTTTTTTTCAATGAAATACCTTTATTAATTGTACGTCTACGAAGGTAACCCCTTACCCAACTAATATATTCTACTTCAACTAGTATTTAAAACTATTTAAATCATAAGTAATCGTAATTTGACTATAATAAATTGTACAAAATTTTAATCTATAATAAATAATAATAAAACAATTTAAAAAAGTTCTTAACTCTCATCGTCCTTAGGGAGCTTAAAGAAAGTTAAATTTGGTTCACATTCCATGTTAAGACAGTTAAACACTGCGCAATATTTCTTTGCCCTTTTTTTATTGTCCATTGTGATCAGATTCATTTATCAATTCTGTGACAGCGAATGAATAAGTACGCAGGTAGGCATGCAACGATCAACTAACTAAAAACTCGTGCGCGCGCGTCTCCGCTCGCCTGTGAGTCCCTACTGAAGTGTCCCCTAGGGGGGTATTTACAGTTCGATGCCTACAGGCGCGAGTGGGACAAGCTTGACTGAAGTAAAACTTTTTGAGCTCTATCTATATATTGTATGTACTAGACGTTTCGCGCGGCTTCGCCCACGTAAATTAGATTTCTCCCCGAGTCAAACATGTACACAGAAGTTTGAGAAAATCTGCGCGCGCACCTCTCCGTTCGCCTCACCCGATCACATTTTTCGTAACGTTCTCGGTTCTCGTCAGTCGTCACGCATTTGCCAGCTTACTCCCCATTCCCCAAGTCGAGCGTTCGTGAAGAAGTTTTACTTCAAAAAATATTTTAACAATACATTTCACTTGTTACAGTGGATAGTATCGGGGTCAGAGGACAACCTAGTCTACATCTGGAATCTACAGTCGAAAGAGATCGTACAGCGGCTTTCGGGACATACGGACACGGTACTCTGCACGGCGTGCCATCCCACTGAGAATATCATCGCGTCTGCCGCACTTGAGAACGACAAAACAATCAAGCTTTGGAAGAGCGATACTTAATGAACGTAAAATGGTAAGTGATTATAAGGGCTCCCACTTATAACTGCGAATTCGTATCGCAAAGGTCTGTGATAAAGTTTATTTTAGGAATGACATTACGATGTGATGCAGAACGAATTCGCAGTTTTGAGTGGATCCCTTAACCTTTAGTCATAAGGGACCATTTTACCAAACTTTTGTCTAGTTGTAACAAACCCAGTTGGTTTACCTAAACAATGGGTTGTTTGATAAAGAAAACAAGCACAACTTTATAATAAGCGCAATTTTTTTTATTTGGCAAAAATCTTAGTTACAGATTTTTGTGACTGCATAGTGCATACTCATTACTAACTTCTGAATTATTCTCACATTATTAGGATGTCTTCAAGGACCACTTTGAATGCCTTCAGGGACCACCAGTGGTCCGTGGACCACTGGTTAAGAACCACTGCTGTAGAGTTTAGAAAGCCTCGCAATCATTATGACAGTGTGAAGTACCTCAATATAACAAAACCATTATTTTTTTTTGTTCCAGAGGACTGTACATACAGTGATCTGTATATGATGGCATCATATTGAGGAGCCCCCTAGCCGTTGGCTTGTGAATAGTTTTATAGATTAAGTTTATTATTGTTTTCGGAATTACGGACAATCGCAAAACAATATTTTATTTAGACTTAGTCGATCAGTGGTGGAGTGAGTGATTTTTATTTGTTAATAAGATAAACATATTTTTGTATGTGACATGCAATGAGGAGATATAAAATGTTAGCCATAATGATTTAGTATATTGAGTTAGGAGCCAGCTTATCATTAACTTGTTGGAGATGAAATAAAAAATTTAGCAGTTATGTGTTGTTTACTTGACCCTTTGTTTGGGATCTTTATTGTACACCGTTTTAAAACACCATGATATTATTATAACGTCAGGCCCCCGATACGTATAGAATGTCGCTGCACGCGCAATCAACATATTGCGTTTTGTGCTCCCATGGTTCTGAAATTCGGGCCCTGGGTATATAATAGGAAATATTGGGTGGGTAGTAGGGAATATTACGCAAAGGTCGGAGCAGAGGGCGCTACTGACATAATTATAGCAAATAATCTGACCAAAATCCGACATGTTGCAAACGTCATATCAGAATATTCTTCTAAACGTTACGGCGAACAAAACTTTTTGTTTACTGTCTGCTGGTGCTACCTTTATAGTTGCGTGTGTACGGTAAATTATACGGCTATTGCTGAACCAAAGATTTCCTTTGGTAGGATTGGTCCTTATGGCCCAAGGATAGATTTAAGATATGGAGCCACCGCGATTTTTGATGTTACTTTTTTTAAATTTTAGCAGCTTCTGTTCTGGAGAAAAATAGAGTCTCAATCTGTATAGAGGTATTAATTATGGTACTATTCCAAGTTCGGTACCATATTCGGATAATTAAAAAATGTTTAATTCATTTTAAGACTCATATTTGCACGATAAAGATGTTAAACAACGTAAAAAGAAGAAGAGGAAGAAGCATTATTTAAACGCGCTAATCTTAGTATGAGTCACTAATTACTGGTCCGATTTGAAAAATTATTTCAGTGTTAGATAGCCCATTTATCAAGGAAGGCTATAGGCTATATTTATTACGCTAAGACTAATATAAGCGAAGAAATAGAGGAAAATGTGGAAAAAACGGGGCAAATTATTTGAAAGGGCTTATTTCACGAACTACTGGAGTAATTTTTCTGTTATTTGGCACAGATAAAAAGTAGGAACGTAAAGGCCATCACAGGCTATTTATTGTGGACTAATTTGTCTGTGAAATATCTAATTTACGCGGGCGAAGCAGCGCAAAACGTCTAGTAATATTATAAAGCTGAAGAGTTTGTTAGAACGCGTTAATCTCAGGAGCTACTCATCCGATTTGAAAGAATCTTTCAGTCTTTGATAGCCTATTTATCGAGAAAGGCTATAGCCTATATTTTATCACACTAAGACCAATAGGAGCGAAGATACAGAGGAAAATGTGAAAATAAAGCTGAAGAGTTTGTTGGTTAGTTTGTTTGAACGCGCTAATCGCAAGAGCTACTGGCCCGATTTGAAAAAAACCTTTCAGTGTTTGATAGCCTATTTACCGAGGAAGGCTATAAGCTATATTTTATCACGCTAAGACCAATAAGAGCAAAGATACAGATGAAAATGTAAAAAAAACGGGAAAAATTATTTGAAAGGGCTAATATCTCACAGACTACTGGAGCAATTTTTGTGTTATTTGACGCGAATATATAGTAGACTACGTGAGACATGATTTATTAATCTGAAAAATATATGGTTTCCGTGAAATTTCAGATTTACGCGGACGAAGCCGCGCGGAACGTCTAGTATTATTAATATGTTTATTGCTCCATTCATCACCATGTATTTGGCATGCAGAATAATGCGGCTATCAGCCTCCTTATATTAATTAAGGTGACGCCTCGTTAAAGTAAGAAACCGTGTTGGATATGTTTTAGATTGCTTGTTTTCTATGAGAGGCCGGGCCGGCCTCTCATAGAAAACAAGCAATGGAACAGCAAAAAATGGAAAGGGCGTAAGTGACAAAATGGTTTTTGTCGCGTAATTTAAAAACCATAAATACATTTCATATAAGCTATGCACATATTAAAGTGTATGCTTCAACCAATTTATGTACAAATTTTGGAACCTTAAATCACTCTCCTCTCTTGGAAAAATAGGAATCCCTTTTTTTACAGAGGTCTTTTCGATTGATAATTCTGTGTTATAAAAGTTGTCCAAACGTGTTATGCTATGGGCAATTCAAAGACAAAGACATGATGAATACTGACAATGAACTTTAGTTTCTTAGCTTTAGTCATTGCTGAGAAAAATCGGCATCGCTACAGCCAAATTATCAAGGCGTCGCCTTAAGCCCTGTCAACAGCGTTTTCGTTGGTTGAAAATCATATATTCTAAATTTTTTATTTTATTTTATTTTTACTATCTTTTATCTAAATATTATTCCAAAATTGGCATTTAAACATTCGATTCAATCGAAAATGATACCAAACTCGTCTATATACCTAAATCCCACGCAGTTATTGACCTCATACCTTGTTAAAGCTAAACCCCCTAAGCATGAAATATTTAGGGGGCTCCACATCGTAAACCCATCTTAGGGATATAAAGATCAATCCTACCAAAGGAAATCTTTGGTTCAGCAAAAGCCGTATTCCTCGTTTTTTTGTCTACTATTAGTTGGTACTACTAATATATTATTATATTCTGTGTCTTTAGCGTGAAAACATTGCAGTATTATATAGCTTAGTGTTTTGTAGCACCCAAAGAGAATATAATCACTACGTTTGTAGCACCAGTCACCAGTAAAAAAAATAATTAGGTCGACAGCAAGCAGTGGTGATGGTGCTGGCTTCGAGTCTCTAAGTGGTACATATAGATGGCGTTTGACTTTAGGAGTTTGTCCAGATCAACAATAGATGGCGCTTTTCTATGATACATTTTTATATTGGAGCCTGAAAAAAAGCTATAAATAACATTTAAATTATTATTATTTTAATAAGTAGGTATCTACTTGCAGGATGAGATGGTATCGGGAAACACTTTTAGATACTTACCTACACCCAGGTTTTATCCTGGAAAAGGCCAAAGGTTACTATTGACAGCAAAATGTAGATATGGCTCCCACCACGCAATAAATGAATTTCAGTTAAAGTACCTAACAAAAATGTATATTCTACGATTAACAAATAGTTCATTATTCATCGTAGAATGTTAATAAAGCCACATGAAAGTCTCATCAAACCTCTGTGAATGGTACCCTACATATTACGGACGGGAACTTCATAAAGTCCGTGTATTCATCAGTTTCGTTCCGACCGTACCCAATATATCCCATTTATGAGTTTCTTCAGCGTATTTTGTTTAACAACAACGTACGTAAAATATCAAGCACATACCTATTTGAGAACTTTTGTATTGTAATTTATTAGTTTCGTAGGTACTCAGAGTAAAATAGGGTCTCTATTACTGAGGCTGTCCATCCGTCAGTCACCTTCTGGCTGTATCTTAAGAACCGCTATGCCAAGACAATTGAAATAAAAATAATCGGCCAAGAGCGAGTCGGACTCGCGCACTAAGGGTTCCGTACCATTATAGAGCAAAATTAGCCCAAAAATTGTGTTTTTTGTATGGGAGCCCCCCTTAATTTTTTATTTTATTTTAATATTATTATTAAATATTAAAGTGCACATAAAACTAAGGACCTTGAGTAAAATTTAAGTACTTACCTGTTGCCATTATTTATATAGAGCCTAAAAGGTAAAAAAAAAACACGTTTGTTGTATGGGAGCCCCCCTTAAGTAAGTATTAATTTAATTTTGTTTTTAGTATTTGTTGTTATAGCGGCAACAGATATACACAATCTATGAAAATTTCAACTTTCTAGCTATTACCGTTCTTGAGTTACAGCCTGGAGACAGACAGACAGACGGACAGACATCGAAGTCTCAGTAATACGGTCCCGTTTTTACCCTTTGGGTACGGAACCCTAAAAAATACATGTACCTATTTACTATTATAAGGGCTCCCATATTATGACAAACGCAATATTTTCACCGATACTGTGATTGCGATCTGCGTTGATCAGAACACAAAATATGATAAATAATAAAAATGTATGAAGGGTAGTTTTAAATAACTTTAGCAACTTTGACATCTGTCTCCTCAGTTCACCCGTGACCACCATATCTCTTCTTAGTCTGTGGTGACCACGGCCGCTGGAAATCAGCCGAAACGACGCGTCGGTAAGATGAAAAGTGTATAAGAAAATAGAAAAGCTATACACTGACACAGCAGTTACCCGAAAAGCGCAATATAATCACTTAGGTAAGTGATTATAAAAGATCTATTATTCTATACATAAGAAAGTCGAGGTAAAATATTATAAGTAAATGAATCACTACATAGTGCATAGTCATGGCTTACTCGTAATTTGTTTACATTTTATATTCAGCTAATAGGTAAACGGGCTCCGAGAACCTCCTCAATGCCATGATAATTATGTTATTAATTAGTGAGTGCTACCAAAACAAAGCAATGCATACTCGGCGGATTGCGGAACATAATACGCTTTGCTGTAAAATATGCTCTATGCCACAGAGCATTTATAAGCGCTCTTATGTTCTATGTATGTACTTACACAATATTATGCTTATTTATATTGTAGAGACGAATTTTCTTAAAAGTTGTTATGGTCTTTATCACCTACCCACGTATAATACTTACCCAAGCTACGTATTTATAAGAAGGCTTTTAAACTTGATTCAATTAAACTTGATTAATTCACTAATTATTCTTATGCAAGCGTTTTGCCTGCATAAGAATAATGAACTTACCCCAATGAAACCTAAAATCCTTGTTGTAACGGACTTTCAATAAAGCGATGCAATATTTCATTAAAGTCATTCTTTCTTTTATTAATTAACGACCTACAAAGAGAAATAAGATAAGAAACAACAATGTAGTTACTTCCAATACCGTCAATAAGGAAGTAAGTGATTGGTCGGAAATTATTATAGAAGCGACCCGCTTTGATGTGAGTATCAAAGGCGGTGTAAAAAGTCCGGCCGTCAGCCACAGCGACGCGACGGCTTAGGCCTGGATCTACATTATCCGGAATCTCTCTGGTCAAAAAATAGTGAGAAAATAAACCCGGTGCTATAATTACTAGGCTTGAGAGTCAAACAGATGTTTTTCAAATGTTCTTAATTTAGTGATACTCGCTCGAAATAAGATCGAAATAAGGTGATAGGAAAGTATTTATACCTGCAACTTTTCGCCATCGTCCCACGCGAAAAACATACCATCCTCATCACCTCGATGAGTGGCAGTCTTCCACAGTGCGTTTTTCGCGTAACTTTCTGCCGCGCACTGTAAAACTCTGGAATGAACTGTCACCAGCAGTACCTATTTCCGGACCTATACGGCCTGCAAACCTTCAAGAAAAGAACGTTATCCCTCTTAAAAGGCCGGCAACGCACCTGCAGCTCTTCTGATGTTGCGAGTGTCCATGAGCGACGGTAGTTGCTTACCATAAGGTGACCCGTTTGCTCGTTTGCCCCCTTCTTTAATAAAAAAAAAAGAATATTAGTGCATTCCCAAACAAGTAAAAGTATTTTATATTATTTATATCTAATATCTGTCTAGGTCGCATCGCAATATAGATTTGAAGACCCCTGAGATAATATCAAAGGATCTTCGTGGACCGTGGTTGGTTACCACTGTTGATCCTATACAATCACTGTTATCAGAGTTGCAGTAGTGCGAATGTGCGGTGGGCCAATTGTCCGATTTAATATCTATCTATACTTATAGGCTAATTCAGAGGTTCCCAATCTTTTTCAGCCAGCGGCGCAGTTACACCTCACAATATTGGCGCCCTACTCTACCTAGCTATTACAAAAAGATACATAAATAAACATCTTTAATGATTTCAGTTAGGTTAAGTCAGGTAAATAATAATTTTGGATAATGATGAAAGATGACTCACTGCGCCCCTCTTGCCTTTCTACGGTGCATCATAGCGCCGCGGCGCACATTTTGGGAACCCCTAGGCTAGCTACTAAAGGCCGAGAAATCAATAGGGCTGTCAATATCTCAGACTACAATTTCTGAGCCAGCCAGCCAGGTTAAGATAACCTAAAGAGGTAGTTATAGCTTTATTTCTTAAAACTGTCAGCAAGCTTTGTAATGTCCGTACTAATTTATTCATTCGATTACATTTTCCTTAGCGGCCTTATTGATTTTAGCTCGAAAATCAATATGAATTTCGGCACAAATCATATTATTTGCTGAGTAAAATATTATGTCAATGTCTACTTGGGCGGGACTAATAAAATATTTATGAGCTACGCGGAGGTGAATTTTTCTTTAGAAATGCTTGGATTTTGAGTACTTTTAAGTATTCACTAATTGCATACAAGGTGTAACAAAACTAAGTGATAATACTTTAGGGTGTGTATGTGTTCCTTGAAGAGAATTCACTGTGAAAGTAGCAGCGCTGAAAGACCATTTTCGTCAACATATCGAGCGAAGTCCAGTTCCGATATCATCTAGATTCTAGAGCGTAAGGCCAAATTAGCCTCGAAGAAGCTTGGTGTTCTTAACATAGCGAGACAGTACTTAATAATAATAATAATAATAACGTTTATTTAACAATAAGACATCACATTACACTACAATAAAACGAAAGACATAACACAATGCCTATTACAAATTTACAACACAAAGAGAAAAAAAATATATATATCATAATCACATACCTACATATAAAAAATATTAAATTAAGTACTAATTATTATAGTATGAGGGTCGGCACAAGTAGTATATTATGTCTTTAATTGTCAAAAAGGACACCACTCAGGCGTGTTACCGCGGTGCTGTACACCACAGTGCCTGGTATTATGTGGTTCCTAGAACAGGAACAGATAGGCACTCAGCAATTACATTTTAACATATATAAATATTATTTTACATATTATACTTATATCTATTTTATTATAATAATAACGGACTTCTTACTTCTTATTACATAATATCCATATGGATATTTTACGTCTGCAACGCTTGTAAACACAGTACCTTTCTATTGTTATTATTTTTTAACCGACTTCCAAAAAACGAGGAGGTTATATGTTCGGCTGTGGATTTTTTTTTAAATTTTTGTATGTTCAACGATTACTCCGCCGTTTGTGAACCGATTTTCGAAATTTTTGTTTTGTTGTATTAGGTTTCACTCCAAATCCATGTTCACAAAAGTGGTGACCTGATGATGGGATCCATGAGTAATCGAGGGAACTCCTCGAAATTTATATGGAAACATATGGTGATTTTGGTTTTATGAGAAGCATCCTAAGCATATGCTACCAAAACGCAAGATTTTGCACCGAGGTATACTATGGTTCCGAAGCTACTAAGAGAACTCCGGATTCCTTATAGATACAAGTTTGGGAGTTTAGGCGCTGTTTTAAGAACTGAAAGCATATGCTACTATGCAAATTACATTCATCATCATCATCATCATTACCACGTCAGGGTCACCAATGTCACCAAATTCAACCTTATCTCCAGAGCATAAGGCACACATTTGACATTACTCCTGAGAAGTTAAAGTTGCTTCGATAATGTAACATTCTGTTTCACTTCGCCGAGATATTCTGGAAAACAACCTAATTTCAACCTTTTGCATTGCGTTTAGCGTTCATAGTATAATAACGCATCGCATCGCATATCCAGCAGGGCTGTCAAGCAAGCGGCGCGGCGGCGCGGGTGCGGGCCGGGTACTATGCACAGAATACAAATTACTCACGGAGGTACTGCGCTGCGTGTGCGACAAGTCGAGCGAGTGCCAGCCTATTGAAACTAGTCCGGTGACCGGCTACTTAGTACGTCACACGTGTTCACTTCGTTTTTTTAAATGTATTGTTTAAAATTATCTGCAGGCTGTAGCTGATATTATAATATTTTGTAAGTGTGAATGTAATAAGATACGTAGAATAATATACGTGTATTATTCTACGTATAGTACGCGTTTGCTTACTAGGTAACTAAAAAGAGTGAAATTATTATTTTTAACAAAAAATTAAAACCGACTTCCAAGGTAAAACAATAATAACATCCTTATAATATGAACTAAAAAGTATTAAATAATTATTCCTATCTAATAGTGCCTTTTTCCGAATTCGGCTAAAACTCAACTATTTCTGTACTCAATCTTCATAATTTTGAAGTCGGTGCCAGTTCCAAAAGTTTCAAATATTCTGTCAGAGAACATAAGATTCATCTGGTACCGACTTCAAAATGATGAAGATTTAGTACAGAAATAGTTGAGTTTTAGCCGAATTCGGAAAAAGGCACTATTAGATAGGAATAATTATGGACAAATGGAGTGTACAACCCACCTTCTACAAGCGGTATGTAGATGACACTTTCACAATATTACCATCAGACAAAGTATCCATATTCCTTAAATACAGTTCACAATGGAGTTGGAGAGAGATAATTCCTTAGCTTTCTTGGACGTATTAGTAATAAGGAATCCTGATGGCACATTAGGTCATACGGTGTATCGCAAACCTACACACACAAACAGATATTTAAATGGTGATTCCCATCATCACCCAGCACAGTTAAGTACTGTTGGAAAATCTTTATTTCAAAGAGCGCGAGGAATCTGCGATGAACAGCATGTGGATACCGAACTTCATCATGTTGCACAAGTTTTACGCGACAATAAGCTTCGGGTACCACGCAAACAGAGCAGCAACCGAGTGAAGCCGGCAACAGTTGAAAGACTACCTGCAGTGTTACCATTTATAAAGGGAGTTACTGATAAAGTGAGCTACATTCTAAGGAAAGCTTCAATAAAAACACACTTTAAGCCGCCCAAAAAGATCAGCCAATGTTTACCATCAGTGAAATGTAACCTACCCCTTCAAGATGCAGGCATCTACAAACTCGACTGTGATTGTGGCCTCTCTTATATAGGGCAAACCAAAAGGGCCATCAAAACCCGTATCAAGAAACACATTGCAGATGTCAAACACCGTAGGAACACCAAGTCCGCAATTTGTGAACACACACTGGATCAACCTCGCCATTACATAAGATTTGATAAGCCACAAGTACTGGCAAAAGAAGCACGATACCGCCCAAGAATGATACGCGAGACCATGGAAATTAAAAAAACACCCTAATTTCAACCGCGAAGATGGTTGGGTGCTGCGGGCTGCCATCTAGTTGGGATCCAGTGATAAACAAACTAAAGCACAAATCTATGACACCTCGGCTTCAAGACACTGTGAGTTCGTTCTGCGTAGATCGGAACGCAAATAAAAATTGATGAGTCGTCGGGTAGTTGGATAACTTCAAGAAATTGGACACCTGTCACCTCAGTCCGCCCGTGACCACGGCCGCTGTAAAGTAGCCGAAACGTCGGGATTAATAAAAGTGCTCCGCGACAAAATCCGTAAGTGTTTAAACTTATAATATCATGATTAATACTCGCGAAAACTTAAGAAATCATTATGCCATAGTGTTTCAAACAGCTTGGACCCCTTGGAATTACGCCGAGATGTAGCTTCACTCTGCATCCTCTATCGGTTGTATCAAGGGGAGTGCTCTGAGGAATTGTTCGGAATCATACCACCTACAACTTTTCGCCATCGTCCCACGCGAAAAACATACCATCCTCATCACCTTGATGAGTGGCAGTCTTCCACAGAGCGTTTTTCGCGTAACTTTCTGCCGCGCACTGTAAAACTCTGGAACGAACTGTCACCAGCAGTATTTCCGAACCTATACGACCTGCAAGCCTTCAAGAAAAGAGCGTATTCCCTCTTAAAAGGCCGGCAACGCACCTGAAGCTCTTCTGATGTTGTTGTGCGAGTGTCCATGGGCGACGGTTGTTGCTTACCATCAGGTGACCTGTTTGCTCGTTTGCCCCCTTATTTAATAAATAACAAAAAACTTACACACCCTAAAGTATTATCACTTAGCTTAGTTACATCTTGTAGAAGCGGCATACGTAAGTCTGTCCTTTGATGAAAATTTTGGAAAATGAAAAATCTTCAATCAAAGTCCAAAGAAATAGACGAAAATCATACTCTCGCATTTATATTTCAATCATAAATGTAAGTGTAGATATTTGTAGGCACATTAAGCTCACAACTTCTTATGCCAGATCTAAAATAAGATTGTGTTTATCGATGCGGCCTTCAAAAGATAGAAAAGATGCCGTAGAAAAGATATTGCATTCCTTGCAGATAGTTATTTACCTGACAGACAAATAAGAACTACCCAAGGTTATGAAGCTTTCAAGACAGGCTATTCTTTAGCTCTAACTGATACCGGTTGTATGATATATCTATAGGTTAAATAAAAATAAGTACACAATACTACCAGAGGCCAGTGTGACTTTACTCCATGATAATACCAACAAGTGAATTATTATGAGTGGGCCAAAACCACTGTAACAAATTTTATTATATTAAATTGGTTGCTTATTAAGTTAAAAATAAAAAAAAAAAACTTTATAGAGAGCTTCAACGCAAGTGTTGCACTGTGTACGAAATATTATTTTTGTTAATTGTTATACAATCTACGATTGTAAACTACGGTTGCAAGCTACGGTTGATAGCTACGGTTGTGACTTGTGAGCCACGGTTGTAAGCCACGGTCGTAAGCCACGGTCGTAAGCCACGGTTGTAAGCCACGATTATAAGCGTAATGAACAAAAAGCGAGTTATCGGTTGTCACAATAATGAGCGGTTTGACTTGTAGCGCAACAAAATTCGTGTGGTTGAACCTTTGAAGTGGGAATACAGGCCCACAGGGGTTTTTGTTTCAATCAGTCTCTCAGGGCTGGTGTTTTGCATTTTTTTACCGATTTTTAGTAAAATTATATTTAAAATAAATAGTGAGTACGGTAATGTTGTTGTAATCTTACAACAAAGTGTTCTGGAAACATGATAGTTTTAGGAAAGGTCGTGGTAGGCCCCCTGCAAGCGTCATAAACTGTCAAAGGCTGCCGTCGGCTGCCGTTGACTGCCGCAGACACGTGCCGCCGACTGCCGTCGACTGCCGCCGACGCGTGCCGCCGACACGTGCCGTTCGTCTGTAAGAAGCCTTAATACGTGTAAACCAGCCATTAGGCCCAACTCACACTTGAAAGGTCGCGCCGCGTCATGTTTTTGTCCATAGTATATTCATCTCTATTGTTCTATAAATCTATAAGGTGTAATAAAACTAAGTGATAATACGTTAGGAGTTAGGGTGTATATGAGTCCCCTGTATTGATTTCAGTATGAAAGTAGTAGCGCTGAAAGAGTAACTTTTTTAAACTTTTGTATGGAAATATGCCTGACGCTTAGGTGCTTGCCCACACAAGTCACAAAAAAAACCGGCCAAGTGCATGTCGTGCCACGCGCAATATAGGGTTCCGTAGTACCGTTAATTTTTGAATTTTTTTGGAAAATGTGGAAAAATGGGGAAAATTATTAGAAAGAGTACGAACTACTGGAGCAATTTTTATGTTATTTGGCACAGATATAGAGTAGACCACGTAAAGGGACATAATCTATATTTTTGCGGGAAAATGTACGGTTTCCGTGAAATTCCTAATTCACGCGGGCGAAGCCGCGCGGGACATCTAGTTTACTATATTTGGTGTTCGATTACAATTTGAACTAGTCGTGACCAAAATAGCTATAGTATGTACCATCGAGGAAATTGATTCCTAGGTAGTTGACAGACCAACGTCATGTAGTCGGATCATGACACGATCCAACTACATGACGTTCATGACGTACGGATCACAATTAACATAGGAATTGACATTGTCAATTCAATGTTAATTATGATATGTCGTTTGGGTTTATACTTTAAACGCGACCAAATTACTTAGGTCACTATCTGCCTAGAAATTAATTTCTCTGATTTTTCTATTATAATTTTAGACTATTATTATATATTATACTAGCTGACACGGCAAACGTTGTTTTGCCATATAAATAATTTTTGGTATGAAAAATAGATGTTGGCCGATTCTCAGACCTACTCAATATGCTCACAAAATTTCATGAGAATCGGTCAAGCCGTTTCGGAGGAGTACGGGAACGAACATTGTGACACGAGAATTTTATATATAAGATTAAACATAAATTATAAGTGATAATACTTTAGAGTGTGTATGTGTTCCTTACATAGAGTTCACTGTGAAAGTAGCAGCACTGAAAGATCCAAAATTTATTTTCAACACGTTACGTTGGGGCGCTTACCCATAGAAAAGTGAAAAAAATTTGGTCATTCAGATCATTCATAAACTCACTATAAGGAACACGTACACATCCCAAATAACTTACCTAATAAACTCAAATATTAGTCAAATTATTTTCATTTGCTATCTACTCTTTCTATTTACAAAATGATTAAAATTATTCTTGTCAATACCACGTGAACAATTGATGGGGGGGGGGTCCTGGTATATACTACGCATGGTCACCAGGGGGAGGGAGGGGGTCCAAAAATCTTAAAAAGTAGGTCACGTAGTATGGGTATGCTCCCTTAGTAGAATTTGGTTTATACGCCCATAATTCAAAGAAGATGTACTAGTGCTAAAGTTTATACACCCATTTAAAATGCATTCGCGAGGTGGAACTATCTTTTAAACCCCTTTAATTTTTTTATACTGCCCTAGTGTGCGCGCAGTACACAAGATGGTGGTGTTTTTTTGTTACGTTAAATCGAATAAATGATTCTTATTCTTATTATTATTCTTAAGAGCACTCTCTATTCCTTTTACTTTCATAACCCAGTGGTCAGTGCGACGGAAGACCGACCTGACTGGCGAGAGATCAGGCGCAGGACCGACTTTTTACATGCCCATCCGACGCTTGGATCATCTTACTTGTCTGATAATCAGGTGATCAGCAGGCTTATCAAGTGCTGGTAGCATAGCTACCTATACCGACTGTTAATTAGACACGCTATCTTAAATCACACGTAACTCGATCTAATGATCTCCACTAATTATGTGTAACACAAGCTTAACCTAAACCTTGACATAGCGGGAACTTAATGAACCCGTAGAGCCACAAGTCGCGTCGGCCCATAATGACTTTCTCTGAAAATATTCCACGTATACTGAAAATTTTGCCGTCAAATCGTACGTGGTGAAAAATTATGTTCTGTATTTCTGTTTACATATTTTTGTGCATTTATTTTTCTGCCCAAACGTTTTGCGGATCCACATCTACCCAAAAAAATGTATACTGTTTAATATTCCAAACCTTAATCCGGACTCTCCTAAACTATATATCTATGGACGCTTCACACTAGAGATCAACTACGATTACATGGTGCGCCCCTCCAAATGACTGTTTCAATGTGTGTAGTCACATCCTTATGAAAGAGTTTGTATGTAGTAAGTATTCAACCAATCACATTACACGTAATATTTCAGTTAATGTCACTTATTACCAAGATTTGTTGGTTAACTAATCATAACTAGCCGACCGCGCAAGACAACGCACTTCAAACGTTTTGACAACGCACTTCAAACATTTTGAATTTTGGAGGGGCGCGCCATGTTATCGTAGTTAATCTCTACGTCAGTCTGGCCCCGTGCTAATGTACCTGAAGGACTTGTGTTACGGGTACCAGACAACGGAAATATAACCAAAAACTATTTGGTAGTTCTTTGTGTTTTATAATAATAATAATTATTATTACCATACTTAGTTTTTATTGATGCATTAAAGGCGAACAGCCATAATGTTATCAATTTCAATGTCTATCTACATTATTATAGCCAATCTTATGTCTGTATTTAATTACATCAAAATCTATCAAATAAGTTGAAGACAATTTGTTGCTAAGAAAAAAAAAATTTCTATTTAAATAAGTATCAGTAATAACCTAGTAAAATCTATTTTTAACTGTAAGGCCGTTTTTAAGAAATGCTCATGACCTAGTCGGTTCATCATTAGTATGTACAGTCACGAGCAGATTTTGGAGTAACTTTTAAACTACACGTAGTGAACAAATGATAAAACGGTTTTGAAAAGTAGCATAATATAGCATTTCCTAGGACCTAATGTGTCCAAACTCAGTTAAAGCTCAATCTTTTCGGTGCAAGTAAACAATCATTTTTTTCCTTTTTAATTTAAGAATTATTAATTTAATCAATCAATCATATTTTGTTTTTGTAAGAAATTAGTTTAAATTAATTAATCCTTCAGGCCCCGCGCGAGCACCGGTGATCGCGACAACAATAGAATACAATAGCAATTCCTGGAAATTCCGACTGAAGTATTAAGTTAATGTTTCAGGTAATGAGTAATTAATTAGTAAGCGTAAAGAAATCAAATCTAGAGATTTTAGTGCAGGTAAAACGTGTGCACTTATATACATAATACTTATATTGTTTTTTGTACGCAGTCTGCACAAACACTCATACATTTTTACCTCTAAACCTTTGAATATTCGTGTACCTTTAAAATGCCCTAGCCGATATCGTTTCCTAAGGGCAACTGCGGGCACTATATTTTAGAGAAAACAAATAAATAAGCGAGTTCTATACGCGAATAGGCTATAGCAGGGATTCCCAAACTGGGTCCCGTGACGTCTTTACTCTTTAGTAGCGAAAACTTGTAGTCTTGCAATTTACGATCGCACGTAGCCTTTATTTGTAGTTGTAACAAATAAAGGGTTGTAAAAAATCGTTGATTGCAATTTGCAAGATCTGTAACTGATGCATAAAACGTAAGTGTTGTTGTTTATGAAAATGTCAGTCGAATATTATCAACTCTTAAAATCGGTCCGGTAGGAGTATGGCAGCAAACAAGGTGACACTAGAAAGGTGAATGCCCATTAAAATAATTTATATACAGCAAAGTAGAAGTTAATAGTAGAGTGTAAATATGTAACTCATTTTATTCAAAGCCATAACCGAAACGGACAATTTGAAAAAATTAGTCTGAGATTTTGAGACAGCGCTTTGAATCAACTATGTAGTTTCTTCCTTTGTTTTTGTGTTTTCCTCGTAAAAACGATGGTGATACGTATAAGAATATACAATTTAGAGAAAATAAAGTTAAAACCAGCCGAGTGCGTATCGGGCCACGCGCAATATAAGGTTCCGTAGTACCGCTAGTTTTTGATATTTTTTTAATGGTCAATGAATGTACATATTTTATAACCTGTTATACATTACCACAGACATGTATCTTATTTCTGTGTATGTACACAGTAGTAATGTTACTAACAACATCATCTCAGTTACGTTTTTAAAGGAATTTAAATTATTTAAAGTTCCTTTAATCCTTCAGGCCCCGCGCGAGCACCGGTGATCGCGACAACAATAGAATACAATAGCAATTCCTGGAAATTCCGACTGAAGTATTAATACTTCTCCGAATAGTTAATTTTTTTTACTTGATAGACTATAATTACTCGAACTTGTGAAGTCTTCAGCCGTGATAGTTTTTCTTTTAATTTCAGCATATTTCCTACTCCCGTGAATATTTTTCCAGAAGCGACAGTTTAGCTGGTAGAAGGGGGGACACTGCAGGACTCTAAAGATTTTTTTCCACTTTAAAACTTCATATTTCACATCTCTAAATCGGAAAATGATATATTATACTAATAATATTTTTAAAAAACCTATCCAACGACACCTCCCACGGAGGGGTGGACGCGAAAAAAAAAATTCAACCCTGCTAGAAATATAAAATATTATGTGTAGGGGAGGTACTTACCTTAAACATTTTTTTAAAGATCTTATATATCATTTCGTCGGCATCATTAGTATGTGCATCCAAATTACAGCTTTGTAGGTCCTGTAGTCTCTGAGCAAAACCACGGACAAACAGACGGACAGATAGACGGGCGGACAGACAGACGGACGGACAGACCGAAACTATAAGAGTTCCTTGTTGAATATGGAACCCTAAAAGGAGATGTCTCATATTATATATTTTATGAGTAATTAAATCACACGTGGCTTTTCACTGTAGGTATTCTGTACCGGTTGTATCACGGGGAGTGCTCTGAGGAATTGTTCGGAATTATACCTCCTGCAACTTTTCGCACTCGTTCCACGCAAACAATATACCATCTTCATCTCTTTTATGAGTGGCAGTCTTCCACCGTACGTTTTTCGGAAGAAAGCGTATTCCCTCTTAAACGCACCTGTAGCTCCACTAATGTTGCGAGTGTCCATGAGTGGCGGTACCTAATTGCTTTCTATCAGGTGACCCGTTTGCTCGTTTGCCCTTTTATTTTCGAAAAGACGTAGCTAGTTAACTGATATCATGTAATAATCGTTAAAAATACATTCAAGTACAGATTATACCATTTCTTTACCAAACTGACTTCTATACTTATTAGGTACTTTCAGATATAAAAGTGATAAATATTTTAATATTAAATACATGAATATAAGAATCTAATAATCGTCACAATATCGTTTGTAGCATCATGTCGTCCTAGATATCATAGATTCTTATAAGAAAAGTCAATTGGTTACGATCGTTTTTAAAGTACTTGGTGAGTATGTATTATATTTAAATATATATATATATATATATATATATATTTAAATTATATTATATAGTATTATATTATATAGTATTTGTGTATTAGTATATTTTTAGAATAGTACTTACCTATAGTATTAGTAGTATATAACCCAATATGCTATTGAATATCTATTATATTTTAAAATAGGATTTAGTGTAATTTATTAAGATTTATGATGAGCCTTATTTAACTTTACTAATATTCCAACTTAAGCTGCACTGTTTTGTAATTTGTTTCCATGCGCCAGAGGTTGCTTGGAAGAAATCGCTTCATAGCGATAAAGCCGCCTTTGTGCTCATGCTGAGTTCATGTAACTTCTTTTATTATGTTTGTACATTTTGAGCACAATAAAGCATATTCATTCATGCATTCATTGTTTAATCCAAAAAGGACATTGTATTTGGGATACCGTAGATGTGGTCTACGATGCCCCATATAAATGGTTTGAATCGATTACGGGTTTCTGGTCCATACATTTTTGGGCATTCATCTTTATAATACATTTTGTAATTTTTAAGGTATAAGTAAATAAAAATTGTATAATAATAATATTCAGTGTTTAGTCGGAAAGAACTCATTCCTAATTAGGGTTCTGTTGGTACATTTCCCCACCTTTGGGACTTGCATGATATAAAGATTCAATTTTCTAAAGTTTGAGAATATATGGACTTATTGTTTCTATGTAGCTTCTTGGACTGAACGTATTTTACCATAATTTCTTATCCAATTCTAAAAATTCCCCCTGTTTCAGGGAGTTTCAAGTTTAGAACGGCGATGATTGATCGCCGAGTTAATGACGTGGGTACACGGGTTTGCGTTTTATCAAGTTTACTCGCCTGTGTAGCCCCGCCTTAAATATAGCCTATGTCCGATACGACTATTAATTTCAACAATAGCTCCTAAATTCAGCTCCATAAATAACACGAAAGGTGTGGCGTTTTGGCCTATAGGATAAAACGCGATGTTCGAAATTAGAACTTTGACAATAAAAAGGTTTTAGCTAAAGTTTGTTATCTGAAGCTTGTAGGTGGGAAAATGCCTTGTTTTTGTTTGATATTATAATGGAATTAATATATTATTATCTATAACTTCGCAGGCTATTAAACCGCTGAAACATTTTTTACAGGAGTCTTTTTTAATCGCGATACTTCGGAAAAAACGTGAGTGAAAACCGCATTGAAATCGAATACGAACTTTAAAATTTGTATGTGTTCAGATGTGAAAAGCGTAAGGTATTATAAAATATACTTTCTATCCCGGAAAAATGTAATAAAAGAAATGGCGCAACATAGTTGCGGGCGTCAACTAGTTATGAATAAGGCTTTCTTTTAAATATCTTTATTATGTAAAACGATATTTACTTAAAGTCTACTTTGAAAAATAAATTACAATCACAGTAACATAATGAAAAATGTTCGTGAATCCCAAAAGAATTTAATATTATGGAGCATCTGGTTCGAGTATAAAATATTATATCTTTTATGTCCCCTCCCTAAGCTGCTTAGTATATTTAGTCTTCAGGGGACGCAAAATGAGTCCGGCAAATCTTAGATATTCTTTAAAAAGCTTTGCCTTTTACAAATCAAAGATATAAAGACTTTCTATAAACTAATAGATAATACTTGGTAATGTTTATAGGTACATACATAAACAAGTGTAATAATTGGTTTACAACATAAACATTAAACACAATATTGTTGTACGAAACTGAGCAAAGAGTAGGCCATAATTATTATGCCAATAAATTGGATGTTACGTTCTGCGCAACATAGTATACCTGGATGGGTACTTATTGAAATATGTACTTAGAAATTTCTAGATACCTTCATATTATGTTAAGTGGTTTAAGTGTGAAAAGACGACATACAGACACTCTTTTACTAGTAAAAAATGTATTATAGGTCTTCCAGAATCTGATAGCAAAAAGTGATAAAATGAATTGACTCTAACAATACCGGGGTAATTGGAATAAAACATTTTGATCCTTTTTATTTCTTCTTATAGCGTCTGATTCTGTGTGTTAAACATGCAAATATAAAAATGTATCCAATGATCAAGGATATTTTATGAAAATATGTTGTCAAAAATTGCCATCAGATTCTGGTAGACCTATACAAGAGATTGTCAACGGTGACTTATCAGGTGGTATATAATACTTATATTTACTAAGGAGTACATCGACTTCAAACAAATGGACGTATCTATGCGAGTTGGGCGCGAGTACCACTTTCGACATGTTTCACAATGCTGAGTAGAGGTGCCGGTTGGCAGTGGACGACATGAAGCAACCGCAGACGACGTGTCATCTCGACACTACTGGTTTCTATATATTTCTATGAAATACAGAAGCTAGCGACACTTATTCATAGAAATACATAGAAACCAGTAGTGCAAGTGAAGTTGCAACTTCATGTAGCCGGCTTCCACCTTGTACCTTAACCCATTAGTACGGCGCGCGTAGGCCGATATGACATCAGACTACCTCAAACGTATTTGTAGGGTTTTTCTGAGTGTGTGTCCCAACTCCCAAGTCCCAGGGCGGCACTTGGATATGTCTCCGCGTAAAATTTTATGACAACCTGTAGGCGCGAAAAGGTTTTATGCATAACTCATGATTTGACACCTGTGTGTTATGACAGGTCATGTGTGGTAAT
The DNA here is from genome assembly GCA_905333045.1 of Lysandra bellargus. Lineage (NCBI taxonomy): Eukaryota > Metazoa > Arthropoda > Insecta > Lepidoptera > Lycaenidae > Lysandra > Lysandra bellargus. The sequence goes on from HG995333.1 coordinate 6,792,538, forward strand.
TTGGTAAGCCAAGAGTCATAGAAAATAAAAGAATATTACGCAAAGGTCGAACAGGCGGTGCAAACTGCTATAGGTCTACCAGAATCTGATGGCAAAAAGTGAGAAAATGAATTGACTCTAGCAATACCGGGGTAATTGCAATAAAATATTTTGATCCTTTTTTCTTCTTATAGCGGCTGATTTTGTGTGATATACATGCGAATATAAAAATTTATCCAATGATCAGCATATGATCAGAGATATTTTTTGAAAATCTGCTGTCAAAAATTGCAATCAGATTCTGGTAGACCCTAGCACATACTAATCCGACCAAAACCCGACATGTCGCACACGTCATTTCAGAATATTGACAGAGAAGTTGTCAAACCCTGAGCAAAACTTTTTGTTTACTGTATAAGCTGGTGCGGCTTCCAGCGTACCGTAATAATATGTCCCATTCTTAGAATAGGGTCTCGTAGTTATGCTCCTATAGAAAAATCCAAAAAAAGCAGTTTATGATTTTAGTCAGTCGGCGTTGTATAAGCAATTACAAAGGCATTATTAAGTACTAGATGACGCCAGCAATTCTGTTGCGGCAAAATTTGTTTATCGCGCGGGAACCGCACATTTTTCCGGGATAAAAACTATCCTATGTCCTTTCCCGAGACTCAAAGTATCTCTATGCCAATTTTCAGCAAAATCGGTTCAGTGGTTGGAGCGTGAAGAGGTAACAGACAGACAGACAGACAGACAGACACACTTTTGTATTTATAATATTAGTATGGAAGTATAGATATGGATGCAAATGCATGTAATCGTTTAAATTAAATAATAAACTAAGGAAAAATATTACTCATGACAAAACTATATTATTATCCCAGATATTCAAGGTCTTTGTTCGTCATGTGACTTTTAAAATGAGCCAGATAAGGACAAGAAGTCCGTGTATTTTTATTAGTTTCGGGTTTAGTTCCCATAAAGACTTCACAAAAAAAAAGGTCTTTCATTTGTGAAGTCTTGTATGACAGAAATTAATGGCAGGACAAATACTCATTTATCTATAGATATATCTTATCCTACTGTCATGTATTATATCTATATTAAAAATAAACCTTTTTTAATTTTGTTAGGCTCGCTAAAAACGCGAACGGCTGAACTAAGGCTAATTTTAGTCTTGAAATATTCTTGGAAGTCCAGTGAAGGTTTATAAGGGAAGTGATTAGTTCACAGGGTCATGTAGTAAATATATTAAAATTTAAGAAACACGAATTAATTACTAAGAATAGCTGTTTACTGTTTAGTTCGATGGATGGATGGACGCTCAGTGATCGCGGCGCAGTATTGCTGCTTGGACGTATCGACAGTTCTGTGAGTGTTGTTCAGTGATATGGGATTGTTATACTAATATTATAAAGTAAGTACTATCATTATATTTTAATTATAAGAATAATATTTAATAAAAAACTTCGTTTTTATTTTTATTAATTGATAAAATATTGATTAAACTTTTATTTGAACGTAATAAAAATAAAAACAATATTTTGACGGATTAAATGTAATTTTTTAACTGATTATTTAATAAACTTGGTGCTCAATTTTTTATTGAAATAGGTGATATATATCATCTTTAAGAAAAGGAGGATGTACTACGTTCCTGTGTGAACATATTTTTAAAGTCGGTTGAAAGTTTAAGGTAGAATTGAAAGTATATAATACTTTCAATTCTACCTTAAACTTCAATTTTCTTACATCAAACCCCACACAACAAAATAATATTTTCAATTTAGAACTACATTGCTGTACCTTTTACACTAACTTTGAATAAACATTGTTGTTTTTATGACTCATCCATTATTCTAAAGCGCAGCTTGTCTATAAAGACTTGTATTGTACTTTTATACTCTGTAAAATAAAGACAATGCTTATTATAGCTTCTTCCATTATTTATTACATTGTATTATTTAATTAACTTGGAGAGGTTAAGCCTAGAGTGTATATAGGGTATACAGGGTATAAAACTAATGATAATACTTAAATGAGTGTGCTGTGTAGGTATGAGTGCCTAGATTGAGTTCACTGTGGAAGGAGCAGCGCTGAAACAGTTGTTTTTCTATATGTATCTATAGGAAATGCCTCAGTGTTATGAATTTGCCCATCTATACATATTATAAAACAAAGTCGCTTTTTTCCCTCATGTCCCTTTGTTCCCTTTAATCTTTAAAACTACGCAACGGATTTTGATGATTCTATCAGTGTTAGATAGCCCTTTTATCGAGGAAGGCTATAGGCTATATTTTATCACGCTAAGACCAATAGAAACGAAGAAATAGAGGAAAATGTGGAAAAAACGGGGAAAATTATTTGGAAGGGCTAACTTGAACGCGCTAATCTCAGGAACTACTGGTCCGATTTGAAAAATTATTTCAGTGTTAGACAGCCCATATTTTATTGAGGCTATAGGCTATATTTTATCACGCTAAGACTAATGGAGAATGTAGAAAACACAGGGGAAATTATTTGAAAGGGCTCTCGCGAACTACTGCAGCAATTTTTATTTTATTTGGCACAGATAAGAAGTAGACCACGTGAAGGATCATAGGCTATCGATTTTAATCATTTTTTCAGTGGCTATATATTTATACCCGTGCGACGCCGGGTTGGGTCGCCAGTACAATAATAATAAAAAAATAACTGAAAGCGCTAACTTTACAGTGAACTATATACCAGGGACACAAACAGTAAATACTTACCTAAAGTATTATGACTTTATTAGACGTACTAAAGTATTATCATTTTGTTTTCCCCTATCCTACGCCCCACCATGTATATCCATACTTCCATATCCATACTAATATTATAAATGCGAAAGTGTGTCTGTCTGTGTCTGTCTGTCTGTTACCTCTTCACGCTCAAACCACTGAACCGATTTTGCAGAAATTTGGCATGGAGATACCTTGAGTCCCGGGAAAGGACAAAGGATACTTTTTATCCCAGAAAAATGTACGGTTCCCGCGCGATAAACTAATTTTGGCGCATCGGAGTTGCGGGCATCATCTAGTTGAACATAAATGAGTGTGTGAGCAAAACATAGGGGGCGTTCCACGCCAAGCGGACAGGAAAAAATAGTCGATCTCTCCGATTTTGATAATATTTGGATATGTTATACCTACACGTGTTATTAATACGTGTGCCAAATATTTTTGTTATATAATGGCTGGATTAAAAATGATGGGACTTTGAAACGTGACTTTTCTATTCGACACTCGGTGCTTCAAAGCCGATTATAGATTAAAAAATATATACATTAAAATAATTAAACCACTGAACTTGTTGCTTCATTTAACGAGCTCTTTAAAGTGTATTTTGAAAATAAAAAAAATGTTTTTTTCTTTGGAAAAAATGTAAATTAATTTTTTTTTCTTGATTTTCTCAAAGAGGGACCCTTTTGATTTTTTTTATATTTTTTATGGAAATAGCTAATATTCTATAGAACATTCCTGCACAACGTCTATAATGGGCCGGGAAGTGGATTAGGAGCTAGACTGAAAATATTTCCGAAGGGTGGCGTCCAGCGCCATACAATACTATGGGCAGAGATCGATACATAGTGGAAATTGCCAAATAACATCAATTTCGATATAGTGAAGAGTAACATTTAATAGATTTTTGAAAGAGAAATAGCCAAAAAATGTTTACTTACAAGAAAAAAAAATTCGTGAAAAAAAAATTTTTTTCTCAAAAAAAAAAATATTTTTTCTTTTTTTTTAAATTATGTTACTCTTTAAAAAAACTTATCTAAGGGTTCATTTCTCCACATCAAAATCGAAGTATTTTGGCAATTTCCACTACTTAGCGATTTCTGCCCATAGTACAGTATGGCGCTGGACGCCACCCTTCGGAAGTATTTTCAGTCTAGCTCCTAATCCACTTCCCGGCCCATTATAGAAGTTGTGCAGGAATGTTCTATAGAATATTAGCTATTTACACAAAAAATATAAGAAAAATCAAAAGGTCCCTCTTTGAGAAAATCAAGAGAAAAAAATTAATTTGCATTTTTTTCAAAGAAAAACACATTTTTTTTGTTTTCAAAAATGCACTTAAAGAGCTCATTAAATGAAGTAACAAATTCAGTGGTTTAATTATTTTTTAAATCTATAATCGACTTTGAAGCACGGAGTGTCGAATAGAAAAGTCATGTTTCAAAGTCCCATCATTTTTAATCTAGCCATTATGTTACAAAAATATTTGGCACACGTATTAATAACACGTGCAGGTATAACATATCCAAATATTATCAAAATCGGAGACATCGACTATTTTTTCCTGTCCGCTTGGCGTGGAACGCCCCATAGTTAAGAGCACTGACTATGTTTCGCGCACACACTCATTAATAATGAATCTACCTGCAATTGCCAATATTTGTTTCTCGCACAGGTTCACCCTAATTTTTTGGGATAAAAAAAATCCCATGTATCTTCTCCGCCAGTAAATATATTAATCTTTTCTTTAAATTTTAACTATTAGCACGAAAGTCGAAAGTACAAACTACCTAAAGTTAAAGGGTGAATATTTTTCCATCAGGCGAAATGATTGCTCGTTTTTTTATTAAAAAAATACTGTTAGAGAACAAGAGGTGGCAGGTCGAGAATTCCGTTCACAAACGCTTGAATAAAATAATTTGTGAAAAACTTCAAACTGCTGCTGCTACCACAGTATAAGTGTAATTAAGTAGATCATCGTCGCATAATCAATTATGTAATCCTTTATTCGTTAGACGTTACATTCTTTGGACGGACGTTAGACGTTATAGGAAAATCTATCTGTATACCGTTGGAGAGCCATGTTTCGGCACGAATGGGCCGGCTCGACTGGATAAATACCACGGGCTCATAGAAAACCAGAAACTTATAGAAATATTATAAGTATGCGTGATTTCAGAAAGCTTAAGAGAGCAGAAAAATGCAGTTTTACGACTCACGCGCATGGTATATCGTCTATCGTCTTGTTACAAAACTTGATTATGGGAACACGTCAAAAATACGCTACTGTATATAATTGTATTGTGGTGCTACTATGAATTTTCATAAAAGTTGAAATTCAATAACTTTCTGAAAGAACTTGAGCGGTGCGCATTTAATCGTTCGTTTATAAAACATTTTGTGTTAATGTAGTAAACGCTACTATGTGAATTCTAAATAAAATGGTGTTAATTAAGTCTAAACATTGTTTTATGTATAAGTTTTACTTAATTATTTTTGCAGTTGAGTGGCTTCAATTTTCTAAAAAAAAACTTTATTAAGTATATGATTTAAATAAGTTTGATTATGAATTTCGATAAAATATCTTGCAGCCCACAGAATTTACTTAAATGTAGGCGTCTACGTCGTAGCACATAGAGCTACGCAGCGTAGCACTTTTGCAGTATCTAGCTACGTCGTAGGCCCACCGTAGCACACAGAGCTACGCCGCGTAGCACATAGTTACGACGTAGGCTTATGCTAAGTACCAACATACGGTTTTGCTCGATAGTTTTACTCCAAATCGAGTAATAATTACTGTGTGGACCGCAAAACTCACAGCTCGAAGGCTCGCATCGAGCCGGATTGATGGAATGAAATATATCTGTCGCAGCCAACTGGTTTAAATAGCCGTTCAATCAAACAGCTAGCCCTTTGACTGAACAGGACCATTCAATCACACGTCTAGCTTTTTAATTGAATATTTAAGTCGATCAAAACGTTCAACACTGCAGCTGATTCTAAAGCCGCTGTTTGATTGAATTAGTTCAGCGCTCAACACCGCGGCGCTTGGTGCGTTTTGTTTACAATATGGCGTCAACTAACCGGTTTTTGTGGTTGTATTAAGATATTTTTCGTAAATATACGTTACAAGTATTATTAGATAGACAAAAATTATGGGGCCCATACGAGTGAATCAAAATTAAACTAATATTCGTGGAGAAATTACGGGATTATAAAATGCATCACCAAGGTATTAATTGCAATTGTATTCAAAATGAGTTGGAATACAATTAATCTGCTTTACGCTACGCTACGCTATTACGCTTGTGTATATATAATAGCACTAAACTAATGGTCATCTTAGTTAATTTACCATTTAACCAGTTGGCTAAGCGTCGTCTAGCTATAGTGTTGAACGTTGCAGTCAACAAGTCGGCTAAACGACGTATAGCCGTGTGATCGAATGGCGTTGTTCAGTCAAAGGGCTAGCTGTTTGATTGAATGACTTTTTTATCATTCGACTGCGACATATCGATTTGTAGTAAAATTATCGAGCAATGCTGAATGTCTGGACGAAAGCCCGAGCCGCGGGTTTTGCTTGACGTTATTGCTCAATCGAGCAAAACTGTATGTGAGTACTTAGCAATAACGTAGTTTAATGTGGACCTACGTGGCGTAGGCCAAAGAGCACATATACGAGTGGCTTCGCGGGTTACCATGTAGCTACGACGACGTAGGCTTTACGACAGGCTAGCTAAATTCACTTTATACACTAGTTTTTATAGCTACAATAATGAATTTAATAGTATATTATAAATGTCGCTTTCGCTTGTTTTATGCCGTAAGATTTTATATTAGTTAAGAATATTATTACTTACCTATTACTTGAGTTTTAAAATGAGATATTTCTTTCTTTTTATATCCGTAGCTTTATTTAAATTTGCCAGTGTTTTTTGTTTTTGTTAGTTTAAGTAAGCTTTATAATAAATAATATGTTTTACCAAAAACAACAATACTTAATAATAATATTGTAAATGCGATAGTGCGCTGTAAACGATTCAAATTCGATGTGAATATACCTTGAGTGACGGAAAAGGACATAGAATAGTTTTTACTGCGGAACAATGTACAGTTTCCAGTGACGATGCGATTTTTAGTGTAGTAAAGTAGCGGGTGTTATCTAGTTGAATTTTTTTCTCTGTTCAATGTATCTAACGTAATAGATCTTTATATCTTTTTCCCGCGGCTTCGCTCGCGTTAAGAAGTTTATTATTAATAATTAATAACCTAATTATTGGATATCAATGTCTCAGTACCAGTGGTAGGCACCATGTAGGACATTCTGAAAATATTTATTTTAAATTTATTCAGAAATAGAACAATTTTGATTTGATTGATTTGATCGGTTTAAAATTGACAAAGCTTCATACAAACATTCATCTATTTTATCCCCTTGAGGGTGGAATTTATCAAAATCCTTTTTAAGCGGATGCCTACGTTATGACGTAGGCATCCGCTTCACACATCTACCTGCACACCAAATTTCAGCCCGATCTGTCCAGTGGTTTGGGCTGTGCGTTGATAGATCACCATGTCAGTCAGTCAGTCATCTTTGAGTTCTATACATTTAGATATTAGTCTCAAAGGGGTGTACGATAAAGATTCCCCTGTCGTTAAAATATTCGTCAAACTTTTCGTCACACGTCGGAAGTTATTCAAAGCATAAGTAACTTGTATGAAGTTATATTAGGAAGGAAATATCCTGTTAGTGACGCTTTCGGTACAGCTTGGAGCAGACGAGCCACAAGCGACACATGTCTTATGAGCCGTTGCAGGTTGAAATTTTGGGCGTGTGAAGGGGAGAGAAAAGAAATACGAAAGTGTCTGTCTTGTTTCTTGTGTCTTCATGCCCAAACCTACTTTTTATCGCGAAAAAATGTACGGTTCAGGGCGGGAGCTGCGGGCGTCATCTAGTTTTTTTTATAAAAATAATGTTTCCAAACCAAAAAAATAAAAAATAATAATTTTATGATAAATTCAAAAGGTCTAAAATAATTTATGATGCTTTTAATTTAAGGTCGACAGTATTTGCAAAGCATCAAGCGATTGGCTTGTAATTATCTCGTAAAAAAAAAGCGATCAGAAGAGATTACTGTGTTCCGTTTGCACCAACCCTCATACATTCGACCCTTGCTACGGAGCAACATATTACATTCTGTGTCGTAATATCGTACGCCTTATACAATGTAATCCCCCTAATATAAATGTGAAAGATTTAATGGATAAATAAATGTAAAACAACAACGTAATTGCTTGTGTTAATTTACATTTCTCAAAACTGTAGCAAATGGGTATTTTTATATGATACTAGCGACCCGCCCCGGCGTCGCACGGGTATAAAATATATAGCCACTGAAAAAATGATTAAAATCGATAGCCTATAATTCTTCACGTGGTCTACTTCTTATCTGTGCCAAATAACAAAAAAATTGTTCCAGTACTTCGCGAGATAAGCCCTTTCAAATAATTTCCCCCGATTTTTTCCACATTCTCCTATTAGTCTAAGCGTGATAAAATATAGCCAATAGCCTTTCTCAATAAATGAGCTATCTAACACTGAAATAATTTTTCAAATCCGACCAGCAGTTCCTGAGATTAGCGCGTTCAAGTTAGCCCTTTCAAAGAATTTTCATCGCTTTTTCCACATTTTCCTCTATTATTTCGCTCCTATTACTATTAGTGTGATAAAATATAGCAAGCTTTCCTCGATAAATGGGCTATCTAACACTGAAAGAATCATCAAAATCCGTTGCGTAGTTTTAAAGATTAAAGGGAACAAAGGGACATGAGGGAAAAAAAGCGACTTTGTTTTATAATATTATGTAGATTGTAAGGTATTGACAGAATTTTTATATTAAGGGTTTCTTTCATAATAATATAGCAGTATACTTTTTTCTTGAACAAAGCCGGAAACAGCTATTTTTATCGCATTCAGTTATGTGAAAACTTCTATGGGCTTTCTATGTGACAGATTTATGTCGATATTAAACTACGTTTAACTGAAATTGATGGGGGAAAATAAAAGGGCCCTTTTTGTTAGCCGCACTCGGCTGGACCCTTTTCGGAAAGTTTTGTCATAATATAAATGACCCTTGCAGGTTATTAGCATATTTAAGTACAGCTTATATGTGGACATTGTCCGAATTGAGTAATTAATAATAATAAAACTGACCACTAACTGCTGGGACTTGGGTTCTTAATATGAGGAGGATTAGGTCGCGTGATACGTATTCTTTAATAGCTGGCAAATTTTATAGGCCATGTTATTTTTCAACTTTATTTTTGGTCAATGGTTTCTGCTAACCGTGTAAATTAGTTCAATAATGAATTGATAAGACAATACAATAGAAATACGAAACAACTTTCTATTGTTTAATACAAAGTTGTTTGCTTCTGTATCAAACAACTGTTTGACTTTCAATTATATTGTACTAGCGACCCGCCCCGGCGTCGCATGGGTATAAATATATAGCCACTGAAAAAATGATTAAAATCGATAACCTATGATCCTTCACGTGGTCTACTTCTTATCTGTGCCAAATAACATAAAATTTGCTCCATTAGTTCGCGAGATAATCCTTTTCAAATAATTTCCCCCGTTTTTTCCACATTCTCCTATTAGTCTTAGCGTGATAAAATATAGCCTTTAGCCTTCCTCAATAAATGGGCTATCTAACATTGAAATATTTTTTCAAATTGGGTCAGTAGTCCCTGAGATTAGCGCGTTCAAGTAATCAAATAATTTTCCCCGTTTTTTACACATTTGTCTATATTTCTTCGCTCCTATTAGTCTTAGCGTGATAAAATATAGCCTATAACATTCCTCAATAAATAGGCTTCTAACAATGAAAGAATCATCAAAATCCGTTGCGTAATTTTAAAGATTAAAGGGAACAAAGGGACATGTCGAGGGAAAAAAGCGACTTTGTTTTATAATAACTAATAAGAATAGATTTACAATAGCAAATAATTAAATAATCAGTAATTATACATAAACTTTTACAAACTGCTGTTTTATGTTTATAATATTACCATAATATACGCGTGGGATCATATTTTGGACGTACAAAACAGCAAGTATCATCAGGCAATATAAAAATAAAAGTAAAAAATATTATTAACCCGTAACACATTATAAGGACGTGACAGATTACGGGTATTTCTTACCCCATCCGCAAAAAAACCCAATATACCCAACGGGTTATGGGTATACTTCGGGTAACGAGGCTCTTGATCGCACAGATCCATCTTGTACCGGCAGGTGTGATCCGAATGACAATGGCGGGTAAATTATATTAAAATTTCGAATGCTCCTTGATTTATGCGTGTTATTGTTTGAAAGCGCAAGTTCATCGTTTATGTGTACTTATGCTCTACATCGTCTATGTACTTACTTATACTCCTTACAATGCTGAATGTTTAGATGCAGAAAAGTTAGAACACATCATAAGCTATGAACATTGAGGATATTTTGATGTTACGATTGGTACTGAAGTTTTAAGTATTTAAAAACAGACAGTTCGAAAAAAATCATACTTATGCTTTAAAAGTAGTCTATCAGATAAAAATATAAACTCAATTTTGTTAACATAATATTAGAAAGGTGATTTTTCTTAATTGTATTGTTACTGACAACTTTGATGTACTTAAAATTTTAACCCCTTGAAACCACCTTGAAACATTCTTTATTTAATTCGAATAAGTTCATTATCCTTTTTTTATGATTTAAATATTGAGTTCTGTGTCCGATCTTTTAGCCAAGCTGTATATTATGTCTGTCACCAAATTACGCAAATAAATTATTTCTGATTTCCGATGAGAACGCAGACATAATATTATGTAAAGTGTGATGATACATAAACCACTAAACTTGGATTTTAGGAATGATTTTTATCATGGCAAAATACTCGTCGTAAAGGACAACGTGCACAAAGGAGCATGATAATAATTGATATCTGTGACACTTTTCCTATACTTCTGTTCAGTGTTTAATAAATCCACATAAAAGTAGGGCAGAAGCACAATACGGCGTCGCATCATTACGTCTATTGTTTCGACCGGCCTGACGAAAAAAGGCCCCCCGAAAGCTCTTAACCCTAAAGCGACGATAATTTCGGGGTAATTCTGTGAAATTAGCCGTGAAAAGTGGTATCTTTTATGCTGATAGATATTACTATTTGTATATTAACGGTTACATCCATCCCTGGCCCTTTAGCCAAGACGTTTTCTTTATCGTTTCTTTATAGAATCGTCGATCAAAATTTATGAAAGTATCATAAGCGTTCGTTAACATAAAATCGACATTTGACTCATGCTTTGTCAATTCCATACATTTTGATCGGCGATTCTATAAAGAAGCGATAAAGAAAACATTTTGGTTAGGGCATCTGGTTGGGGACTTATTCTGAGGCAGTTTTTGGGGAGAATGGTGGCTTCTGTTTTTTGTGTTTATAATAATCGCCAGTTTTAAGTGAATTTTTAAGTACACACCAGTGTTTATTGGACTGCGCCAGAAATGTAAAGATTTTGAAAAAAGAAGAAAACTTTATTTGGTACATAATTAGATTACCTAATACAAATTACAATCAAACAATTTTAAAACCGAACCAATAGTTTTCGTAAAAAGTTTGACCTGAAATTACTCTTTATAATCTAATATTATTAGTGATATTCTATCTTATAAGATGCAACTGGCTGGATTTATATGCGTTCGTCCAAACGCGCGATTTGGCGGTTATACCGCCAAATGACAAGCAAAATATGTATGTGATGCTCCGCTATAGAAATCGTTACTTAAGAAGCGCTTACACGGGCAATAATTACGGCAATAATTGCTCGGCGACACTAATGGAGCAATTAGTGGAGCAATATGGAGCAATTTATTTCATATCGCTCAATGTCATATCGCTCAAATATTAGATGGCCACATCACTAAATATTGTATTGCGCAAAATGCTTGTTGCCGCAAATTGCTTGGTGTAGTCGTGACGTCAAAGTTGACTGGAGTTGAGCAATTTTAGTTGCCCGTATAAGCGCATCATTACATTTTCTTGCGATCTCGCGGTGTAGCGGCCAAACCGCGCGTTCGCGTCGCGGTTTAAAATCCAGCCTAACCGTCTCTATCACGTTAAAGTTAGTCTTTTACATATTTGACTTTTAAAATTATTTATATTCTAAGTACGTCTTTGACCTTTTTACGAACAGGATCAAATTAGATAAAGCAAGTGTCAACAATTCCACGAAATTTATTTGTGGAACCGGAAGTCAAGTTTAATCAATATGGCCGACGTCTTGTTAATATTAAACGTGTATTGATTAATGTTAACAATTAGAGAATTATTGTGATTAAAGTAACAAAGTCCTTTGGCTTTTTATAGCAAACTAAAATAATCGGATTAGAAAGATATAAACTACGGGACAGGCTGTAGGTGTGCTAATTTTGGTCGAAGCAAAATGTACAGACATATTACCTTTTACATGCAGTAACAAGAAACACCTTTAGTCTATCCGCGATAAGAAGGGAGTGACGTCATCGATATAATTTAAAAATTGATCAATGACGCTTCCTTGTAAAGAGGCTAACGACTATTATTACGTATATCAGGTCGTAGTCATCCATACTAATATTATAAACGTGAAAATGTGGCTGTCTGTCTGTCTGTCTGATATCTCTATTTGCCCAAGCCACTGAATTAATTTTGCTGAAAGGTATGGAGATACTTTGAGTCCCGAGAAAGGACATAGAATACTTCTTGTACCGGAAAAAAGTACGGTTGCTGCGCGATAAACGAATTTTGGCGCAACGGAGTGGCGGTTGTCATCTTGTATTATAATTTATTATTATACATCTTCTTATACAGGATGTAATAAAAGTATTTTTGTTACACACATTCTACGAATAATATAGTTTTCATTATTCGTAGCACACATTAGTATTTTTTTTTTGGAGATAAATAAGTCATTGCAATCACATATAAATTCCATTTACGTTCAAAATGTCATTTAGATCCCTCTTATTATAATTTCATCAGTAAAATACTACATCAACATATTTAATTTTATCATATTGGACGTAATGTGGTTTCACCTTTGTGGTAACAAGTTGAATAGTTTCCAACGTATAGACTCCAGAGAGAGGTTGACAAAGGCCAAGTAATATTATTACTTGTTGCAGAACGTAGCCACTAAACTTTATTAATATAGAAAACGAACTGATTCTAGAAGTTGTGTATTGTGTTAGTTGGGTTCATATTACGTTTGGAGTAATATTAAACTTCGTTTCGATTCATTTTGAGTATATACATACAAAATGTATCATTTTATTTATTTACTGCACTTGATAGTTGATACAATATTTAATATTACATGTAAGATGACGCCCGCAACTCCGTTGCGCCAAAATTTGTTTATCGCCCAAGACCGTATATTTTTCTGAAATGATGAGCATCCTACGTCCTTTCCTAGGGGCTAGGACTTAAAGTATCTCCATACTAAATTTCAGCAAAATCAGATCAGCGGCTTAAGCGTGAAGAGGTGACAGACAGACAGACACACTTTCGCATTTATGGTATGGATAAAAATCTAAGTCTTTGAATTGTTACTTAGGGTCTCATTGCGTTGTCGGACAGTCGGGGTGCATAAAAGTAATCCAAATTTGAACTCAATTTACTAAATATTTATAATATTTCAAGAAGATGCATATTTCATCGCTAGTATAAATTTTTCAAGTGCTAAGATACTGCAGGGCATTAAAAATAAAAATATTACAAAACCACTCTAAAGAGTAAAAGCAATAACTACTATAAGCCGATTTTATGCAAGAGCGTGTCTGTTTTTAAAATAAAATTCGTTGCGAAGAATATAAACTTAGAAGAAATATAAAAGGTATGTTCCGTAATAAAACCCAGCATACTGGCTGGTGCTTATATGACGGGTAGAATTAACGCCATGCTGTTGGTTCGTTCCAAAATATACGCCAGTGCATTGACGTATAAAGGGTGTAACAAAACAAAACAAAGTGATAATACTTTAGGGTGTATATTATGAGTTATTAAATATAAAGTTCACTGTAAAGGTAAAGGTAGCAGCAGCGCCTTTGGCGGCTTTTTGGCGTGTAAAGGTAAAGGCCAGAAGCTATCGGCTCGCTCGGAAAACATGCGAAAAAACGTAATTATAATCATTTAAAAAATAACTAGGAGCATTTAAGCAAAATGCTTCTATACGATTTTGAGTTGCAAAGGTGTCTATCAATTAGACTAATTTCCTACAATACATCTTTCATCATCGTTTAAAAATAATCTTCAAATTTCGTATTTTTAAGAGTCATTTCGAAAATTAAATGTATCGAGGCAAAATACACTAATCATGTTTCTAGTTCTTTCAAACCTAGATAAGGCTATGGAGATATGTATATCTCATTACCATATATGTAACATTTCTGAGGGTCCTATAGTATTACGTCAAAAAGGACAGTTTTTTCAATATAGCGCCTTAAAGTGTTATAATTTTTTGTTACACGTTGTATATTATTATGATTTTGTTGGTATGTCATTACAATACGTCAGTCCAATATGGCGTCGGATACATAACATTTTGAGCACAGGCCAGTACACTAGGTTTTATTTCGGAACCTAAGCAAAATAATGAGCGTAAACGAAACAATTTGAAGATGGAATTCCTAGAATAGTTGAAACACTTGTCAATTCCACCGACTAGGATCGCGTTTAATTGCATAACATTTGTGAACTGAATAAAACTTTGGTCTTCGTTCTGTTTTCAACAGAATTTATATCTTTTATCACTTTTTAGGTGTTACAATCATTAAAACTTTGAAATTATTAAAATAACAGGTTTTACTGCTTTGGTTGTAAAATTTTACTAGGGTTACTACTACTACTACTACTTTTTATCAGGATAATAATAACTATCCGATGTGCCTTTCTGGGTTGTATACTGTACCTGTATACTAAATCAAAATCAGTTCTACGATTTAAGGCGAGGATAAACCCCAATTTGTTATTCTGTGACTCCCGGTTTACATAGTTCCAATATAATAACGAAATGTAAAAAATATGAGATATAAAGCACAATATTTCAAATACTTTAAACATTTTAATAAAATGTAATACTTTGGTTGTAATTAATTTACAAACTCACCTCCGACAAAAATCTAATTCATCGAAATATAAGTATTAACTAGGATAATTATACATTTTATTTGAATAAATTGTTAGTAAATCTATATTAAAATCTTCTTAACCGAACAATTTTGTTTCTTAATATTTATTTCCAAAGATATTTAAAAAAAAAACATGAAAAATAGAGAAGATCCGCCCCTAGTAACTACAGTTTTATGCTAAGCTAAAATGAATCTTATTGCGATGCTTATACGCTTGGTCTTTGGTTGTGTGCAAGGTTATCGTTTTGGATTGAGATTAATCCCCACCTTAAGAGTGAAGAGAAAGACAGACTCACTTTAGCATTTATAACATTACTAGACAGTGCCCACAATTCGGGATAAAAAGTTAGATTTGGGATAAATGAGCTAAGTTCTTTCCCGGTACTCAAATATAATCTTTGAACCAATTTTGAGAACTATTTAGCGTTTTGCGCGTGAATTACTTTAGTTTATTTCACGGAAACCAGGCATCCTTCCGGAGTAAAACCTATCCTATGTTCTTTCCCACAGCTCAATATATATCCATACGAAATTTCATCAAAATTGGTTCAGTAGTTTAAGTGTGAAACAACCTACAAAGTATAAAACTGAAATTCCTCCGAACTACAGACAGTCTGATGGGTGCATTAGTGTAGTATTTCGAACAAAGACGCATCGCTGCCTCAGTATGAACCTTCAAAAAGTCTGAGTGCCTCAATCGAGCCCAATTAGTGGCTCCTGAGCTTCGAGTAGAAAAGTATGATGGAAGTAAATAAAAATTTATCCTTCGATATAAAGATGCGTGCAAACGCGCGATTTGCCACTCGTTGTCGTTTTGTTTGTATAAAGATAATTGTAAACATTTTACAGGTTTATGTCGCTACAATTTTTGTTTATACTGTTGTAGCTGGTAGTCGCTGTGGTGAAATTTAATAGTTTAATAATAATAGGGATTCTAGAGTCTATAATATGTCTCAAATGTGTTATATTCTCAAACTGATAATACTCTAGGGTATAAAAGAGTATTCCGTATTGAGTTTACTGTAAAAGTGGCGGCGCTAAAAGTGCACATTTTTCTTTGTGATTCGTATGTCCTTACAAGTGCCCCAACGTTATGAATTTGTCCATACAACAAGAAAAAATGTCCCTTCGGGCTCCAGCACTGCGACTTTTATGGTGAACTCTATACATGGGGATACACACCCTAAACAATTATCACTTTGTTGCACCCTGTACAATAAATTATTATAACTAGAGATCGCCCAATGGTCGAAATTCGACCTTACTTGCAACGACATTTAGGACTACTATATACCTATATTTTGTAAAAAAATTGAATGCATCATAGTTTTTTTCAATTCTTGTCTCTGGGACTCAGCTGATCTCAGACTGGCCGTTTAAGCATTGTCTAATAGTATTTTAAATTAAATAAAAAAAACATAATCCATATTATTCAATTTGTCAACTTGTTGTCAACAGACTTCGACTATAAATAAAAGAGTATAATTCGTATGTATAGGCTTATCACTCAAAAATCTGTCATCTTTCCTAGGTAGTAGTGTTGTAGTGTGTGTAACGTTTTATTTGTTAAAAATATATATGATAAAAACATAATTTTAAAATAATATTGGTTTGATGCACTCCTTCTCCATATAAACTATAACTGTGCGAAATTTCATGCACCTAAGTTTCCCCGTTTTTCGTAAAAAGGGTTACAAACTTTTTCTCTCACGTATTAATCACGGATTTAAAAAAAATCGGATAGAGTATTACACTATAAAGAGGTGAAGCATGCAAGGTACGACAATTTCGTCACAATTTCGTTTATTGTACACGTGACCGACACTCACACACGCAACTAGGTACTACAACCCGGTGTCATTGTACATAGAGTGACGGCGCCAATGACACGCACACATCCTACACGGGCGGCCATTACTATGCTTCACTCGGGATTAGACAAGGTTACATCCGTATTTTTTTTAAATCCGTGGTATATATATATATATATATATATATATATATATATATATATATATATATATATATATAGATTTGCTCATCAAATGCCTTGCAATTCCTTGAAATTTGCCTTCTTGTAATAAAATATAACAAAGTAAAGCTACGTGTTTCAAGTAATGTCCATTACATTGTGTAGTTATTTGTTGGTCGCTCGTTTGCACCGAAAATACACAATACGGACATAATGAAATTTCATATGAATATATGCGAATATTAAAGCTGTAGAGCGGACTATTTTTATTTTTAGTTTGACATCCCTTTGATGTCGGTCTTTTGTTAAAAATCCGATGTTCTGCCTTCTGGGTTATGTTGGACTCTTACGGTATTCGCCCTTTGTCTAATATTCTAAAATGTTTAACATAACTATGGCTCTATAATTTATACAATTTTTTTTTATTTATTGTTTTAAGCAGGGATTTTTTCCCAACGGAAAATATTACCCCCATGATACATTGATTACAGTTGAAACAATATAAAATCGACACAAAGAAAGGAAAAAAATAAAGATACAAAAACAAAACATGCTAACGCCGACTTACACAATATTTAAAAAGCTTATAAAGCCCTCTGGCAGCTATAGAATTTGGAGAAGACAAAACAGTATTACAGAAACCTACTTGAAAATTATAATTAAATACATAAAAATGCCTCTCGGCCTCGGCCCGGACACACTCCATCAGAACGTGATATACGTCCTCCACAACGTAACACTCCTCACAGTTGAGGCTCGGCGTCTTCCTCATAAGGAAGCCGAAAGCGTTCAATGGGATATGTCCAGACCTAAGCCGAAAGGCAGTAATGACCTCCTCTCGATTCAATTTTATGTTCTCGAACCAAGGGGATCTGCACAACGTATGCTGGATAGTTCTGTACCAGATTCCCTTGGTTCGAGACCTTTCATCAAAGTATTCACTCCATACATTCACACACATCTTTTTCACTACATTCATAAACTCACTATCGTAACCCACACAATCCAAGGAGACCCCGTCGTCAATCGCCTGTTTAGCTAACAGGTCGACTCGCTCATTACCGTCAATGCCGATATGCGCGGGGACCCACTGCAACACAACGCGCCTTCCGCACTTCTGTGTCCAGCATTAACTGTATAATTTGTTAAGCAATCGGTGTTCCTCGAGACGTCGAGGTACACCGAGCTATGTGATAAAGCGCACTTTTCGAGTCAGAAAAAATAACTACGTGACTGACATCGAGAGATTTAATATATAATAGGGCCCTATGTATTGCAATGAGTTCGGCGCGCATAACGGAGATATTAACATTAACACTGAATCGGCGATTTATGTTGGTCTGGGGATCCAAAAATACAGAACCGCTTCGATTTGTCTCCTTAGATCCGTCAGTAAATATTTTATAATAATTATAGTACAATTTATGTAAAGATTCCTCACAACTCTGTTTGAGTCATGAAGCTGTATAGTTACGTTTTCCCTTATCTATATATGGTAAATCACAATTAATTTCGAGATCTACGTTACTAATCCAGGTATCTAGAGAAAAGAGACCGGATAAAACGTTATTACTCGCATGTACATTTAAATTACAAATTTTTCTATGAATTTCGATAAAGTAAGTTTTTTGCGTCGCCAATACGAATTATTAACCTGCTTAAAACTTTCATTATCGTTATATCTACACTTTAACCAATATTTTCCCGCTAAATGGTATCTTCTAACAAATAACGGAGGGATAAACAATTCATTTTCCATTACATGGATTGGAGTAGACTTAATAAAATTACCTAATAAACGTAAGCATTGATTTTGTAACTTATCTATTTTATATAGGTTAGTATTAGAAGTATTCGCATAAAATATCGATCCGTAGTCAATTCTTCTAATCAGAGCAAAATAAAGACGTCGCAAGTGGGACGGATGGACCCCTCCAATTAGATCCCCTTAAGATTTGTAAACAGCTGATTAATTTTTGTACTCTAGTTACGGTTTCATTGATGTGTTTAGTCCACTTTAAAGAGCTATCCAGCAGCAATACTTAACCGCTGGTTCCGTTTTTAAAATATTGTCATCAATTTTAACTTTAATAACCTTTTCTTTGTATCCTTTATTAAAAAGACATAATTTAGTTTTAGTACTCGATAACTCCAGACCCACTTCCGATAAGAAGTTACGTAATTTATCAATAGCGAGTTGTAAAGGCCCTACTCACGGTTCAACACAACCCACAATCTGCTGACACAATTTGTTGAAGTCGCGATTGAGCGTTCTCTACTCACGATTCATCCAACCCACAATCTGCTGACACAATTTCATTCCACGATTGCTTGCCACAACGTGTGCACGTCACGTTCGTATTAGACATGGGTCCGCCGAAATTAACAAAATTTCAAACTTGCACTTACTGTAGCATCGTTATGTGTATCCAGAGAGCGACGTAAAAAACGATACTGGGTAAAGAAGTGGCTGTTATTAAGAAAGAAAATCTCGCATATGTCGATTATATTTATTTGGAACCAGAAGATTTTTCAAATTCGACCCGGAAGCGCAAGAAACGTACAATCCGCCACAACGCTTGACCGCGATTGAGCCGAGATCGGAGCAATCGCAATACTCACGTTTCAACACGCACACAATCTGCTGAGACAATTTGTCTGGTTGCTTCCGCGCCGATGCAATACGCAACATGTTGGGTTACGCCCCCAACGTGCCCTCAACATTACTATTGACGACACAATCTGTCGGCTCACTACAAATTGTGTCAACAGATTGTTGCTGAAATCGTGAGTAGGGCCTTTACTTTTGAGAGATCTCACCAATGTTATTACCAGTGTAATATATGATAAAATCGTCGGCGTACTGGGACATAAAAACTGAAATAATAAACCTACATACCTTGTATGTTGCCAAATTAAATAATAAGGGCGATAAGGGGTCCCCTTGCGCCAAGCCTAAAGCGGCCTACTCACGATTCAATTCCAGCAACAATCTGTTGACACAATTTGTAGTGAGCCGACAGATTGTGTCGTCAGTAGTAATGTTGAGGGCACGTTGGGGGCGTAACCCAACATGTTGCGTATTGCATCGGCGCGGAAGCAACCAGACAAATTGTCTCAGCAGATTGTGTGCGTGTTGAAACGTGAGTATTGCGATTGCTCCAATCTCGGCTCAATCGCGGTCAAGCGTTGTGGCGGATTGTACGTTTCTTGCGTTTCCGGGTCGAATTTGAAAAATCTTCTGGTTCCAAATAATACATAATCATATGCGAGATTTTCTTTCATAATAACAGCCACTTTTTTACCCAGTATCGTTTTTTACGTCGCTCTCTGGATACACATAACGATGCTAGTAAGTGCAACAGCCAACACCTGCTTTTTGAAATTTTGTTAGTTTCGGCCGACCCATGTCTAATACGAACGAGACGTGCACACGTTGTGGCAAGCAATCCCGGAATGAAATTGTGTCAGCAGATTGTGGGTTGGATGAATCGTGAGTAGAGAACGCTCAATCGCGACTTCAACAAATTGTGTCAGCAGATTGTGGGTTGTGTTGAATCGTGAGTAGGCCCTTTAAGTCTGGGAATCGTGAAATGATTATATTTAATAACTCCATTTTTGAATTGCGGCAACTGAGGAAATTCCATAAATATAAACAAAATTTTGAACCCAATCCGATGTCATCTAGTATACTAAGAAGGGAGGAAATATTCACATTATTATAGGCACTTTTTATGTCGATAAAACAGGCCGCTGTAAATTTATTTTCGGAAAAACCAGTTAAAATTCTATAAACTAAACTGCTTATATTCTCGTAACAAGAAAATCCTTTTCTAAGCCCTGTCACACATTGAGCCAAAAAACCATTTTTCTGGCAATACCACTCGATACGAACTTTTAACATAATATGAAATAGCTTACATAAGCAGGACATCAAAGCAATAGGCCTCAAGGACGAAACTGAATTAGGATCTTGATCAGGTTTAGAAATAGATATAATATTAATATCCCTCCACTGATAAGGTACAAAGCCATTAGCGTAAAACATGTTATATAATTCTAATAAAATTAGTTTACCATTACTGGGCAGGTGTTTAATCATCGAGTAGGAGATATTATCACTTCCTGGGGCCGTACTTTTTGAGGGAATACAGTGTGTTAACTCTGACATCGAAAAGGGTGTATCAAGAATGTCATTACTAGAAAAAAAAATTGGAACATCCGGGGAGGCATAGTCAGGAGTTAAATTATAAAGCAACTCTGTTGCTAACTTCTCATTACATTGGTGTCTAACTTAGCCCTTTACCCATTTCATTCTAGACCAAACAGTATGAGCCGAAGAAGAGTGATCTAACGACGAACAAAAACTTTTAAAATTATCAAATTTTGCCCTACGCATTAATTTTTGAGTTACGTGGATTTTTTCTTTTAAAATATCAGAGTTTTGAGGGGTAGGATTGCGACGAAATTTTGGAAGTGCTAAACGACGCTCAGCTACAGCTTTGGATAATGTACTATTCCAGTAGGGGCGCGGAGTAAACTTATTTGTGGAAACAGAATTTATCTTAACATATGGGATATGTAGGTCGGCAGCTTTATTAACGATCTCAACAAAGCGATTATAATTACACTGTAAATCCGATGCAATTTTAAAATTATCGAATATTTTTTCTAAACATGGTGTATAAGAAGGCCAATCAGCTTTTTTGAAATTCCTTTTAGAGGATGGCACATAATTAACCGCAGCAGTAATAAAAACTTGAATATTTCTATAATCACTGCGTAGTATTTCGTTCATTACTTCATAGTTTAATTTAAGCGCTAGTTCCGAAGAAGCAAAAGTAATATCAGGTGAATACTGTTGTAAGGAGCCATTCACCAACTTGACCCTCGTGGGTTTTGAATTATTTAACGATACAAAACTAGATTCCGTTAAGGCATCAAAAATATATGTTCCCCTTCTGTCCACTTTATTGGACCAGTTGGTGTGGTGGCCATTAAAATCCCCAATAATTAAAGTTTTGGAAGAAAACATATATAAGTTTTCCCATTGTGATTTTTGAATTAGTACTGATGGTGGGCAATAGACCGCAATAATATTTTTGATTGAATCGATATTAAATAACTCAATGTGAACAACCTCAATACTAGAAATTAATGTTAGATTACAGCGTTTAGCCTTCACTGACGAATGAATAAACACCGCAACACCCCCTCGCGAATCATCTCGATCAGACCTATAAATTGTATAATCTTTTACCTTTAAAAAATTCCCCGATGTCAGCCATGACTCGGATATAGCAGCAACGTGGATCTTTTCCTGAATTAAAATATTTTCAAAACTACACAACTTCGGTCTCAAACTCTGCGCATTCCAGTGTATAATTCTAAATTGAACATTTTTATGATTATGAACCATTAAAGTATTCTATAATAAATTTCAACAACGGCCACTCTGATACATTTTCAACTAAGACTAATATTAACCATTGAACACAAATCTTTAACATGCTTTTAAATTTATCAGAAAATGCTAAATCTCTTAAAAATAAAATTTCTTTCAATCTTTCCAGTAATTCAGAAAATTTAACAGATTTTTCGTTTAATTTAGCGTCTTTATTATCTTCCGGCATGGTATCTTGCTGACACTGTTCAACATCCGGCTCACGATATATATTTGCACCATCGAAACGTACTTCTCTTTTCGGTTTTTGTTGGATTCGCCGCTTCGGTCTAGACTGATGAACGTCGGCTTTAACTGACTGACTTGACGACCTCCGTGGCGCAGTGGTGAGTGCGTCGGTAGCTCAAACCGGAGGTCGCGGGTTCGAGTCCCGCCGACGGAACAAAAAAGTTTATAAAGTTCCTGGGTCATGGATGTGTATTAAATATGTGTATCATATAATAAAAATCTTAAATATATGTATAGTATAAAAGTATTAAATATATTTCCGTTGTCTGGTACCTGTAACACAAGTCCATCAGGTACTTAGCACAGGGCCAGACTGACGTGGTGTGAAGCGTCCATAGATATTATTATATTATATTATTAACTGACTCAACTTGAGCAAAAGTCGGTGACTTTTGGGACTGAGATTGAGAAATATCCTCGAAATATTGAAACAGAGGCGGGAAAAGAACGTTATTATCAGGCTGGGGGAAGTCATACAAGTTTTCCTGGTCCAGATGCACTTCAGAATTATTGCTATTATCTTGAACTGGAGAATTCGAAGTATACACAGAGCACGCCTTTCTGTATTATTACTTATTAATTAAAATCCGACATTATCTCACGAATCTTTTTTTCTTTAATGTATAGAGGGCAGCTTCTACTTAAAGCCATATGATTACCCAGGCAGTTGACACAAACAAAAGATTGTTTATCACAATTACCATGGAACTGCCCACATTTAGGACAGACGATTCGTGTAGATGGCATTGAGAAACAACGTGGCCAAAGCGCCAGCATCTCGAGCACTGTGATACGGGAAATATAAATTTTTCAACTTTAACCTTCAGATAGTCGTTAACTAATACATATGCGGGTAAAAAACTACCCTTAAAACGTAGCCTGACAGATTCGCTGGGGGTCCATTCTCCTTCATCGTTTTTTCTTCTTAGGCGTAATGCGGAAAAATCTATACAATATATTTTCTCTAATATAAACGTAGTATTATTACTACCTTACATTTTGTAAAATTAATATATAAGCTGGAGAGATTTCTTGATTTTAAGAGTCAGATAATAATAATAATATCTTTGGACGCTTCACAGCACGTCAGTCTGGCCCTGTGGCAAGTACCTGAAGGACGTGTGTTACGGGTACCAGACAACGGCAATATATTTATACTTTTATACTATACATATTGTTACGGATACGGGCAGTTTACCTGCGCGCGACAGTTGCGCGTACTTTCTAGAAAAGTCCAACCCTTGTTTATGTGAATTGCGTGTTTACGTAAACAATCCAGAATGGAACGTTCCAGAAAGTATGGCGGGCCATATAAAACAGCTCAGTTTGATACAAGCGCTCATCAAGGCGACTTCGAAGTGAGAACAAGTGATCAATAGTGAGTGATTGTCATAGTGACCTAAGACTCGGTTACGACCTAGGACAGTGATAGTGCTCAGTGATTTGGATCTAGTGCTTAGTGTTTGGATTTAGTGATTTGTGTGAGCTAGTGTTTGTGAATAAAGTCTTCAAGAGAGTCACCAGGTCTTTCTCTCCGAATCCTCGAACCCTAGCACGTAACAATATATTTAAGATTTTTATTATATGATACACATATTTAATACACATCCATGACCCAGGAACTTTGAAAACTTTTTGTTCCGTCGGCGGGATTCGAACCCGCGATCCCCAGCTTGAGCTACCAACAGCCCATCAACTGAGCCACACAGGTCGTCATATAATTTATCTTATGAAACTACTTCTGTCCAGCTTATCTATAATAATATTAGCACTTTTGATTGGCTATTCGTAATTCGTATATTAACCAAATAACAATTCTATTGAAATACTAGCTGTCCCGGCAAACGTTGCTTTGCCCTAATAATATAAAGTATTCCGAGCATATTATTATTTTATTGAAGTGACTAAATAAGAATGTTACCATGGTCAACGATGTCAATACATTAGATAAGGCATACGCCATCAAAACTGTAGCAATGTTTTGGCATGCAAAATGTGTATCGAGAAAATATTGTCGTCCTTTTTCGTTCTAGTTCTAAGACCATAGTAACGTCCCGCCCCGTCCCGTCGCACAAACAATGGTCGCCGACAGTCTCGAGTTGTAATAATTTACTATTATTTATTCAACAAATGCACTTATCAATATAAAAAAATCGGTTGTCTGTAAAGTCGGTTTACTGACGATAGTTGAATGTGACAACTACCTTTGTTGAGTTGAACTTCATAATATTTTATAAGTAAATTTAGTTCCGCAATTTGATAACAGATGTCGCTGTTAGGCCTCTAGATCGCGCTATCGCTTACCCGACAACATTTGGTAATATGTAATTCAATGGAATCAATCCTCGTCTTTTCGCTCACGTTGTTTTATTTATTATTACGCCAGATTCCAGAGGGATTTGCGTCCCAGGGTAACCCTACAGAACGGATCGGACCAGTAATAGGCGTATGACGTCACTCAAGTAGGACTTAGGAGAGAGACGGATGTCGAACGCTGCCGATCGCAAAGGCCGATTGTGCTTCCTTATCGCTCGTTCCGCGCTCTCGCTTGCACTTAAAGCTTTAAATGGAACGCCTCAGAGCTGTCATGTATTTCGGGCGCGCAGCCCATATCGAATTATAAGACGTTATCACGTCAAAAGTACCCAGTAGCCGATTCTCAGACCCACTGAATATGAATATAAAATTTGGTTAAAATCAGTAAAGCCATTGAGTACCCGTCATGAAACAGGCTCTTATAGTTTTTATGGTATTTATTTTTATCTATTAAAAAGCAGCAAATCTGATAATCCTTTATGTAAGATTATTCTAGTAGCTCGGTAGGTGGTAAACTTGAGCATAAATTACAAACTCAACACTTGATTATATCTACCATACTTATCGAAGCATACAATTAATATAGGGGAAGAACTATGCTAGGCCATGATTAGGCCGGAAAAACTGAACCGATTTCTTGGTCTCATAGAGAACTAGTGTGAAATAGCGCATATTATGTTGTGTTATTGCCGAGCGAGGGGTAGGTATAGACGAGTAGGATTTTTAGGGTCATCTCACAACACTAGAGGAGTTACACGTGTGAACTTGTGAATAATAATAATAAAACACTTTATTGCTCGCAAATACCAAAAAATAATTACACTAACTAAACACACGCTATTAAATAATATTAGAACTAGGTATGTGGGCAAAGGCGATCTTATCGCTAAAAGCGATTGTGAAGTGATGGTGCGAGTGTCAATAGGTTATTGCTTATCATCAGGTGTTTTTTTTTATTAAATAAGGGGAAAACGAGCAAACGGGTCACCTGATGGTAAGCAACTACCGTCGCCCATGGACACTCGCAACATCAGAAGAGCTGCAAGTGCGTTGCCGGCCTTTTAAGAGGGAATACGCTCTTTTCTTGAAGGTTTGCAGGTCGTATAGGTCCGGAAAAAAATCTGGTGACAGTTCGTTTGCTTGTTTCTTAGTTCATGAAAGAATAGGTAAACTTTATTTATCTTCAAAACTGGTAGAAGCGACGACTTTATCATAATGTAATGTTCCTTATTTATCTAAACTAACATTCGTAGTTTTTTATTTCATCATTACCACTCAATGTTTCGGAATAATACCCATCCATTACTTTTTACGATGGGAAATATCTCGTAACAGGAATCTTCGATAAACCTTAAATGTCACTGAGGTGGGTGGATGACGTCACTCAGCCTGCTTCTAAAATACCAAGAACTACGAATAATAAAGAGAACTTGAAAACATTTACAATTAAATTGACTAACAATATAATAATTACTAAGTCACCTTGATGTTTTCAATTGTTGTTGAAAACAATAGAGTAAATAACAGGGAAAAGTAAAAATAGCAAAATAAATGAGATCTGCTGTAATGTGTATCACCAGCAAAAACATGCCTGTTAAAATGGGGCCAAATTCCTATCAGCAAATTTTTGGCCTAAAAAAGAGTTAAAATCCAATCCAATGCCAAGTTAAGATGCACTTAATCGATCGTAATCATCTTCATCAGCAGCCTGATCGGCATTGGATTGGCCGGTTTACGTTAAACTTGATTAATTATTGTATGATTAGATAATATTTACATAATCCAATTAACTTGCCAAGTTCAAATTTAAAGTAGGTTTTATTATATACTATAGCGCGACCGCTTTAAGGCTGCTCTTTCGAAAAAAGCGTGCAGATGAAACAACTTTTCATCGGCATTAACAGAGAAATTATATCTGAAAAAAATAATTAGTAATCTACATGATATGATACGTAATTTGGTTTTGCCATATTTTTTCTATCGGTATCAAATAATAAAGAAATAAAAAAACCAAATCACCTCCAAATCGTTGAATGAAACCACTTTACTCCTTCATTATTTATCAAAATAATATATAAAAAATATATACTGCTTTGCAATACATAAGTTAATAATTTGGTTTTTTTACTTTTTTGAAATATGTGTACCATTGGTACATTATCGTTGAAGGAGTTAATTGAACACAGAATACTGTATTACTGAACGCTCTAGTCTCGGCGGTGGCTCGGTAAGAAGTGGACGACAGCTCTGACGTCTGGCGGCCATATTCTCCAAGCCCCCACTCATAGGTAGTGCGGTCATCTTTATTTATCAATACACTACAATATGTATTATATTAAGCCTTAAAAAGGTTTTTTCTCCTATTTCGCCTTATCATGGACGCGGCGAGCGTCGTAGCCGCCACCGTACAAGGTGCCGCCCTGCGCTGTTATGAATGTTATTTTAATGTCATTTACGTCGATATTCGCACTGACAGACAATCGACCTGCTAATTTAGGGAGAGAGAGCCCTTAAGCGCGTATACTCGCAGCATACAAAATGTATGATGTACGAGTATGCTACGAGAGTCGCTCTTAAAGCGGTCGCGCTTTAGTACCTACTTCTTAAGTAGGTACTAGTATATAATTACGTAGGTATAATTTTATCTTTGCACTCGCAATAGACACTGAGCTATAGGGGGGGTCAAAAGTGCGTCGAAACGGTTCGTGTAAATAGTGCATGGCAAGCGCGCGGCCTGCTGGAACTTGGCCAGCACACTCCGTGCGCTTTGATATTCTATTCTTAATCTTTTTAAAAGAGAGATAGTTATTGTTTTGATAGTCTAGGTATATAGAAGGTCGGACGGCCACTGACGGAGTTGCGGTGGGTGTGTCGTGCCCGTGGCTTCGTCTTGGTTGGCGAGAGGAGCGTCGCAGAGTTTTGGTGGGTAGGATCGCGGCACATACCATCTTCGCCACGATGAGCCCCACATATCCGCAGCGGGAGTCCCCATCCCCTGCGTCGAATGCGTAATGCATTTCTCTGCGTGAAAAAAAAAAAAAAAAAAAAAAAAAAAAAGGTATATAGAGGTTATTTATTAAATTACAAATTACAGTTTTCACTAGGAAATATTATGTCTCTAAAAATTGCTAATTATTATAGCACAGCTTTAATTTAATTAGCGTAATTTTTTTTATTCAGTCAAAAGCTTTTTAAAACTTTAAGGATAAGACAGATCGATTGCTAATTATAGCACAGATTTAAATTAGCGTTTGTAGTCACAGTTCTTATCGAGTGATAGCGGTCGGCAGCTAATGGTGGTG
This sequence comes from Lysandra bellargus, assembly GCA_905333045.1. Taxonomy (NCBI): domain Eukaryota; kingdom Metazoa; phylum Arthropoda; class Insecta; order Lepidoptera; family Lycaenidae; genus Lysandra; species Lysandra bellargus. The sequence goes on from HG995333.1 coordinate 6,820,778, forward strand.
GCCGCACGCAACACTGATTATATCGTTTGCTCGCTCGTAATTTCCGTTCAGGCAAAGGAAGTACTGTCTTGAGACAAAGATCAATAAAGTTTATTAGCCTTCATCCGACTGTGTTAGGAGGGTCTTTTTATGCCTGGAAGGATACACTTTTCGAGTTGTTTTAATATTATTTTTGTGCACGTTTGGAGGCTAGGAACCCGGGTCGACACTGTACTTACCTAGGATTCTTAAGCAAGGGGTGAAAAGTCTATCGTGGATTTCAATATTTATATATTTTTATGTAAGTAGTTTTAAAGTCAATGTGTTCGGAGTTCGGACACCTTGATCATATTTTAATGCCTTGTAAGAGAAGTAATTTTTTCCTCATATGTCACAGGGTAACATTATCGAAATGTAACCTTTTATTCGTTTCCTGTCAGCTATAGAAAAAACTACTTAACGTTTTGGAATAATCAAAAGTATTTTCTTTTTATTGGAACCACAAATATTATTATTTTACCTAGTGATGAGCTTAACAAACAGTCTTGGTTTTGGTATTTCTAGTACAGTCTTGATCTTGGTTAAATCTCTTTGGTCTTGGTTTTTCTAGTTTTAGGATAGTCTTGGTCTCGGCTTTTTTGCAAGATCAAGACTAAGGCTGCAAGATCGATTTTGCTCATCACTAACTTTACCGGACTTTATATGAATTTCGTAATTCGACGATATTGGTAAAACGATGATACTCAAAATGAATGTGTTCCAAAAAGTATATAATATGCATAATATCCAAACAAAATGTTAAAATATAAACGCCTGAGGGGTTTTGTTTTGCTCGAAATGTTTTAAAGCAAACAAGTTGCGTTCTCTATACAAATAAAATTAAAGTAAAATTATATTTTGGATTTCGTTTAAAACCTTATACGTGTCATTAATATGATGATAATAATTTATGTTACTGTTATACTTAATAAGGTGTCGTATAGTTAAAACATTAAAAACAATAAATAAGTAGATATTCCCGTGAATAAAATCCTACAGGTACCTTAAATTTTTTATAAACAGTAGCTATAACTAATTCTATGATATTTAAATATGAGTGGTCTATTCTATTAACAGCTATAATGCTAAGTTTTATCAAAATTAGAGCGTCCGTGGCCTATTGGGTAGACCTTTGGTTCGCACTCCTAGAGGGTGCAGGTTCGATCCCGGGTGGAGACGTGTACCAATGAGACATGTTCTGATCTCAAGTACACAATACGGACGCTCATACGGTGAAGGAAAATATCGTGAGGAAACCCGCACATGGTTGGTCCCATAAGTATTGACTAGTTCTTTCCTCTGGACTAGGCCGACTATGTTGCGAGAATGCCGTACGCGCTTGGGCAACTATACAGGCATTTAAAATCTTGTCCTAGGCACTACAGTATTTGAAGAGTGGTTACTTCACTCTGAAAATGCTGTATAAATCATCCACAATGGATGCAAATGCCTAGTTTTTTTATCAAAATTGATCTCGTAGATTCTAGCTAGTCAGAAATTAATCGTTTTCTAACTTAAACTTATGTCAATTCATGCGTCAGATTCAGGTGACAGTATGGACAGAGTTGACAGAATGATATCTATTGTGGTATGGAGATGGAACCTATTTGCTGTACAAAAAGACAACAGAAATGTTTGTGAATTCTTATGACTTGTAAAGGTACAGGCTGAATGTCATAATGTATATCAACTTAAATTGAGAGAAGTCGAGAGCACAATAAATATTTCATCTTGTACGTTCATGTCTAAAGGGAAAAACAAAATACGAATACGTAATTTACGTATTTCGGCCTTTTTCAAACACGCAAGATGAATGTTACAAACGGACAGGTAATTTCGACGATAAGCGTGTTACCAAACTGAAAATGTTAAACAGTCTACCTATGATTCTTTTCAATGCGGAGGGTGATTTTGAACTAAACAATACCTTAAATAAAAATATAGTGAAACTAGATAATGCCCGCAACACCGTTGCGCCGAAATTAGTTTATCGCACGGTAACTGTACATTTTTAGGGATAAAAAGTATCCTATGTCCTTTCCTGGGACTCAGTCTTCCTCCTCCAGTCGTGTTCCTCATGTCTGAGGGTCGTGACCTCCCCCTTCCACGACCTTCCTTCTAATGGTCTTACACCAGCTGTCCCTATCCTCGGCCACTCGAAGAGCGTCGTAAACGGTGGACTCAAGTGCAGTGTGGTGCGAATTTGATCTGACCAACGCATGGGACTGCGACCTCGTGGTCTTTTTCTCTCAATCTTGCCAGTTACCATGACTTTTCAAGATTGTTTCCTTTTTTCTGATTTCTGTGTGTGTTCTGTGATCTATAGGCTCTATTTTATCACGCTAAGACTAATAGGAGTGAAGAAATAGAGGAAAATGTGGAAAAAACGGGGGGAAATTATTTGAAAGGGCTTATTTGAACGCGCTAATCTCAGGAACTAGTGGTCCGATTTGAAAAAATCTTTCAGTGTTAGATAGCCCAGTTATCGAAGAAGGCTATAGGTTATATTTTATCACGCTAAGACTAATAGGAGCGAAAAAATAGAGGAAAATGTGGAAAAACGGGGAAAATTATTTGAAAGGACTTATCTCACCAACTACTAGAGCAATTTTTCTGTTATTTGGGTCATATAAAAAATAGACTATGTGAAGGATCATAGGCTATTTTTTGTGGACTAATTTATCTGTGAAATATCAAATTTACGCGGGCGAAGCCGCGCGGAACGTCTAGTTTATAATATTAGTAAGAACGTGATGATGCCCGCAACACCGTTGCGCCGAAATTCGTTAATCGCACGATAACCGTACATTTTTCGGGATAAAGAGTATCCTTTGTCCTTTCCTGGAACTCAAAGTATCTTTCAGCTGTGATTTGGGCGTAAAGAGGTAACAGACAGACACGCTACAACGGTTTTATTTTTATTTTTTGCCATTATTTTACTGTAAATTTACCCAGTACATGTTGCAGAAGTCAATTAATCTCAAAAATCGTGACACGACCTTGAAATACTCTGACAAAGCCCCTCTTCATACGAACAATGAGAAATATAAGTTGATATAATCGGAATTAGCTATAACTACTCCATCATTGGCAGTCCTATTATTGGCACTATGACACCTAGAACAAAAACTCAAAAAAATATTTGAGTTTATATTATGCATTAGGGTCAATTCAGTTTTGGTTAAAAAAATATCTCTGAATGACATAATGACGGACACACAGATAGACTGACAAACAAGCATGAAATCACGGAGGTAAAAAAATACGGACGGATGCAAGGTACGATAATTTCGTTTATTGTACACGTGACCGACACTCACACACGCAACTAGGTACTACAACCCACGTCCATTGTACATTGAGTGACGGCGCCAATGACACGCACACATCCTACACGGGTGGCCAAAACTATGCTTCACTCGGGATTAGACAAGGTTACGTCCGTATTTTTTTTAAGTCCGTGCCTGAAATATACACAAGAGTTCCGTTATCCGTATTTTGCCATTGGCTACGGAACTCTAAAAAGGCGTAGGCATTATTTACGTTTCTTGGAGTTTAAACCCGGATTAAATTAACAATAATCAATAAATAAATGCGTGTGGGTGAGGTTGGGCGAGGTGGCTGGTGATCAATCACCGAATCAGGCCGGAGTGGGTGAAGCCTGGCTTACGGCAATATACTGTCTATACAGTATTTTAAGTTTGTACAAATGGACGAAGCACGAGGTATACGTCTCTGATCTCGGCGTGCGACAGTCGTCAAATGTATCGCACGGAGTGTAGTCTTTTAAACAATAACTAAACGAATATTTTCAATTAAAAATCACAATTATACCTACTCAATTACGTAGTTTTAATTTAAAAAAAAAACACAGATCTTCAAACAATATTCCCTTATCATGGGACCACCTTTGAAATGTCTTCTTTCCAAGAAAAACATCCAAATAGGTTAATAAATTTACTAACCATTCAATGGTTTATACAAATAACCACGAACAAATATAAAAAAAAGCATATTACAATATATGGCCGAATTGAGAAACCTCATTTTATGTACTTGGTTAAAAACTACACAGAAACTCAAATATTGAAATGCTGTACCACAAGGCTGTAGGTATCTTTTCCAAACAAGCGTGGAGTTAGAATACTGTATGTATAATATCGTGCCTTGCCGAAGGCGCCATAACGGTACGGTTTTCATTAGAACACTTTTTCCCCAAAAAGGTTTTTGATCTTAATCTTGTCACGTAATGTCAGAAAGTTTTCCGAAAATCTTAGGAGATTTTTATTTTCCCGATTGGTCCCACACCTGCCAATGTGATTCGGGAACATTTGAAAAATTAAGTTAAAAATATATGTTTTTTTGTGAAATGTCGTATGGATATACTTTTAATTCCCGCGTCATTTCCTCGAGAGTAGAGTACAGATGTGCTATTTTTGGAATCTGAGGAGATTTCAATTTTTAGCTGATGGTCTTCTCATCTCAATACTCGATAGTACTGTAATAATTTTTATTATGTATTAGATGTCACCCACAACTCCATTGCGCTGAATTTTTCGGGGGAGCCGTAGATTTTTCCGCAACAAAAAGTATCCTGTGTAAGGAGTCGCGGGCGTATATACATATAGCTTTGATAGGGGGGGGGGTGGGGTTCCTCACGTAAAAAAGTGGCCAAGTTCGAGTTGAATTCGCCCATGAGGGGTTCCGCAGCAGCAAATAGGCTACGTGTTTTGGAAATAAAAAATATTCTTTACAATTTGAATATTGTAATGTTGAACACTGCATTTCCATTTCCCCTCGCCCCTGCGACGAACCTCGCCGATTAAAATCGGTGCGGCACATATCTATAATTGACGATATACGCCCATGGGCCAAGGACATACTTACTTAAGGACAATACTTTGAGATACGGGAAAGGTCTAGTCTCTCAAACTATCTTCAGCCGTTTAGATGTGAAGAGGTAACAGATCAACATACAGAAAGACACATTTCTAGTGTTAGTAGATAATCTTTTTCTTAAATATCTTCACGTACTAAATGACATGTACACTATAAATTACGGAAGCACATTTATCGTGTCTGGTAACCATAAAAATATTTTATGAAATCCCAATCAGTAGTAAAAGCAATTGGATCATGCAAGTTGTATTGAAGAATATTCCTGTAAAAGGAGAACTAGAATTAATTGAAGACGTGAGTGGATGAAGTAGGTAACAAAAATTACACGACATAAGAATAATTACTCATTTTTAGGGTTCTGTACTCAACAAGGAACCCTTAAAGTTTCGGTCTGTCTGTCCGCGGTTTTTCTTAGAGACTATAAGGCCTGCAAAGCCGTAATACGGCATGAATGTACATCTTAAGGCTATATATCGAAAATTTTATACTTGATTTGTATGACTATAAAGTCGTGAATACGCTGCGGCCAGAAGCTATCGGCTTGCTCGGAAAACATGCGACAAAACGTAATTATAATCATTAAAAAAATAACTAGGAGCATTTAAGCAAAATGCTTCTATACGATTTTGAGTTGCAAAGGTGTCTATTAATTAGACTAATTTCCTACAATACATCTATTTTCGTTTAAAAATAATCTTCAAATTTCGTATTTTTATGAGGTCATTTCGAAAATTAAATGTATCGAGGCAAAATACATTAATCGTGTTTCTAGTTCTTCTCAAACCTAGATAAGGCTATGAAGATATGTATATCTCGTTACCAGATTTGTAACATTTCTGAGGGTCCTATAGTATTACGTCAAAAATGATAGTTTTTTCAATATAGCGCCTTAATAACGCCGTCAAAATAAAAAATAATATGGTACCTCCCATACACATCAAGCGGGGGTGATTTATTTCTTGTAACTTATTAAATTCCTCATTTAGCTAATGAATTTCTATATAGAATCCACATTTTTTTATTTTTAATCATTTTTCAAGTCCTAAAGCCTTCATTGATGGAGAAAACGACAGTTTTAAAATTGTTAGTTACCTATTTTGCCCACTCATGTCTTCAATTATGTTCTATATTTAGTATAATACCGACCCGAGAACTCTAAATTCCTGTAAATCCTTTGATCTGATAATTTTAATTAAGCGAAGACCATTGATATTCAATGCTAACGACCGAAATTTCATGATTACAGCTGTAATAAAGTGTTTGATAGAGAAATGCAACGAATTTATGTTGTATTAATTAAATTAATGTTAAATAATCTATCTATATATTATATAAAAAAATAAGTGGCAATTTTCGTTGTCACTTTATAACTCAAGAACGGGCTCACCTATCCAAACAAAATTTTCAGGGTTGTTCGGACTACTTAGTAGATGGTTTATTGAAGTTTGCACAAAATCGGTCAAGTGGTTCTTCATTTATCACATTTTTTGTGACAAATGAATTCAATAAATGGTTAGATTTTTTGGACGGGGAAATATTTTTTGTTTTGTTGTATAGGGTATGATCGTGGATTGGTACCATGTTCATAAAAGTGGTGATCTGATGATGGGATCCAGGAGTAATCGAGGGAACTCCTCAAAATTTAAATGGAAACATATGCCGATTTTGTTTTTGTATGAAGTATTCCAGGCATATGTTACCAAAAGTAAGATTTTGCACCATGATATACCATGGTTCGAAGGTACTGAAAAGAACTCCGAACCCCTTATAGATACAAGTTTGGGGGTTGGGGCGCTGCCTTAAGAACTGTAAGCAATATGCTACTGTGCAAATTACATTCATCATCATCATCATCATCACATCACTACCACATAAGGGTCACCTATATCACGTGACCGGTGCGTTACGTTCTTGTTCAATATTAGTGAGTCGCTTCGAAGTTCGATGAGCTTCGACTTACGAGTAGTATAAGTTGACGCTTAGTGTTGCGGTTACTAAGTGGTGGCAGTGAAGTCAGCTGAAATTATGAGTTTTCGTATTATCATGGAGTGAAAACACACTGGTATCTGGTATTATGAAGGTGTATCCTGGATCCAAAGTCACTAAGCAGATCACATAAGTCTTAATAGTAAGCCTTATATAACTATCTTAAAAGAGTGATTTTTTTTTTCAACTAGATTGTCCCATGTTTAAATAATAATCTTAATCATAAAGTATTCGATAGTTTTAAAAATTCTTATCCAACAACCAAAAATTGCATACATGTCACATATTCGGGGCCAGATTTATTATCATCAATTGGTTCGTTATTGACGTAACCCGACGCTAATCATTAATTTTTGCAAATTTATTTTATTGATGATGAAAATCGTGAATTGGATCAACGTTGTGCAATTATTTCTAAAACAAGACGAGAAATTATACAAGAGCTACAATGGTTTTTCCATCAGCATAAGTGCCATACCACATGATGCGGTGCGGCGGCGGCGCGGCGCCTGACCAGTGCCGCTCCGGTTTCCTACATATAAAAATGTATGGTATGGCATACAGCGCCGCCTGGTGCGCTCCGAGTTCTGAGTTTTGACGCTCCGACACCGGAATCGAGACGAGGCGGGGAGGGGTGTATGTATTGGTGGAGCTCGAGTCCTTCGCTGCTACAGTACCTACTGCAAAACGTTGTGGCGCCGCACTCACCATGTGGCCGGTAGTCCGGCGAGATGGCCTCCGGTGCGGCGCCGCACCGCGTCGTGTGGCATGGCTGTCACGCATTAGTTCAATAATTGTTTTAAATTGCTCTCGATGTTGGAAGAATCATATTTTTCACATGGCCAACTTTATGTTGCCTATTCCAGAGTGGGTACCCCCAGCCGTTTGGGGGTACCCACTCTGGAACGCAAGTGGAACGTAAGTGGAAGTGGAAAGTAATTCGCATCAAAATGGAAAAACAAAAAATATTGTTTATCCAAATGTTTTGGATTAAGTTTTTAAATAGCTCGCAATTAAGTACCTAATATATTTTTGACGTGATAACGTCTTATAATTCGATATGGGGTGCGCGCACGAAAAACATGACAGTTCATGCGGCGTTACCTCGCTCTGAGGCGTTCCATTTAAGGCTTGAAGTGCAAACGAGAGCGCGGAACGAGTGACAAAGAGGCACGTTGTCTCTCAACAACCGTAAGACTCTTAAAAACTTATATTACGTATTTCGATGACTTAGAGAATACTTTTCTATAAAGAAGTTTGGTTAGTTATGACCTTTGATACATTGACCACACTCTGAATGAAAAATAAATAAACAATCAAAGCTATTAGTATTATTTCGGCTATTCAAAATTGTGCTCTATTTCCTACGTGTCAAGGTATGACTTGTGCTTTGTTCAAAGATTTTACTGGATTTCACGAATGTATACAGTAGCGTTTTGTATTGCGAATAGTTTATTTTACTCATTATAAATATTTTTAGACAATCATTTGAAAGAAATACATCGAAATAACTTTAGGTTACACTCGAAAAAGTTTGTTTCTATTTATAGAGATTCGAAAGCGAGGGTTAAGGGGTTAAGGATAGTTGAACGTGACAACGTCATACGTTGTCACGTTCAACTATCGTCAGTAAACCGACTTTACAGACAACCGATTTTTTTAAAGAAATGGATCGATGTTCTAACAGATTTTTTTATTATTTCCTTCGATCACTATTATACATTATTTCACTTTATACGTAGCGAAGCACGTACCGGGCCGCTAGTTATTCAATATTTTTGGGTTGAACGTTAACATTAATTAAATTATAATATTATCATTTATCAGAGTAATTTTACTCAGTTCCGATTTAGGAAACTACGGCCTACGCTGTCCTCTACGCCGTAGCTGCCTCTACGTTGTCTAGGAGTAGACATTATAGTTTTCAAGGCGGTCGGATCGGATTGATCGCAGACCGATCTGATCAGATTCGTATATCTACGAGCCCAGTCAGGTCCGCATGTTATCATTTCAACCATCGATCAGCCTTTCCTTTTTTTGGGGCCTTTACAAGTGTTTATCCAATTGTACCTTCATTTTTTTATTTTAATTCAATATTGATAATATAGCTCAGTTCCTTGTTCGATCCGATCGTAATAGAATGTTATATATCACAAATAATAATAATAATATCTATGGGCTCATCACACCACGTCAGTCTGGCCCCGTGCTAAGTACCTGAAGGACTTGTGTTACGGGTACCAGACAACGGAAATATATTTAATACTTTTATACTATACATATATTTAGGAATTTTATTATATTATACACATGTTTAATACACATCCATGACCCAGGAACTTTGAAAACTTTTTGTTCCGTCGCGTCGGCGGGATTCGAACCCGCGACCCCCGGCTTGAGCTACCGACAGCCTACCCACTGAGGCACAGAGGTCGTCAAACGACAAATGATAATAATAATTATTATTATTGTTTACTATAGTTAGTTATGAAATATCAGAAACAACTGCATTTATAAACTCGAGAGGCAGGAAGGTTTTTTATACAATGTAGGCACTCGCTAACAACATATTTTACAAAGCCCCACCCCTGGTGGTAAAACCGGTGTTGGAAGTTTGTATGACAGTCATTTTTGAAGCAAAGGACTTTTTAGCAGGAAAGTTAGAGTATAAAAATATTTAAAAAGACTAACCGTTTAGAATTTATAAAATCATTAAGTAATTTTAATATCACGTACTTCAAAACCTTTATACAAAAGTTGTGTCTCTTAATGAAATTAATGCTTATTACGGAAAGCGATAAAAAGGGAAACGGCTGATAAAATATGACTCCGGCATCCATTTTTAATTATCATTATAAGCTCGTCTTAATCTGTGTTTGGAAATTTATTTTCTTCGCCATAAACATGTTTATTATTTTGGTTATTGTTTTGGGTTCTTTTCCACCATGCCACTATTTTTATTTATTTTATTATTATTATATTATATTATTACAGTCGCACTCAGAGACATAATAAAAAAATTGTTATCAAGAGTGTGACAGATAACGTATGTGGCTTTTGTCAAAATCTTCAATTAGTTATGATTAAATAATTATTAACGTCTCTGATTGCGGCAGTTAGGTGTTTAAAAATATAATAACTATTTAATTGAATATTTGACATAAAAAGAATGGAGTTTATGTCAAAATTTTCATTAAAATAAAGTTAATTCACTAATTATTCAATCTTTTTAAGTGTTTCCGTTAATATCCTAGTAAAGTAACACTTTTTATCTACCCCAAAATTAAATAATTTTGTAAAAAATATTATATTTAAAGACGTCGGGAATCAGGATGCTCAGCACTACTTAGAAAGTATTCCTGAAATATTTAATCTGTCGCGAGAAGGCAAAGCTTGACTACGAAGCAGCTGGAATGTTCGTTTGTTAAATTATCTTATTTCATAACTTATTACAATGAAATGGAAGAAAGGAAAGATTTATTTTTAAATAAAACATTGAGCTCTTTTTGGAACCAAAACAAAAAAATTACCAGACTCGCACCGGCCAAAACAAACTCGGTCGGGTGCACTGTCACGAAATTCTGTAGGATTTTCCTATTCGTGATAATAGTAAGTATATTTGTAATAATAATGAGTGTACAATAAACATTTCTAGCCTTAGTAAGATATTTCCATTTTCTAATTCTACGCAAAACAACACAATATTATATAATATGTGACATAGAATTTTAAAATCTTTGCATAATAAAATTTGTCTAAGCTTTACGTTACAAAAACGTTAAAAATCAAACGCAATCTCTAAGGAAATGAATCATAAAATGTGAGTAAAAAGTGTAAAATAAATTTTCCCGCCGCCGCGCTTTGAACAGCGAAGATGGATTAATGTACTTGCGACAAACTTGTATTTTCACAAGCAACAAGTACTAAGTTTTATACAATATCATTCTGAACCATCATCATCATTTAATTTGAAAGATCGTAGTACAAAGGCATTTGGTACAAGAGTATAATTACAAAGCGAGCCTTCTCATATACCCTGGTCCCATAGGTCAGGCTTGAGTCGGGGCCAGATTGTTGCTGCACATAGACTACGTTCAGCCGGCCTAAGATGCGCAAACGAGAAAATCTCGAGATATCTCACTCCCGTTGTGTAGTTACATTGTCGATAACGACATAATGTCAAAATCATTTTTTGACTAATGTCATGTCAATGTAGATCTGTAGTCAAAATCTATCGACATAATTGTCGATAGATTTTGACTACAGATCTACACGAGAAAAAATTATGTCATGTTAGGGTCAATAGAGATGAAGAGAAACGCCATCAAACATCGAGAAAACGTGTAGACAAAATTTTCTCGTTGGCGTATGCTAGATGGTCTGGACAAATATTATTAAATATTGCACTTCTAATGCATAAAAGCTGATTGTGAAATGTGTGGAAAGCCAGAAGAAGTGCAACACGTTTTGATGGAATGTGTTCGATATACTCATAAAATAAATGAGTTATTCAACTTAATTAAAGTGCCTATGGCTATGGCTATGCCAATGAATATGGGATCTTTAATGCAACTTTAATGTTATATTGGCTGAACCGGATTCAGATTATGCAAAATTATTGTACTTTATAAGAAGTTAGTTTTAAGTTAATTTACTACTTGCTCCCGCTCCCGCTCCCGCTCCCGCTCCCGCTCCCGCTCCCGCTCCCGCTCCCGCTCCCGCTCCCGCTCCCGCTCCCGCTCCCGCTACCGCTCCCGCTCCCGCTCCCGTTCCCGCTCCCGCTCCCGCTCCCGTTCCCGCTTCTGCTCCCGCTTCCGCTTCCGCTACCGCTTCCGCTCCCGCTTCCGCTCCCGCTCCCGCTTCCGCTCCCGCTTCCGCTTCCGCTTCCGCTCCCGCTTCCGCTTCCGCTTCCGCTTCCGCTTCCGCTCCCGCTCTCGCTTACGCTCCGGCTCCCGCTCCCGCTCCCGCTCCCGCTCCCGCTCCCGCTCCCGCTTCCACTCCCGCTCCCGCTTCCGCTCCCGCTCCCGCTTCCGCTCCCGCTTCCGCTCCCGCTTCCGCTCCCGCTCCCGCTTCCGCTCCCGCTCCCGCTTTCGCTCCCGCTCCCGTTTCCGCTCCCGCTTCCGCTCCCGCTTCCGCTCCCGGTTCCGTTCTCACTGAATGATCTACAGGTTTTGACAGCATTATAGTTCCGCTCCCACCCCCGCTCCCGCTTCCGCTCCCGCTTCCGCTCCCGCTTCCGCTCCCGCTTCCGCTCCCGCTTCCGCTCCCGCCTCCGCTCCCGCTTCCGCTCCCGCTCCCGCTCCCGCTTCCGATCCCGCTTCCGTTCCCGCTTCCGCTCCCGCTTCCGCTCCCGCTTCCGCTCCCGCTTCCGCTCCCGCTTCCGCTCCCGCTTCCGCTCCCGCTTCCGCTCCCGCTTCCGCTCCCGCTTCCGCTCCCGCTCCCGCTTCCGCTTCCGCTCCCGCTCCCGCTTTCGCTCCCGCTCCCGCTCCCGCTCCCGCTTCCGCTCCCGCTCCCGCTTCCGCTCCCGCTCCCGCTTCCGCTCCCGCTTCCGCTCCCGCTCCCGCTTCCGCTCCCGCTCCCGCTTCCGCTCCCGCTTCCGCTCCCGCTTCCGCTCCCGCTTCCGCTCCCGCTTCCGCTCCCGGTTCCGTTCTCACTGAATGATCTACAGGTTTTGACAGCATTATAGTGTTATCTAAGTTTATCCATATTGTTGTAATTAAAGTTCAAAGACGTGCGACAGCCTAAAAACCAGGGGTACACTTTTTTTTGGAAAATGCCCTTATATCATGGTCGCTGTTAGGCATTTGTGTATCAACCCACAAAAAATGACGTATTGAGTTATGAATGCAGTCTTGTTCTTTAGATGATTTAGATTAGAACAAAACTGCATTCATAGCTCAGCATCAGTTTTTTTTAATACATAAGTTGACGACCTCCGTGGCGCAGTGGTGAGCGCGTTGGTAGCTCAAGCCGGAGGTCGCGGGTTCGAGTCCCGCCGACGAAACAAAAAGTTTATAAAGTTCATGGGTCATGGAAGTGTATTTAAATATGTGTATCATATTATAATAAAAATCTTAAATGTATGTGTAAGTTTAAGACTTCTTATTTAGAGACTAGAGTAGGCTAGTATGTTTGCAACAGAAAAGTAAAATATTTTAATTTTGAAGGACGACAGTGTCAAGTTTGTAAGAACTGAAAAAAATGTTTTAAGGGAAAATATTTGTGTTCGATTTGGAGGATTTATAATTATAAACGTAATTGTCGTTTCTTTATTTTTACAGAGAAACAAAATTGTTTATATTTTCCTCCTATATGTCGTAATAATCTTATAAAACGACAATTCGCTTATCATAATAGTATGGAGAAGCTACAATTTAAATTTACATTGCTACCTAAATACGACGGAAAGTCCAATGTACTTTCTATAACGTCGATGACTACTCAAAGTAATAAAGAGTATTATATACCTGAAGAATTGCAAGATATTAGCAATCACACAGAAATAATGCAAACCGGTACATATAATAAAGTGCGAAATAGCCTAAAGAAAAGATATCAGGCCAGAAGGATCTGGTTAACATGACAGAGGAGTTGATGAAAATTTATGTAGATGAAAATGATAATCTGCAATTTGGAGACCAATATCTTGCGGAACTTTTGCTTGAAGAACAGGTGATCCAAAAAGGTAACATGCATGAAATTAAATATCAAAGCCTTAAGGATATCGCAGAAAAATTTACTATCAATAAATTTTCAACAAAGAATATGTTACGCAAACTTATGGATTGACACATTTGAAAAAGAATGTGCTCGTTTTGGCGTCACAACTAATGAACAAAAACTAGAAATTCTTAGGTTATTTTTTGAAGTTGCATCGACTGGTATAATTCTATCCCTCCCCGACTGGTATAATTCGATCGCTCCCGCTCCCGCTTCCGCTTCCGCTCCCGCTTCCGCTCCCGCTTCCGCTCCCGCTTCCGCTCCCGCTTCCGCTCCCGCTTCCGCTCCCGCTTCCGCTCCCGCTTCCGCTCCCGCTTCAGCTCCCGCTCCCGCTTCCGCTCCCGCTCCCGCTCCCGCTCCCGCTCCCGCTCCCGCTCCCGCTCCCGCTCCCGCTTCCGCTCCCGCTCCCGCTCCCGCTCCCGCTTCCGCTCCCGCTTCCGCTCCCGCTTCCGCTCCCGCTTCCGCTCCCGCTTCCGCTCCCGCTTCCACTTCCGCTCCCGCTCTCGCTTCCGCTCCCGCTCCCGCTCCCGCTCCCGCTCCCGCTTCCGCTCCCGCTCTCGCTTCCGCTCCCGCTCCCGCTCCCGCTCCCGCTCCCGCTCCCGCTCCCGCTCTCGCTCCCGCTCCCGCTCCCGCTCCCGCTCTCGCTTCCGCTCCCGCTCCCGCTCCCGCTTCCGCTCCCGCTCCCGCTCCCGCTCCCGCTCCCGCTCCCGCTCCCGCTCCCGCTCCCGCTCCCGCTCCCGCTCCCGCTTCCGCTCCCGCTTCCGCTCCCGCTCCCGCTTCCGCTTCCGCTCCCGCTTCCGCTCCCGCTTCCGCTCCCGGTTTCGTTCTCACTGAATGATCTACAGGTTTTGACAGCATTATAGTGTTATCTAAGTTTATCCATATTGTTGTAATTAAAGTTCAAAGACGTGCGACAGCCTAAAAACCAGGGGTACACTTTTTTTTGGAAAATGCCCTTATATCATGGTCGCTGTTAGGCATTTGTGTATCAACCCACAAAAAATGACGTATTGAGTTATGAATGCAGTCTTGTTCTTTAGATGATTTAGATTAGAACAAAACTGCATTCATAGCTCAGCATCAGTTTTTTTGATACATAAATTGACGACCTCCGTGGCGCAGTGGTGAGCGCGTTGGTAGCTCAAGCCGGAGGTCGCGGGTTCGAGTCCCGCCGACGAAACAAAAAGTTTATAAAGTTCATGGGTCATGGATGTGTATTTAAATATGTGTAGCATATTATAATAAAAAATCTTAAATATATGTGTAAGTTTAAGACTTCTTATTTAGAGTAGGCTAGTATGTTTGCAACAGAAAAGTAAAATATTTTAATTTTGAAGGACGACAATGTCAAGTTTGTAAGAACTGAAAAAAATGTTTTAAGGGAAAATATTTGTGTCCGATTTGGAGGATTTATAATTATAAACGTAATTGTCGTTTCTTTATTTTTACAGAGAAACAAAATTGTTTATATTTTCCTCCTATATGTCGTAATAATCTTATAAAACGACAATTCGCTTATCATAATAGTATGGAGAAGCTACAATTTAAATTTACTTTGCTACCTAAATACGACGGAAAGTCCAATATACTTTCTATAACGTCGATAACTACTCAAAGTAATAAAGAGTATTATATACCTGAAGAATTGCAAGATAATAGCAAGGATTAAGGATATCGCAGAAAAATTTACTATCAATAAATTTTCAACAAAGAATATGTTACGAAAACTTATGGATTGACACATTTGAAAAAGAATGTGCTCGTTTTGGCGTCACAACTAATGAACAAAAACTCGAAATTCTTAGGTTATTTTTTGAAGTTGCATCGACTGGTATAATTCTATCCCTCCCCGACTGGTATAATTCGATCGCTCCCGCTCCCGCTTCCGCTTCCGCTCCCGCTTCCGCTCCCGCTTCAGCTCCCGCTCCCGCTCCCGCTCCCGCTCCCGCTCCCGCTTCCGCTCCCGCTTCCGCTCCCGCTCCCGCTCCCGCTCCCGCTTCCGCTCCCGCTTCCGCTCCCGCTTCCGCTCCCGCTTCCGCTTCCGCTCCCGCTCTCGCTTCCGCTCCCGCTCCCGCTCCCGCTCCCGCTCCCGCTCCCGCTCCCGCTCCCGCTCCCGCTCCCGCTCCCGCTTCCGCTCCCGCTCCCGCTCCCGCTTCCGCTCCCGCTTCCGCTCCCGCTTCCGCTCCCGCTTCCGCTCCCGCTTCCGCTCCCGCTTCCGCTCCCGCTTCCGCTCCCGGTTCCGTTCTCACTGAATGATCTACAGGTTTTGACAGCATTATAGTGTTATCTAAGTTTATCCATATTGTTGTAATTAAAGTTCAAAGACGTGCGACAGCCTAAAAACTAGGGGTGCACTTTTTTTTGGAAAATGCCCTTATATCATGGTCGCTGTTAGGCATTTGTGTATCAACCCACAAAAAATGACGTATTGAGTTATGAATGCAGTCTTGTTCTTTAGATGACTTAGATTAGAACAAAACTGCATTCATAGCTCAGCATCAGTTTTTTTGATACATAAATTGACGACCTCCGTGGCGCAGTGGTGAGCGCGTTGGTAGCTCAAGCCGGAGGTCGCGGGTTTGAGTCCCGCCGACGAAACAAAAAGTTTATAAAGTTCATGGGTCATGGATGTGTATTTAAATATGTGTATCATATTATAATAAAAAATCTTAAATATATGTGTAAGTTTAAGACTTCTTATTTAGAGTAGGCTAGTATGTTTGCAACAGAAAAGTAAAATATTTTAATTTTGAAGGACGACAATGTCAAGTTTGTAAGAACTGAAAAAAATGTTTTAAGGGAAAATATTTGTGTCCGATTTGGAGGATTTATAATTATAAACGTAATTGTCGTTTCTTTATTTTTACAGAGAAACAAAATTGTTTATATTTTCCTCCTATATGTCGTAATAATCTTATAAAACGACAATTCGCTTATCATAATAGTATGAAAGAAGCTACAATTTAAATTTACTTTGCTACCTAAATACGACGGAAAGTCCAATGTACTTTCTATAACGTCGATAACTACTCAAAGTAATAAAGAGTATTATATACCTGAAGAATTGCAAGATATTAGCAATCACACAGAAATAATGCAAACCGATACATATAATAAAGTGCGAAATAGCCTAAAGAAAAGATATTAGGCCAGAAGGATCTGGATAAACATGACAGAGGAGTTGATGAAAATTTATGTAGATGAAAATGATAATCTGCAATTTGGAGACCAATATCTTGAGGAACTTTCGCTTGAAGAACAGGTGATCCAAAAAGGTAACATGCATGAAATTAAATATCAAAGCCTTAAGGATATCGCAGAAAAATTTATTATCAATAAATTTTCAACAAAGAATATGTTACGCAAACTTATGGATTGACACATTTGAAAAAGAATGTGCTCGTTTTGGCGTCACAACTAATGAACAAAAACTAGAAATTCTTAGGTTATTTTTTGAAGTTGCATCGACTGGTATAATTCGATGATTATACACTAAGCTAACACTTAACTCTGAATGGTGTATTTGGAAGTCAACATTTTGCGAGACTTTTGCAAACAAAGGGTGGAATCCAGTCAATTTAGCTTTATCATACAGATATAGAGATGGTTCTTTACTAGATTATGCAATAAGAAAAGAAAAGCTTCTACTGGAAATGAGAACTTCTATAGATGTAGGCACATTAATAGACCTTATAGCAGCAGGCTTACCAGATAATATATTGCATAAGATTGATAGAGAGATTTTAACAGATACGATAGATTTGTTCAATGTACTAAGAAAACACGAGCACATGGTACAAAAGAAAAGTAATATTCAGCCATTCTCCGGTTTGGCATTATTTGCCTCATTACCGTAACCATTTTTTTCTTCGTCGATTTGACTTAGACACATTGAAATATTAAAGAAATGAAAGATACGAACACAATAATGAATGTGGCGTGAAACAGTTAGTTTAAGTTTTTTGGATAGTGAGACTTAAAAATTTATGGGTACGGTAATTAGACAAATGTAGTGTTTTACGTAACAATACAACGACACAATTGACAAAAACTAGCTTAGGGCAACGTACGTAGGCCAAATTATGTAACATAAACATAATATACACAGTAAAAATTTAATTTAAACATAATTGAAAAGTAACGATAACGGTAATTAGACAAGTCTGTCACCAAAGCTACGGTAATCAGATACTAACGTGCTTTATCGGCGGCACACTAACAGTAACGACGTGGGACCTCTGATGGGCCATGGCACACACTAAGGAGAAGCAACCCGTGCACTCGTAATGTGCCAAATCCTGATATTTTTGGATGGGCATCCAAAAATAGTAGGTGTTACTGTAATTGGGACTTTTGATCGGACAAGCGATTATTTCATGATAACTATTTATAGGCTGGGCAAATTGAGTCGATATTTTGCAATGCGATAACCAATGCTTATAGGCGTTTAAAACCATGAATAGATTAAATTATATAGGTACGTTATGAAAATTACAAGCAAGTTTCGAGATCAAGTTGGCGTGGGGACACGTTACGGTAGTTAGAAAAACGTGGTTTTTGAACACGACTTCAATTAATTTAGTCTGAATTACTTAAATTAGAAGCCTGTGTTTAAGTTTGTAGCTAGATACTGATGCTATCTACCATTTAAAAATATTACATACTTGAATAAGATAATATTACCGAATATACAAGCCTGGGACACGTAAATTTTGCTCTCCTGAGAATGGCCGTATTATGAATGGAAAGAAAATGTATAAGACCATCTGGCGACCTAATGAGTATAATGAAGCTACTCGAAATACACGTAAGATTTGTGAAAATTTAAATAAAGGAGCTCGTTATCACTCAGAAGCTACATGTTGGTTGTACCAAAAGATGATAATAAGGCAAAGAGAAATTTAATAAGACATCTGAATAATTCCAAAATTGAGGCGGAGTTAAATGAAACTGAACAAAAAAACTAATAATGACACTATTAATAACTATAAAATTATCTATAAATGAGAAGTTACAAATAGATGGAATTTATGATTCAGGCTCTAATGTTTCTTTGATAAATACAAAATTACTTAAAATAAAAAATAAAGGAAGGAATGTAAACGAGGCAAGCTTGATAACTATTAATGGTGTCCAAAAAGCAACTGGTTTGACCAGACTAAGAATTAAGATTTTTGAAGTAACAAAGACGCGGACGTGTACGTCATTGATGAAAAGAATTTCAAACATGATTTTCTCGTTGGTTTGAATATGATAAAAAAGTTTGGATTGATTCAAACTGAAACATTAACAATTATTCAAAAGAAATGTAATAGTGGGAACAAGAATAATATAATAGAAAGTGGAGATGTCAGCATGAAAAGAGAAATATGTAATGAGGGAATTACAGAAAATATAAAAATGATATTAAAATAAAAGTAGACCATTTAGAAGATGGTGAAAAAAAAAAAACTAATTAATGAGTACAAGTCAGTTTTTGCTAAAGACAAGTATGATATATTTACTGTAAATGGATATGAAGCTAGAATTGACTTAACAGTAGAGAAATACTGCAGTAAGAGGCCTTACAGATGCACGATGGAAGATTAGAAGGAGATAGAACAGCAGATAGCAAAATTACTTGATAATAAGCTAATAGAAGAATCCTACAGTCCATTTGCAGCGCCAGTTACATTAGCATTTAAAAAAGAAGACAATAAGAAAACAAGATTATTCATCGATTTCAAAGACTTAAATAAAATTGTAGTACCACAAGCTCAACCTTTCCCGTTAATTGAAGATCTAGTAATAAAAACTAGAAATTGCAAGTATTTTACGACCCTACATGTAAATTCAGCATTTTGGTCTATTCCTTTAAGAGTAGAAGACAGAAAGAAAACAGGGCTTGTAACTCAAGAAGGCCACTACCAGTGGACATGTCTTCCTTTTGGTTTAAAAACGTCCTCAGCAATATTTCAAAGAGTGTTGAGCAACATATTAAGAAAATATAAACTCAACGAATTTATCGTTAACTACATTGAAGAGGATTTGATTTTTTAGAGGATTTTGATAGCCATATTAATCACTTGAAACAGTTATTAGAAGCTTTAAAAAGGGAAGGATTTAGGCTAAAATTTACGAAATGCACTTTTGCCTCAAATTCTGTCAAATATCTGGGACATATCATTCAAAATAATTCAGTGCAGCCTTTAAAATATAATATTATTTCAGTACAAAACTTCCCTACTCCAAAAAATCAAAAAAACATTAGACAGTTTCTTGGTAAAATAAATTTCTACCATGAATACATACCAAGAAAGGCTATTATATTGGATCCCTTGCATAAATTGCTAAGGAAAGGTCAAAAATTTGTTTGGTCCAATGAATGCCAAAAATTCTTTGACATTATAAAGAACCTATTATGCTCTAAACCAATATTAGAGATTTATGACAGAAATTTACCTATAAACATTTATACAGATGCATCCATAGAAGGAGTTGGTGCTGTCTTAAAGCAAATACAACCAGATGGACAAGAAAAAACTGCAGTATATTTTTCAAAAAAATTGACTGAAGCGCAGAAAAAAAAGAAAGCCATTTATTTGGAATTGTTGGCAATAAAAGAGGCAGTGGTTTTTTGGCAATATTGGCTAATAGGAAAGCCATTTACAGTCTTTTCGGACCATAAACCTTTAGAAAATATGAATTTAAAATCGAGAACTGACGAAGAATTAGGGGATCTTACCTATTGCCTTTCACAGTATTAATTTAATATAGTTTATTTTCCTGGAAGAGATAATTTAGAGGCGGACTGCTTAAGCAGGAATCCGGTATTGAATTACGATGCAAATACTGATGAACAACTGAAAGTCGTAAATTTTATAAGGATTGAAGATATTTTTAAAGATCAGGAAATAAATAAAGAAATACAAGAGCAAAAACATAAATTAATAAACAAACATAATGTATACTTCAAAAGAGTTGGAAAAAGAGATAAAATAATTTTATCAGAAGAATTATGTTTAAAATTATTGAAAGATGTTCATGAAAATATGTGTCATGTTGGAATCAACCAAATGCAAAAGATGATTGGTAAATTTTATTTTATTAGAAATCTATCAAATCATATAAAGAAGATTTGCAAAAGTTGTGAAGTTTGCATAAAAAATAAAACAAGAGGATGTGAAAAATTTGGATTTATGTCTCATCTAGGACCAGCAACGAAACCTTTTCAGAGAATGTCTATAGATACGATAGGTGGATTTGGAGGTTCGAGATCAACCAAAAAATATTTGCATTTATTGGTTGACCATTTTAGTAGATTTGCGTTTATACATACGTCCAAAACTCAAACAGCTAATGATTTCATTAAACTTTTATCGAATATAATAGAGACGGAAGAAATTGGTATGGTTTTGACCGATCAATATCCGGGAATGAATTCGATTGCATTAAAAAAATTTCTTCGTAAAAAAAATATACCCTTTGTATTTACAGCAGTAAACTGTCCCTTTTCTAATGGCTTAAATGAACGCCTAAACCAAACATTGGTAAATAAGATAAGATGCAGAGTTAATGAAAAAGGAAAGAAAAGAGCGTGGGCTAACATAGCTAAAGAGTGTGTTACAAAGTATAATGAGACTGTTCATACAGTAACAGGTTTCTAACCATTTTTAACCGACTTCCAAAAAACGAGGAGGTTATATGTTCGGCTGTGGATATTTTTTTTTATTTTTTTTTTTTTTTTTTTATTTTTGTATGTTCAACGATTACTCCGCCGTTTGTGAACCGATTTTCGAAATTTTTGTTTTGTTGTATTAGGTTTCACTCCAATTTGGTACCATGTTCACAAAAGTGGTGACCTGATGATGGGATCTATGAGTAATCGAGGGAACTCCTCGAAATTTATATGGAAACATATGGTGATTTTGGTTTTATGTGAAGCGTACTAAGAATATGCTACCAAAAAGTCAAATATTGGGTCAAGGTATACCATGGTTTCGAAGATGCTGAGAGAACTCCTGACTCCTTATAGATACACGTTTGGGAGTTTCGGCGTTGTTTTAAGAACAGAAGGCATATGCTACTATGCAATTTATATTCATCATCATAATCATCATCATCATCATCATCATCGTCATCATCATCATTACCACGTCGTGTTAAGGTCACCAATGTCTCATGGCACAGACTAGATAATAGTACAAGGCATAGGTATGGATATACTAATAATAATAATTATGTACTTACTGTATAACAACACCTGTTTATTTAATACATGACGGCGGTCGGCGCCGTAGAGGCGACGGCGTCGCCGCCGCGCGGCGCATGGCGGCAGACGACAGATCGAATCCTTTACTAACTACTTTATATACAGACCGAATACTTTATTAACTACTTTATAAAATTTAAATAGACAAATAGAATTGAAATAAAGTTATTTTAAAAAGAGCATTTAAACAAAACAAAGTCATTGAGTCTTTTTAATTAGTTATACTTATTAATCGATAGATGGCGCACTAAGTATCGATTTGAATTCTTTATTACAAGAACAGCTGTCAATAATTATGATAATATTAAATATTATGAGTAGCTACGCTACATCCTATGCAAGTTTATACAATTTTTTATCTGATAGATCCTTCGATCGTGGAAAAACGAGACACAATAGCCTTTCTATTGTTATCGCAATCGCCGGTGACCGCTTGGGGCTTGAAGCATTAAAATTGTTAAATTACTTAGCACAATATGTTCACTTCACTGATAATATATTATTTTGTGAGTGTGAGTTGTGACTCTTAACAAATTGTAATAAGATACTTAGGTAAAATATACGCGAAGGTTTATCTACTAGTGTAGCTAAAAAGAGTGAAATTATTATTATTTTTAACAAAAAATTAAAACCGACTTCCAAGGTAAAAACAATAATAACATTAATATGAACTAAAAAGTATTAAATAATTTCTACTATCTAATAGTGCCTTTTTCCGAATTCGGCTAAACCTCAACTATTTCTGTACTCAATCTTCATAATTTTGAAGTCGGTGCCAGTTCCAAAAGTTTCAAATATCTGAAGTTTCAGCTATCTGGTACCGACTTCAAAATTATGAAGATTGAGTACAGAAATAGTTGAGGTTTAGCCGAATTCGGAAAAAGGCACTATTAGATAGTAGAAATTATTTAATACTTTTTAGTTCATATTAATGTTATTATTGTTTTTACCTTGGAAGTCGGTTTTAATTTTTTGTTAAAAATAATAATATCTTTTATATGGCACAGAGAATGTAACGATTTTACCGAAGGAATTAAGAAATAGCATATCAAGTGAGAATTGGATAAGTGACAAGAGAATTGCTTTGGAGAATACAAAAAAGTCTCATGATTACAACAAAAAACTATTTGACAAAAATCGAAAGCATTGTGATTTTAGTGTGGGAGATCTAGTTTATGTTGAAAATGGAAATAGACTGAATAGATTTAAATTAGACGAAGTTTATATCGGACCGTTTCGGATAATAACGAAAGTGTTGAATTCTATATTATATAAGATGGACACAGGTCATAAGGAAGCAGAATCAAATCTATTTCATTTGACAAAAATGATTCCTGTACCTATGTTAGATCTAAGTTAGATTTAGGTAGATGTAAAAATGTAAAAAAAAAAACCTTTAGACGAGGGGGAGATGTAAGTTTAAAACTTCTTATTTAGAGTAGGCTGGTATGTTTGCAAGAGAAAAGTAAAATATTTTAATTTTGAAGGACGACAATGTCAAGTATGTAAGAACTGAAAAAAATGTTTTAAGGGAAAATGTTTGTGTCCGATTTGGAGGATTTATAATTATAAACGTAATTTTCGTTTCTTTTTTACAGAGAAACAAACTTGTTTATATTTTCCTCCTATATGTCGTAATAATCTTATATATGTATAGTATAAAAGTATTAAATATATTTCCGTTGTCTGGTACCTGTAACACAAGTCCTTCAGGTAGGTACTTACCACAGGGCCAGACTGACGTGGTGTGAAGCGTTCATAGATATTATTATTATTATTATTATTATTATTATTATTATTATTATTATTATTATATTAAAATGAATTTGAGTCTCGGCTATTTGCCGGATAAATGATCCAGGTACGGGCTAATGCCAAGTAACCTGATTCACGGAGTTATGATTGATGTGAGGTGAAAGATGAAGATGGGTTAAGGAAACGATTGACTATAGAACAGGTATCAATGACGATTGATTTTTGCATTTGTTTTATTATTATTATTATTATTATTATTATTATGTAGAAGAGTTAGTGTCTCGGCTACTAGCCGGGGAAATGACTCAGGTACGGGCTTGTGCCAAGTATCCTGATTAATGATAAAAAGTGTTAAGATTGAGGTGAAGTAAAAGTTGATGATGGGTTTAGGAAGCAGCGAACGATGGAGCAGGTATCAATGACGACGGATTTTTGTATGTGGATATACGTGTTTTTGTGGAGGTCGAGTGATTTCAGAGCGGCAGCGAGTGTTATCGGGATGACACCGATCGAAGAGAGGATGATAGGTATGATTTTTACAGTTTCTTGGCGCCACATTTGTTTTATTTCGTCTGCAAGAGGTATATATTTTTGGATTTTTTCGTTATGTTTTTGTTTAAGGTTGTTAGTATTTGGGACGCCTATATCTATCAAGTAGGTGGTTCTTTCTGCTTTTATTGTTAGAGTTATATCGGGTCTGTTGCTTAGGATTGTGCTGTCTGTAATACTTAATATCTCTATCCCAGTAGAGTTTTGCAATATTGTTCTCTGCACGGTTTATATTTATAATAAGGTGTATGTATATCTATGACTTTAAATTTACCCACCTTCTTCTTGAATGTTCTACAATATTTAGTAAGAGTGGGTTGCCCAGAGGCGTGGTTAAAGTTATGGTTATTGTTAAGGCTAACTTTAGTTTTAACCTTAACTTTGACAACAGCATTTGATTGTTTTTGATTTGATGTCTATTGCATTTTTTTTTAAAGCTACAGGTAACGGGATTGAGAGTATAAAAAATTGAATTATCCGTAAAAATCGACAGGAAAAATATTATAACTACACAGTAAATTTTCACGAAAAAATTTCGATTTAAGTAGGTACGAGCATGGTACGAGCGATTATGGTTAAAGTTGAATATTGCGTCCTTAACCAGAGATTTGACATTTTGCACTGTAGTTATAGTTAAAGTTATAGCTAAAGTTACAGTTATAGTTAAAGTAAGTTGGTCTCGTGCAACCCACCCTCAATGTTACTAGAAGTATGTATCTCTGGTTAATAATAACAAGCTTCTCTTCAACCGATTTTCCTGAATTTTGATATGGAGATACTTTGAGACCCGGGAAAGGACATAGGATACTTTTTATCCTTTTTTTTTTGGGTCGGGAAATGCTATTGCGCATACCCGACAGCATTGGGGAAGGACCACCGGGGTATGTGGGACTTGCTACGGCTGAAGAGATGGTAAGTGGCCGCAGCATACTTTTATCCTGGAAAAATGTACAGTTCCCACGCGATAAATGAATTTTGGCGCAATGGAGTTGCGGGCGACATCTAGTTTGTCCATTAAAGCTCATATCATAGACGAACATGTTCCTTTACGCGATCGTAATCGCTTGCATTCTCAATCATGGACCAACTTGGAGAGATATTATCTTTCCCGGGACTCAAGGTATCTCCATACCAAATTTCAGCAAAATCGGTTCAGCGATTCGGGCGTGAAGAGGTAACAGACAGACAGACAGACAATCTTTCGCATTTTTAACATTAAGTAAGAGAGTAAAGATTATTATTGTTACTGGGTTATTTTTGGATAACCAAATACTGCCAAATGTTGTCGGATTATTTTAGAAAAATAAACATAACCTATAAGGAGATTTATAACATAAATCAAGTTAATGTCATGATATCCTTCATGCTCGCGCCGTGAGCGTTGTGGGTGGGGTACTGAAGGGTAAGGTAGTATACTGCCAACATAATATCGTTCAATTTAGTTTGATGTAGATCAGTGATTTTCAACCTGGGGGTCGCGACTACCCGCGGGTCATACAAGGGGGTTGCATCATAAAAAAGGCCTAAAACACTGATGTAGATGTAAGTAAAGAATAGTAAGCTAAAGTGATACCACGCAAAAAATTCAACTATACATACACATACGGCACACTTAGGTATTTTGGGTAAAGTTTAAAGTATTAAAAAAATAGTTTAAAGCTAAATCAAGGATTTTTAAAGGGAAGTATATTGTGAGAAAACTTAATACTATGTTGCAATGTATTTTAGTATATTTACTACCTATAAGTGGGTTAGGTTAGGTTAAGTCATAGGTTTCATTTTGCTGTACACCATTACAAAGCAGGAGCAGTATGAATCGCTAGACCAATATCGATAAAAATTAAACCTATAAACTAGGTCATAAAGTGGTATCTTATTTTAATTTTTGTCGGTCGCGGTCGCGGCAAAGATCGGAAAGCCACCTTTAATAGGGCTTTCCACACGTACCACAACAACACCACGTGGTCGAACGTATACTTTGTATTGAAAATTATAATATGAACTAAAAAGTATTAAATAATTTTTCCTATCTCATAGTGCCTTTTTCCGAATTCGGCTAAAACTCAACTATTTCTGTACTCAATCTTCATAATTTTGAATCCAGATCCAGATTGAAGTCGGTGCCAGTTACAAATGTTTCAAATATTCTGGCATCTGGATTCAAAATTATGAAGATTGAGTACAGAAATAGTTGAGTTTTAGCCGAATTCGGAAAAAGGCACCATGAGATAAGAAAAATTATTTAATACTTTTTAGTTCATATTATAAGGATGTTATTATTGTTTTTACCTTGGAAGTCGGTTTTAATTTTTTGTTAAAAATAATAATTTCACTCTTTTTAGTCACCTAGTAAAATCATCGCGTACTATACGTAGATTATGGCCGATTCACACCAAATGGCAGAAGCGAGGCGAGCAGTTTCAGTGTCATATGATTTTAAACTTTATCTTCATTATTGTAATACATAGTATCGCTTGAGAAATCGACGCCGCCGGCGACCGCAAGAGGCCACGAGCGTCCACGGGCGGCCGTAGATTTCTCAAGCGATACTATGTATTACAACAATGAAGATAAAGTTTAAAATCACATGACACTGAAACTGCTCGCCTCGTCTCCGCCATTCCGGTGTGAGTCGGCCCTAATACACCTGTATACTATTCTACGTATCTTATTACAATTTGTTAACAGTCACACTTACAAAATATAATATCAGCTGCAGATAATTTTAAACAATACATTTAAAAAAAATCGAAGTGGACACGTGCTAGGGCCGCGCCAAACCGGAATTTTAGCAGCGGCGAGGCTTTCAGTGTCATATGATTTTAAACTTTATCTTTATTATTGTAATACATAGTATCGCTTGAGAAGTCTACGGCCGCCCGTGGCCGCGATTGGTAAGTGTGACAGCTGTGCACTCTAGCATGTTACTTGTATTATCGAAGCAACTTACTTCTCAGAAGTAATGTCAAATGTGTGCCTTACGCTCTGGAGATAAGGTTGAATATTTTGTTATGTTCAATTTTGGTGACATTGGTGATCCTGACGTGGTCATGATGATGATGATGATGAATGTAATGTGTATAGTAGCATATGCTTTCAGTTCTTAAAACAGCGCCTAAACCCCCAAACTTGTATCTATGAGGAATCCGGAGTTCTCTTAGTATCTTCGGAACCATAGTATATCTTGGTGCAGAATCTTGCGTTTTGATAGCATATGCTTAGGATGCTTCTCATCAAACCAAAATCACCATATATTTCCATATAAATTTCGAGGAGTTCCCTCGATTACTCATGGATCCCATCATCAGGTCACCACTTTTGTGAACATGGTACCAAATTGGAGTGAAACCTAATACAACAAAACAAAAATTTCGAAAATCGGTTCACAAACGGCGGAGTAATCGTTGAACATACAAAAAAAAAAACCACAGCCGAACATATAACCTCTAGTCTGATTAGCAAGTGCCATTTTCGTCAAAACCTGATCTCATGCACCGAAAACTATGATTTTGGGCTCATTCGATTCGGAATACCATCTAGAACATTCTATCAAAATTCCAAGAGGGGCTGAAAAAAAATGCAATAGTTATAAACAATTAAGTAAATATAAAAAGAAGGGTTTGGATTTTTTTAATATTTCGAAAACTATTTGAGATAATCAAAATTTGAAAATAGATCCTCAAAGAGCAGGAAATTTCCTAAAAAAATTTTAGATCCTGAAACCTTACCAATAATCCTTATAGCTTTAAATGAGCGGCGAAAGTAACGGTAAAAACGCGCAGTTCGGGTTTCGCGTGAATTGCCGCAATCTGCCACGCGAACTAAAAATATATATTTTAACTGATTAAATATTAATATAAAGAAGTAAAAAAAAATTGGGTACTAAGTAGACATATCAATAAACAATAATCCGTCAACAAAAATAAATTATCACAATTTGTTTAAATGTTATGCTTTTGTTCATTTGTTAATAGTCACCATTTTAATGTTAACATAAAAACGCTGATTATTTCTAAACAAGGAATCTAAAAATTTTTATTATTCTTTTGAGCTAATTTTAAAAGAGTTTAGAAGAGATATCCGGTGGAAAATTTCAATAATTTTGATTTTTCACTTTTTTATGAACAATCAAAGGCATTTATGAAATTTTCATGTAAACAAAACAATTAGGGGTTTTTCATCAATAAAAATGATTATTTAAATTTTATTAGTTATAAATATAAAAATATATATTGTTATCTGGCTTCTAATAACAATAAAACAAAATAATAACAATAATTGGATATAAAAGTACCGTAATTGCTTTATTTACATGAATAATTTTGGAATGCTTTTGAATGTTAATAAAAAAGTGAAAAATTAAAAAAAATGAATTTTGTCAAAGGGAATCTCTTCTAAGCCCTTTTAAGATTAGCTCGAAAGAATAATAAAAATTTCTAGATTTCTTGTTTGGAAATAATCAGCATTTTTATGTTAACATTAAAATGGTGACTATTAACAAATTAAGAAAAGCATAATAATTAAACAAATTGTGATAATTTATTTTTGTTAACGGATTATTGTTTATTGATATGTCTACTTAGTACCCAATTTTTTTTATTCCTTAATATTAATACTTAATCACTTAAAATATTTTTTTAGTTCACGTAGCAGATTGCGGCAAATCACGCGAAACCCGAACCACGCTGTTTTACCGTTACTTTCGCCGCTCAATTAAAGCTATAAGGATTATTGGTAAGGTTCCAGGATCTAGGATTTCTTAGGAAATTTCCTGCTCTTTAAGGATATATTTTCAAATTTTGATTATCTCAAATAGTTTTTGAAATATTTAAAAAAAACCAAACCCTTATTTTTATGTTTACTTAATTGCTTATAACTTTTGCAGTTTTTTTCAGCCTGTCTTGGAATTTTGATAGAATGTTCTGGATGGTATTCCGAATCGAAT
Source organism: Lysandra bellargus (assembly GCA_905333045.1). Lineage (NCBI taxonomy): Eukaryota > Metazoa > Arthropoda > Insecta > Lepidoptera > Lycaenidae > Lysandra > Lysandra bellargus. The sequence goes on from HG995333.1 coordinate 6,849,901, forward strand.
GAGATCAAAATCAAAATTTTCGGTGCATGAGATCAGGTTTTGACGAAAATGGCACTTGTTTACCAGAGTACTCCACGTTTTTTGGAAGTCAGTTAATGAATAGGACTATTCACACATACCACATTTTGCAGCCGTTATCAACCGCGTGTTTGATACAGATGACCACATTTTGTCGCGATGTGTGGGTCAATCCTATGACCCATTTCGCTCAACATTTTTAATTGACTTCCAAAAAACGAGGAGGTTATATTATGTTCGGCTGTGTTTTTTTTTTTTGTATGTTCAACGATTACTCCGCCGTTTGAGAACCGATTTTCGAAATTTTTGTTTTGTTGTATTAGGTTTCACTCCAATTTAGTACCATGTTCACAAAAATGGTGACCTGATGATGGGATCCATGAGTAATCGAGGGAACTTCTCGAAATTTATATAGAAACATATGGTGATTTTGGTTTTATGAGAAGCATCCTGAACATATGCTACCAAAACGCAAGATTTTGCATACTATATGCAAGAGGTATACTATGGTTCCGAAGCTACTAAGAGAACTCCGGATTCCTTATAGATACAAGTTTGGGAGTTTAGGCGCTGTTTTAAGAACTGAAAGCATATACTATGCAAATTACATTCATCATCATCATCATCATCATCATCACCATCATCATCATCATCATTACCACGTCAGGGTCACCAATGTCACCAAATTCAACCTTATCTCCAGAGCATAAGGCACACATTTGACATTACTCCTGAGAAGTTAAAGTTGCTTCGATAATGTAACATTCTGTTTCACTTCGCCGAGATATTCTGGAAAACAACCTAATTTCAACCTTTTGCATTGCGTTTAGCGTTCATAGTATAATAACGCATCGCATCGCATATCTGCCAGGGCTGTCAAGCAAGCGGCACGGCGGCGCGGGCGCGGGCCGGGTACTATGCACAGAATACAAATTACTCACGGAGGTACTATGTGCGCTGCGTGTGCGACAAGTCGAGCGAGTGCCAGCCTATTGAAACTAGTCCGGTGACCGGCTACTTAGCACGTCACACGTGTTCAATTCGATTTTTTTAATGTATTGTTTAAAATTATCTGCAGGCTGCAGCAGCTGATATTATAATATTTTGTAAGTGTGACTGTAATAAGATACGTAGAATAATATACAGGTGTATTATTCTACGTATAGTACGCGTTTGCTTACTAGGTAACTAAAAAGAGTGAAATTATTATTTTTAACAAAAAATTAAAACCGACTTCCAAGGTAAAACAATAATAACATCATTATAATATGAACTAAAAAGTATTAAATAATTATTCCTATCTAATAGTGCCTTTTTCCGAATTCGGCTAAAACTCGACTATTTCTGTACTCAATCTTCATAATTTTGAAGTCGGTGCCAGTTCCAAAAGTTTCAAATATTCTGTCAGAGAACAGAAGATTGATCTGGATAGGAATAATTATTTAATACTTTTTAGTTCATATTATAAGGATGTTATTATTGTTTTACCTTGGAAGTCGGTTTTAATTTTTTGTTAAAAATAATAATAATCTCAACAAAAGTCACGTCAATGTATTTCGAATAAACGGCTTGTATATTCAGTTGAAAGGTTGAACTCGTAACTTCGGTGTACTGAGTGGTTTCGTATTCTTTTGTGCGTCCCTGTTTGTTTGAAACTCTTATTTTGAACAGTAATACACCTTCTACAATATGATTTCAGCCAGTCTCGCGGTATAATTAAAATCCCTACAAAAATATGAATGTAAAAAAGAAGAGCCAAGTTCAAAACAAACATTATGCTTGTCTATGGACTTCGCCGTAAAAGGAATGGAGATCTAAATGACTGCCAAGTTCTAAGGAAATTTGAAATAATATTACGTATTTATAGGAATTAGGAACTAAATAACATTAGAAATAAATAATAGATTCTATTTTGTTGCTATTTATATCTATAACAATTGCTGTTATTTAAATTATGTGATATCTTAAAGTAGATTAGATCTAACTTGGCCACTTTCATAAAGTTTTTGAACATTAATTTAATTCTGATAAAAACTAGTCAAGTCAAATCTAATCTATTTTAAGATCACGGTGCTGCTCCCCAACAAGATCGCAGATTATACCAGATGACTGCAACATAATATACAGGGTGCAATTAAACCTTCCTGCCAAATTTTTTCCAGGGCTTAGGTATCATTAGGAGAGTCCATTTAACCAACAAAAATTGGGTGTTATTTTTTTAAGACATAATATTTTATCCCATTTAAAATCGTTGCAGAATGGTCACTCGCAGCGCGGGGGAATGAGAGGGGGGAGACACGGGGGGAGGAGTGCGCGCGGGGGCACGTCACGCGCGGGCGACGCGCCGTGTCCATTAATTGTAGTGTTTTTTAGGATAACTTTCGGAAGCTTTTTCTTAACATTTTAATACTGAGTGATTATAAAAAAAAAAATTCGTGTATTTTAATATTTAACAAGGAACAACATATCAAAATTTGGCAGGAAGGTTTAATTGCATCCTGTATAATACCATAGAGAAATAAAATATGGAGTGTAGACTGTTGAGGTAAGTATCCATTTGTAAGATAGAAATAATAACAATATCTATGGACGCTCCACACCACATCAGTCTGGCCTCGTGCTAAGTATTTGAAGGACTTTAGTTACGGGTACCAGACAACGGAAATATAATTAATACTTTTATACAATACATATTATAATATATATTTAAGATTTTTATTATATGATATTATTATGATGCATATATTTAATACACATCCATGAACTTTTGAAAACTTTTTGTTCCGTCGGCGGGATTCGAACCCGCGACCCCGGCTTGAGCTGCCAAAAGCCCATCAACTGAGCCACAGAGGTCGTCGAAATAAAGAAGTCTCCACTTAAAAGCGCCTAAATATAGTATGATGATCATATAATTCGAAGGATGAACAGTTTTATATCACTTACCTCGTCTTATGCTGCTACGTTCATATCATACCATCTTCTTAATCTACCTCCACTTCCTTTCTACTCTACAATCGAGTAAAATTTCTTCACAATCGACCCAGACGTTTGGGGCATCACATCTAAAATGAGGGTGTTCCGTACGAAATAGGTAAAAAAGTTTGTCTGTCTGTTTGACCTCTTCACGTTTTAGCGGCTAGACCGATGATGCTAAACACCTTGAGGGACTAAAAATATAGGCTTATTTAAGTAGTTGTTTTAGAAAAAAAAATGGTGCCCAATAAACAAATTATTTTAGGCGAACTTGTTTTATTTTGAGTATACTGAAATTTGAAACTCCATTGATTTTAATGTAGGTACAATAACGGACTTCAATGTACGAGCAGACACGAGCGATGTCAATACGCGATACATTTGGAGAACACGGTCGGCTGCGTTTTCATTTATATTAGCTTTTGATATAATTAAACTTTATTAACAATATTAATTCATACTAATAATATATTTGGGATATATTGGGATGTCTGTATGTCTGTTATAATAATAATATCTATATGGACGCTTCACACCACGTCAGTCTGACTCCGTGCTAAGTACCTGAAGAACTTGAGTTATATCTGTAACTCAGACCAGACAACGGAAATATATTTAATACTCTTATAATAAGTATACATATATTTAAGATTTTTATTATATGATACACATATTTAATACACATCCATGACCAAGGAACTTTGAAAACTTTTTGTTCCGTCGGTGGGATTTCGAACTCACTTTACGGGTTATCTCTTCACCACTAAACCGCCGAACCGATTTTGGTGAAATTTGGTATTGAGATACTTTGAGTTCCGGGAAAGGATATCTAAGGATACTTTTCATTCCGGAAAAATGTACGGTTCGCGATAAACGAGTTTTGGCACAAAGTAGTTGCGGGCGTCGTCTAGTTAAACTATATTAACAATATTAATTTAATATTATTAGGGCCTGTTTCACCGCTTTCTGATAAGGTCCCCGATAGGCTTATTTGACAGATTCTCCATACTCCATCTGTAAAGTTAAGTGGTGGATAGCCTTATCAGGAAGCGGTGAAACATGCCCTTAGACTGGTGACTGGCGCTTTGATGACATTATCATGGGGGTGTGCTGTAACTTTGTTTACAGCTGTCTATCAAGCGAGAATTTAGAAGACGGAGCTTGTTAAACTAATATGTATTCTGTGACGGAGCGTTAGCTCGAATATATTATTATGAAAGTGGGCGCGCCATATTATGAGATATATTTTTTTCTAACAGTATACAGGATGCGACAAAACTAAGTGCTAATATTTTAGGGTTTGTATGTGTCGCTTATTAGAGCTCACTGTGAAAGTGGCAGCGCTCAATAAGCATTTTTTTGTGATTTGTAAGGGCAAACGGCCCTTCGCGGTGTCATGGATTTGCCAATACAAAAGTTATCATTCTGTTTTGTTACATTCTGTATAATAATATATTCGATTGTTAAATATTGAACACATATTCAACAATCGACCTGCCATGTTTGTTATATAGGTTGAGTATATAACGACCTAGTTCGTAAGAAAATATTGTTTGACATGTTGTATGTTATAATATATCCATACTAATATTATAAATGTGAAGTCTGTCCGTCTGTCTATTGCCTCTTCTGAAATTTGGCACGAAGGTACCTTGAGTCCCAGAAAAGAACATGGATATTTTTTATTATATTATAACTAGTTATAGATGAGTTACACCCGGGCCACGGGGCCATACATTTGCAGGGATAAAAAGTATTATACATATTATTATGTCCTTTCCCGGGCTTCAAGTAATAGGTATCTTTATACCAAATAGCAAAATCGGTTTAACGGCTTAATCGTGAAGAGGTAACAGAGAGACAGACACAGTTTCGCATATTTTATAATATTAGTATGGATAGAACATCTAAGTGTCTAAACACACCAATCCGAAGTTCCGCGGCGGAAGTTCAGCATGATTACGTCAGCAATGTCAAACGCATACAATATCGCGACGGAATTCCGGCACGGTGTGTCATCGGTAATTTAAGTTTCTAAACACACCATGCTGTAGTTCCGCGGCGGAAGTTTGGCATGATTACGTCAGCAATATCAAACGCATACAATATAACGCGACGGAATTTCGGCATGGTGTGTCATCGGTAATTTAAGTTTCTAAACACTCCATGCCGAAGTTCCGCGGCGGAAGTTCGGCATGATTACGTCTTCGTTACGTTTCGGCATGGTGTGTTTAGACACTAAATCTAGCACAAAATGTTCAGAGCGTAATACCTGTGCAGTTTCCATTTTGCATTTGGAAATATTAAGCCTCTTTGGTGTCCACTTGAGCTTTGTCGTTTATAATATACTAGCGACCCGCCCCGGCGTCGCTCGGGTATAAAATATATAGCCACTGAAAAAAATATTAAAATCGATAGCCTATGATTCTTCACGTGGTCTACTTCTTATCTGTGCCAAATAACATAAAAATTGCTCCAATAGTTCGCGAGACAAGCCCTTTCAAATAATTTTCCCCGTTTTTTCCACATTCTCCTATTAGTCTTAGCGTGATAAAATATAGCCTATAGCCTTCCTCAATAAATGGGCTATCTAACACTGAAATAATTTTACAAATCGGACGCATTGAACGCGCTAATCTCAGGAACTACTGGTCCTTAGCCCTTTCAAATAATTTTTCCAAAAATTTCTTCGCTCCTATTAGTCTTAGCGTGATAAAATATAGCCTATAGCCTTCCTCGATAAATGGGCTATCTAACACTGAAAGAATCATCAAAATCCGTTGCGTAGTTTTAAAAATTAAAGGGAACAAAGGGACATGACGGAAAAAAACGACTTTGTTGTATAATATGTATAGATATAGAAGATATAGATGCATAATGCATTTTCATCAAACTATCGAATCGATAGGAATATTAAACGATGCTGTGTTTACAATAAAATACGCTTGGTTTTAAAAATCTCAGTATTACAATTTTGATTACTGACAAATAGGGCCGGGACACAAAAACACGGCACGGCGCCGTACGGCGTCGTACGTCGTCGCGTCGTAGAAACTCATCTTGAATTTCTATGTGAGTTTCTACGGCGCGACGTCGTACGACGCCGTACGGCGCCGTGCCATGGTTTTTTACGACGCGCACCGTGAATTCTCACGACACGGCACCGTACGGCGCCGTACGACGCCGTACGACGCCATACCGTGTTTTTGTGTCCCGGCCCTTAGGCAGCCGCGAAGTATTTTTTAAATTACCGATCAACAAGATAAAATACCTTTGCATAATGCTTTTAGCCCTAAAACTTAATTATAATTTAAAGCTGCTGATAGTTTTAAATATATTATACTGTCATAATTAAAACCTAAAATGCGAAATTAAAGTTATGTTTATTATTATATTTATACTTTTTATACAAATAAGTAACACAAACAGATGTTTAAGCAGGGACTAAAAAAATTATACATAACTAGACGTTCCGCGCGGCTTCGCCCGCGTAAATTAGATATTTTACAGACTAATTAGTCCACAAAAAATAGCCTATGATCCTTCACGTGGTCTACTTCTTATCTTTGCCAAATAACAGGAAAATTGCTCCAGTAGTTCGTGAGATAAGCCCTTTCAAATAATTTTCCCTGTTTTTTCCATATTTTCCTCTATTTCTTCGCTCCTATTAATTTTAGAATGATAAAATATAGCTTATAGCCTTCCTCGATAAATGGGCTATCTAACACTGAAAGATTTTTTCAAATTGGATGAGTAGTTCCTGAGATTAGCGCGTTCAAATAAGCCCTTTCAGATAATTTCCCCCGTTTTTTCCACATTTTCCTCTATTTCTTCGCTCCTATTAGTTTTAGCGTGATAAAATATAGCCTATAGCCTTCCTCGATAAATGGGACATCGAACACTGAAAGAATTTTTCAAATCCGACCAGTAGTTCCTGGGATTAGCGCGTTCAAACAAACAAACAAACAAACTCTTCCCAATTATAATATTAGTATAGATATTATCAGCTATTGCTGTTATTTAGTACTTATACAATTACTTGGCTAAAAAAATATGTAATTTGTCGAGGTTAGAAAAAAATAACCATACAGGTAATAAAAATAATGTTTGTCCAGAAAAGCCATTCTAGTACGGTCCATGGGAAATGTCCTTCTGGGGATATATTTTTGGCGCGAGCGCTATCGCCTATCGGGCGCTCCGGGCAGTGTGGGACGCGACCTGTTGAAGTGAGGTTGCCAGTGCAAATTCGCGCGCGAATGGAACGTTACATTTGAAATTTGATTTTCTTTATTGTGTTTATCAGTGGCCAGTGTTATTCACAAAGGATTTTGGATAAAAAAAAATAAAAGGTAAATTTTTTTATTACCTAATTGGTGTGAAAAATATTTACGACCTATACCTATACCTGTTCTTTGTCGAGCTTTATGTCTGAATTTTCAACGTCCATGTTTTATTTTTGATTGCTTATTGGATTTCTCGGTAGTGTTTTTTGCTTTTATAACTTTCAATAGAAAAGGTTTGCAGAGTAAATAGTTTTCGATGAACTTTAAATCCGCTAGGTAAAATCAACACAAAATTGCTCCCAGGGAATTAAGGATAAGATTGACGAAAAAGTTATATTTTCATAACAAAAACAATAATTAATTTTAAGATTAAAAATGAAAAGGATACTTAAAGAAATATACAATTAATTTTGTTGATTAAACAAGAGATAAAAACTCTGTTTTAATGAGGAACAATCTCAAGATTATGAGTGCCTTCTCAAAGCTAATCGAACTTCAACGATAGCGGAGATTCACCTTAATTACTGTAATCTGTATAGTGCCCTTTACAGAGGAAATTCCTGTATAAACAAGATTTTTTTCCAACAGTATCAATATGGTAAGATCTACGGAAGTTAGTAGCGTTATAATGAACAAGCAGACGGATCACCTGATATTTTTAGTATGTGATGTTTAAATATCTATTTATTTATATAAGGAAATCGTAGATACGAAAAAGAAAAGATGGCCAATGTGGGTACGTTTGATTGGATTAAGTTTTGTCACCATTGCAAATATTTTAATTGAAACATTTTTTTTATTTTGAGAAAGTGCTTTGTAGACTTGTATCTTCATTCTCCAGCGGTCTGGGCGTGAAGAGGTAACAGACAGACAGACAGACAGACACACTTTCGCATTTATATTAATATTAGTATAGAAGTATGGATGGTCTTTGGCTGACATCTAAAATAAAATCACCTTATAAATTAAAGAATTATTCTTGAGCTGGAGCCTGGATGCATTAAAATGTATGCTGCGATTAGGTACTGAGGAGTGAGGCGAGGCCGCACTAAACCCACACTATGCGACGACAGCGACACGACGCACGCGACACTTTCTATAGTTTTTTTTTTGATGCGCACGGGAAACCTTTTATGGGTCCCCCGGGTTGGGGATGTGCCTCAGTTAAGCTGAAGCACCCCGGGGGTATGTGGGACTCCCGACGTCGGGCTTACCCACTAAAACCTCCTGCGGTTCGCCTTTAGCCGTATAAAGGAAGGATGCCCGGATCTAAGGGCTGTTTTACACATATTAAGTTGATAAGTAGTTAACTAAATTTTAACTAAATTTTAAGTTATTTATTGCATGTAAACACAAAATTTAGTAGCAAGTTAAAATTTAATTATGTACTACATGGAAATTAGAATTTTGACTATTTTTTGTTAATTTGGCAGGCGGGGCTTGTCAATTGACGTATTTCGGGCACGCGCTTCAAATTAAGTTAAAATTTAGTTACTACTTATCTACTTAATACGTGTAAACCAGCCATAACACACACATCCACGCCGCAAGAACTGAACGCAGTGCCTCAGCGATACGTTTATCGTACCGGGTCTGCGCCAGATCATCTCCCCAGCTCCTCAGCAGCCACTGCTCTCCGAGTCTCCGGAACCGCCTGAGCTCTTCCGACGAAGGTGTTTCGCCATTCGCCCTCTGTTCGCCGAGTTGAACCTCCTCATCACCGAGGATAAGGAGGTTCAATTCGACGAGCACCCTCGCCGTGAGCTCCCATGGCGGTTCCCGCGGAAGAGCAGTTGCTGCCGCCCAAGAGACTGTACGGTAGCCCCTGATGGGTCTTAATTGTCCCTAATGCGGCTTACCTCATACAATTTCAACCAATGAATATTTGGCCGTGGCTTGCCGTGTCGCGCCGCTGCAGTCTAGTGTCGCGTGCTGTCGCACCTTTATACGTCTACCTTTTGCACATCTTCTCAAGGGTTTTTGTTTGGTTCATGCTAGCCAAACAAAATGCTAGTAAATTGACAAATTCCTATAAAATTTCTTTTTTTTTTATGAAATAAGGGGGCAAACGAGCAAACGGGTCACCTGATGGAAAGCAACTTCCGTCGCCCATGGACACTCGCAGCATCAGAAGAGCTGCAGGTGCGTTGCCGGCCTTTTAAGAGGGAATAGGGTAATAGGGGAGGGTAGGGATGGGAAAGGAAGGGAATAGGGGAGGGAAGGGAAGGGAATAGGGTAGTGGATTGGGCCTCCGGTAAACTCACTCACTCGGCGAAACACAGCGCAAGCGCTGTTTCACGCCGGTTTTCTGTGAGAACGTGGTATTTCTCCGGTCGAGCCGGCCCGTTCGTGCCGAAGCATGGCTCTTCCACGTACAAATTTGTTTTATCACTTACATTTTGGTACAGTAACAAACAACTGTGACACAGCTCCTAAAAACCCGCCATTTAGTAAAGAGCGGGAAGTAACAGTCATAATTGCCGGAACTGTAATTGCTCACTGACAACGACGAATAGAAAAATGTTCGCGCCATTTTACAGGTTTTCATAAAAGTTCGTTCTATTTTCAAAATATTTTGGCTGATATCAAACGGCATACGTTACATTTATGTATTAAATTCCGTGCCTTGTTATTTTTAATTAAGTAATAGTACATATAGGTATACAGGATGTAACAAAACAAAGTGATAATACGTTAGGGTGTGCCGTGTGTATGGGTCACCTATATAGAATTCTCTGTGAAAGTAGCAGCGCTGAAAGGAAACTTTTGTGTGGCACCGCGCTTGGGCGCTTGGACGTACAGATCACAAACACTCTTTCAGCGTTGCTACTTACAAAGTAAACTCTACAGGCTGTAACAAAACTAAGTGATAATACTTTAGGGTGTGTATGTGTTCCTTGTAGAGAGTTCACTGCGAAAGTAGCAGTGCTGAAAGACTAATTTTTTTATTTCTATGGGCAAGCGTCACGAGTTTTTCCATGCAAAGGTGAAAAAAAATTTGCTCCTTCAGCGCTACTACTTTAACAGTGAACTCTTTATACGGGAGTCGGGACTCATACACACCCTAAAGTACTATCACTTAGTTTTGTGACACCCTGTATATAAGGGACACATATACATGATAAACTATTTAAATCACTTTGTTTAGTTACACCTGTACATAAATTTTGTACGGTTACTGTGCATCTTGTCACGTTTCGTTTCTGGTTTGAACTAATTGGCCGAGCAAATTTAAATTCAAAGTAGATCTAATGATAAAACGTATTTACATTTTCTTATTATTCCAAGTTACAGAAGCCATTAGCGTTCGCTTTGTTAAGGATATTCTGTTTGTTACTCTATTTCTAGGATCTAGATCAGCGGTACTCAACCTTTTTTTATACGGGCGACAAACACTTTTTGGTCTGGGTATCGTTCTTATATACAAGGTGTGATAAAACAAAGTGATAATATGTCTGGATGTGAAAATGTGTCCCTTATAGGTTACCATGGTGTTTTTTGTGATTTGTGACAACAGTAAGTTTTTTTTAGTTATATGTATGGGCAAGCGCTCTTGCGTCATGAATTTTCCGAACAAAAATGACTCGTTCAGCATTGCTACTTTCACAGCGAACTCTATATAGGGAACCCATAAACACCCTCAAATATTATCACTTAGTTTTGCTACACTCTGTATATCTTTAGGGTTTAAATAAAGTTATTCAAAATTTGCGATTTAAAATTTAAAAAAATCACGACTTTCAAGTATTTTGCTTGATTTAACTTTACACGGGCTACTGATAAAATCCCGATGGGCCGCAGGTTGAGTATAGCTGATCTAGATACAAGTACACAATTTACTTGAGTCTCTGAGTCATATTTCATAAGATTTTTGCCAGGAGAATAATGAAGATTTTACTTTATTCCATTTGATCTTTTATTTTTGTAACTAGCGACCCGCCCCGGCGTCGCACGGGTATAAAATATATATCCATTGAAATAATGATTAAAATCAATAGCCTATATTATGATCCTTCACGTGGTCTACTTCTTATCTGTGCCTAATAACATAAAAATTGCTCCAGTAGTTCGCGAGATAAGCCCTTTCAAATAATTTCCCCCGTTTTTTCCACACCTTTTATAGTCTTAATACTTCAGTCGGAATTTCCAGGAATTGCTATTGTATTCTATTGTTGTCGCGATCACCGGTGCTCGCGCGGGGCCTGAAGGATTAACATGATAAAATATAGCCTTCCTCAATAATTGGGATATCTAACACTGAAATAATTTTTCAAATCAGACCAGTAGTTCCTGAGATTAGCGCGTTCAAGTTAGCCCTTTCAAATAATTTTCCTCGTTTTTTCCACATTTTCCTCTATTTCTTCGCTCCTTTAGTCCTAGCGCGATAAAAGCCTTCCTCGATAAATGGGCTATCTAACACTGAAAGAATCATCAAAATCCGTTGCGTAGTTTTAAAGGGAACAAAGGGACATGAGGGAAAAAAGCGACTTTGTTTTTTAATATGTATATATATAGATATAGATGTGTAATAATAATAATAAGACGTAAGTAATAAGTAATAATTTATAACGACGTTAAATGACTAGATGACGGCCGCAAATCTGTCGCGCCAAAATTCGTTTATTGCGCGAGATTAACGATACATTTATATGTGCTTTACCGGGACTCAAAGTATCTCCATACCCATGCGAATCAGTTCAGCCGTTTAGGCGTGAAGAGGTAACATACAGATAGATTCGCATTTATAATTAGTATGGATTTTGTGTTCGTTTGTGAGGATTGCTAATTAAACAACAATTTTAGCAATCGTTATCTTGTTACTTAACATCAAGGCGTATTTTCGGCATTTTTCCTGTTAGTATACAGTTCAGCCTTTTTCCACCTTCAGTATCTTTATTTCGAAGCCATAAGGACCAATTTCATAGAAAAGGCGAGGCAAAATAACTCTGAATAGACTATACTCGTAAGGACCCGTCCATGATTTACGTGAGCCGTTACTATCGATTTTCTGAACAAAAGAAATTAAAATCCTCGCCTAATCTCACGTGAGATTAAACAACATATAGTGAGTTGAGTTAGTAGGGCGTCATCATTAAAAATGTCTTAGTAATAAAAAACAAACCTAACAGCGCAAATTGTGGTAGAAAAAATTTCATTTCTTTTTCTGTCATAAAGTTAATATACCTAGCGGAATAGAGAAACAAAGGCCTGAGCAAGCGAGATGTCACTATCAGTAACATTGCGTGGTAGAAAGAGACATGTGATACATGACAGCAGAACCCTTTTTCTGATGTCCAGTCGGCACTTATCGGCACGTTGACAATTTAATCTCATAGAAAAATGCTTGTGTAAATGTATACGTACACAATACACATATGTTTACACGCATATGTAAATCAATTTCGGTTTCGTTTGACAGCTCGAGATTGTTGCTCTATTCCGCTAGGTATATTAACTTTATGTTTTCTGTCGCCCGTAAGAGAGGTAGTTTTTTCCACTACATGGGATTCGGTGACATTTAAATTAGAAAAATACATATTTATTAAAGAAACAGCAAAAACAAAGTTTATATTAATGATAGAAGAGGTAACAATAACATCACGCACTACATTCAACATTTAACTACATAGCAAACGCCTCCGTGGTCCAGTGGTATAGACCGCGGCTCTTGACTCGGAGGTCGTTGGTTCGATTCCCGCGTTGGAAACATGTTATTTCGAAGTTTGGTTAGGACAATGCAGGCTGATCAACTGATTGACACCATAAAAAGTCGGTCCTGTGCCTGATCTCTCGCCAGTCGTGTCGGTCAACCGTCCCACGGCGTTATGGGAGTAAAGGAATAGAGAGTGCTCTTGTGTACTGCGCACACACTTGGGCACCATCAAATTACTCCTGTGTAACTGGCCTGATTTCAATGAAGCCTGCCACCGTCACCAAAACCGGTGTGGGAGTTATTATTATTATTACATAGCAAACACAAAACCAACTAAGTTAAGGATATGCAATTGACTGGAACCCCTTACCTATAAGTATCTTGCGTAATTTGTGGACGCCCTCTAAGCCGACTTCCCGTGGAATGATAATTTTGCACATTACCGACATATGGCGTCGAGTATACACAATAAATCAACAACTTCTTTTCATATCTCTTTGTGCTCGGATTCTGGTTATTTTGAGTTGTTTTTTATTACTTGCTGATATCTTTCCGCTTACATCTTGAATGCAACACGTAGGATTTGAGGAAAATTAGATTTTGACGTGAAAACTTCTTTGGCGGTGTTGTGCATTTTTGGGACGGGTAGAAAAAATTAAACTCGCGCCAAAAAATATTTTTTCTCAAGTCATCATCACTTGATATAAAAAACTAAAAATGAGATAAACTCAGCGAAACCTGGCGGCAGCGGTCATTGACTTCCTGTCAAAAACATGTCATTTTCTATATAAACCGCGATTGACAATAATTAAGTGTCAAATGTTGTCAATCGCGGTTTTGTATAGAAAATGACAAGTTTTTGACAGGGAGTCAATGACCGCTACTGCCATGTTTCGCCGAATACAGTATAGCGCCATTTTAAGTAACAGTTCATTGCCATTCATACTTTCACGCGCCATTACAAAACATTAAATGTGCTAAATGATCCTTGCAGGTCTGTTGGCAAAATAACCAACTACATGACGCCCGAACTCCGTTGCGCCGAAATTCGTTGAGTAACTGTAGTGCATTGATAAATAAAGATGGCCGCACTACCAATCATGGTGGGGGCTGGGAAGATATGGCCACCAGACGTGAGAGCTGTCGTCCACTTCTTTATCAGCCGCCGCCGAGAGTAGAGTGTTCAGTGATACAGTATTCTGTCTTTAATTTACTCCTCCTACAAGAATGTACAAATTGTTCTTTTTTTTTTCTTTTTTTTAGGGTAAAAGTATCGTATGTCCTTACTCGGGACTTTATCTCCAAAATTAGTTTAGGGGTTTCATGTTTAAGCGTGAAGAAGTGCAGACAAATAGACACAATTTCGCATTTATTATTAAGTACAGATTTCAAAAGTAAGCCAGTTCGTTAAAATTCTTCGACGTTTGGATAATTATTTATTTAGTTACAAGGTTTAAGGCCACCCAGTAATTTCAGAGGGTACCCACATAATTCGTGTCTGTCTGAAAAGACTATTTATTACGTCCTATTTTTTCTCTAAGAAGGATTATCCGGCAAAATAAAATTTCTCTCGGTAATTAGATAAAATCTAGTCGCTTTGTTACAGCAAATAATTAGGAAGACGTGAATGTTATTTTGATGGATAATAATAATTGCTACTCGTATCTTACTGATTTATTATACTCCGTTGCCCAAAATTCGTTTATCGCGTTGGAATCCTACATTTTTTCGGTATAAAAAGTATCAATGTATATCCTAGGACTCAAAGTATCTCCATAGTCCTTATCCTGTAAAATCGGTTCAGCGGTTTGGACGTGAAGAGATAACAGACTGACTGACATACTTTCGCGTTTATCCATACTAATATTATAAATGTGAAAGTGTGTCTAGTCTGTCTGTTTATCTGTCTGTCTATTACCTCTTCACGACCAAACCGTTGAACCGACTTTGCTGAAATTTGGCATGGAGATGCTTTGAGTCCCGGGAGAGGACATAGGATACTTTTTGTTTCAAAAAAAGTACGGTTCCCCCGCGATAAACGAGTTTTGGCGCAACGGAGTTGCGGGAATCATCTAGTAATTAATAGTTTGGAAGCATGGAATATAAACATTATGACTCTACATACTAAATACATGAATACTCAATACGTACATCTATAGTGGACAAGTTGAAAAACCAACAAGGCAACATTGTCCTCGGCACTAATGGTCGCCACTATAGGGAACCAATTAACTAAAAGCAATGTACGAGAGGTAACTGGGTGCACTTATGTCATAAAACTCCCCCTATAATGCACTTAGAGGTTAAAAGAACTAAGCACATAAGGGATTGCTTTTTACTAAGCACTTTGTTATACCTCTGTAGGTAAACTCTAACTAATTTTAGCTAGATGACTAGAACTTCGTACGGTTTCTCTCCTATTACAAACCTTTTCTGGACTTCCATGAATATTTCAAGAATAATCAGCCAAATCGGTTCAGCTCGAGTGATAGACGAGACTACTAAAACTACTGCAATGCATAGTTGGTCAAAATAGAGTACAAGCTGAACATTATTAAATCAATCAATCATTTAAAGTGTTAAGCATTCTCTGTGGAAATACCAAGAGAAAAAACCACCCTTTGAGCGTGATTACGTTTAGTAAATATTGTACTGCGTCTACATATACTGTACTAAAGGAAATACAATGTAAGTACAATACACAAATATTATACCCAAATTAAAAAATAAATTATCGTATTTTAATTGCTGGCTATCAAAAACAATTTCAATACGCTCATAATTGTTAAGGACAATTAATTGAACCGTTATTATTAACTTGACTGGACGCAACAGTTGAACAATTTCATCGCCATTGTTTTTCAGTATCAATTTAAAATGCAAACGAACAAGGGGCGCATATTTTTGTCGAACTTTTACACAGTCGTTTCATACAACGATCCTATCTTTATTGTTATTTATCAGCCTTTACCAATATGTGAGTTAACAGCGCTTTCACGCGAAAACTACTCCAACGATTGTACGAGTAGTGTGACTTTGTACAATTGGTAATTCAAGACGTGAGTGGAATAATAAGGTAAGTAACATGAAAAAACTTCCCGTTTTTTTGCTCAAATGGAGGGAGGAATTTAGGGCCGGAAAAAATATTTGAAATAGAAAAACTATGGATTATATGTGTAGCCAGATATATATGCTAGGTTATGAAGTAGATAAGTTACAAGTTTTATTAAAATAATTAGGGAAAAAATGAGTTATTGTCCGTATGTTACGAAATGTTACTTGTTCGATTCTTCCACTCACGTCTTCTTATTATATTTGGAGGTATTAGAAGCAGCAAAGGATTATTTAAATAAAATACAAAAGATACGTGTGACACTCGGGAACTGCCACAGTAAAGCTGTTACATAGAACTTTTTTGCAACTAATGCAATTATAATTCTTAAATTATAATTTTTAAACTTTAAAAAATCCTCGTGCGGACCGCGAGGACGAGGGCGGTTGCCCACACCGCCCACGCCTTATGCCGCCTCTGGTTGAAAACATACACTTTTTGCATAGTAAAAGGAGGGGAAGTAGGGTAACTCCGGCCCAATCCGCGATTGAATTACCTACTGTCTTACGGCCGTTCCCAATATTCAATTTATCTTTGACATACAACCGATCGCAGCTAACGTTGAATTGACATAAAATATATGTCTCTAATGTCTAATGTGAGCTATTCCTATCTCTAGTAGGGCAAAACCAGAGATAGATCAAATATTGGGAACGGCCATTAGGGTTGTCAATTTTAGGCGGCGGCGGCGCGGCAGCGTTGTGATGTGGGAGCGGCAAGCGGCTGTCCGCGCTTCGTTCGCAACCGCATGAACAGCAGCAACGTCGCGGTCTTTCGACTTTTATTAATAATAAGTGACTCTTGATTATCCATATTTCGGACAATTTTCGTGCATCGTTTATATTTTATGTTCTAGTGAGTAGTAGGAAAGTTTGTGTGATAGAAAACTAATATAATAAAAAAAGAAGTATCATCCATAGTACCATCTTTTAAAAATAAATTAATTAAAAAATATTTAAATTGTAAATAAGTAATTTTTAATTTTAGATTACTATTTAATTCCAACTTTATTTAAATCTATATAGCTAATTAGTTAATTGACATATCTACTTCAAATTCTTATTTTATTTGTTACCTACTATGAATTATTTTATCAACTTGTATATTTTTCTTATTGTTACTATTACTTACTTTAATTTATTGACATCATTTACAAATAACCTTTTTTTTATATGAATTTAATTTAATTTAATATAATCCTTTAATCTGACTTATTTTTAGGGAATGTATGAGTTTTGCTTTGTTTTATTTAAATTTTTTTTCTCTGCATTGCAATATATTTTTATTTAGGCTTCTTGCTCACAATGAATTTATTATTATTATTATTCTTTGTTTTTGTAGTTATTGATATTAAGTATTTACCTATGTATTAAAAACATGTGTGACTGTGACAATCATGATTCTAATAATTATTGTTGAATGACTTATTTATAGTCGGGACATTTTAATAGGCCACATTTGACAGTTCATCAAAATTGTACCAGGTAACCTTGTAGCGACGTACAAAAAAAATGAATATTTTCGTTTTGTTATAACTGCACAATTGATTAACTTTTTTCAATTACGATAACATATTTATTGTAAATATGACCGATACGAATTATTTAACGATTTGCTTTTACTGATAAACAATTCTAAACGTAATAAACAAATTCTGATCTTAATAATTGCACGTCGTTACAATGTTACGTCAGCTGACCTTTTTTCTTTTTAAACTCTAGGGAAGTTACCCTAAAAATCGAAAGCGAATAAATAGTATCGATGCATTGATTACTTGTAACGAAATATCCCCATAAATTAATAACCACGTTGTGAAAAGTAACACTTAATTATGTGAAATGAATAATGATAATACTACATTTAACAGTTTTTATAATTCAAGGGAATAAATGCATTTTTTTTGTAAATTATGTTTTTGTCTTATTTTGTTCCTTGAATTTGCAAAAGAAAAAGTAGTATTGGGACAGGAGTTTGTTTTAAAAGATATAAAATTCAAATATTTTATTTCAAGTCCGTATCGATTTATTCGTTTTGGTCGACGTTTTTACGCAGCTCACCTCACTATGGAGATTAATCTGACAGATGTCAATGTGGCCTACTAAAATGCCCCGACTGTAAATATTTTAGTGTAATTGAGTACTTGACATTTGATTTTATTATTATTATTGATTTTTTTTAAGTTGTGTATAGTTTTTATTGGATTGCATGGTAAAATGCTACTTCTTTTCGTATATTTTTGTTAGCTATATTACTTACTTTGCTGTATGTTACTATACTGAATAAATAAATAAATAAATAAGTGAGTAGTACTTACCTTTCCTGTTCAACTGGTAATTCAAACAAAGATATTTATTACTCCTGCGATTATGATCGGACATTTTTGATTCGTTTGGCGCGGCGTGGCGCGACGCGGGTGTGCAGCGTAAAATGTTAGCCCCGGCTGGTATGGTCCGAAAACGGTCCGAGATTTTAATAAGTGTGCGCGCGGCGACGCATTGATACTATGGCGCACACATACAAGCCGCGCGCGGTGCCTTTGTATGAAGATAACTTACTTCCCCTCCTTATACTATGCTTTATGTAACCTGTTGGGCCGGCGAGGGCTCCCGACCCTTGTCCTCCTAATCTTCTTAATTTTATCGATTTGTATTGGAACCTTTAGTGTGTGAAATAAAACCTTTTCTGATTGGAGTTTTCAATCACAGATTGATTATGATTTGGGGAAACACATTTAGTTAGAAGACGTGAACTTGTAAATTTTGTTATAAATAATCTCAATTCTGGCCCTAAAATAATTATAATTTACAATTTTTTAATATGTTCGAGGACTATATAATATAATTCAACTAATGTGTTACCTTTTTGTTGCTAAAAGTAAAGCCTTTTTTAAGGGAAAAAGACGAAAATAAGCAGCGATAAAATCCGTAAAATTAGTCACACTTACAATAAGTAGGATCACAGTATAAATATCAAGCAGTAGAGTAACTCAGCTATCTTTGAAATCAAACTAAACATAGAGACGAGCTTTGCATATTTTGTGCGTATTTTTTGCATTGTTATATGTTGCTACTTCAAGACGTTATTTGTAATCATGGTAACTTGAACATGGGCCCGATGTTGGGTCTATTGGATGAATATTTCAGTGAACATTTTTCTACTTTATTCTACAACTAGAGGACGCCCGCAACTCCGTTGCACTAAAATTTGTTTATCGCACCGGAACCGTGCATTTTCCGGGATAAAAACTATCATATGTCCTTTCCCGGGACCTAAGGTCTTCATCTTCATGCTAAATTTCAACAAAATCGGTTCAGCGGTAAGCGTGAAAAGGTAACAGACAGACAGACACACTTTCACATTTATAATATTAGTATGGATCTCTACTAATATTATTATGTAATATGTATGTAAGTTCGCAAGGCTTCCACGCAAAAACAAGTCAACCGATAATAATGAAGCTTTTTACACAATAAATATTTTTGGAGGTAGGTATAAGAAATAACAAAGGATTCTTGTTATAAAAAAATATACAAGATGATATCTGAAATCACGCTAGTTTGCACATGGGTCCAATTATGGGTCTATTATGAAAATTGCCTACTTTATATTATTTATATTGTGGTATAAGAATGGTGTTACCATTCGATACTTAACAGTCGCGGAGCCGGCTGATAGAATATTCGCGTGTTTCGGCTCATTAGGTTTTTGAATAGGGTCAAACTAGCTATTTATATTAATAGCAAAATAATGACAGCAAATTGATCTAAAATCTTGCTGTTTTCATTAGAATAACTGGAATAAAAAGAGTAAAGATTTATATAAAAAAACCAAACTTTTTTTTAAATATTTAACAACAGTTACATGGTGTTATGATACCAACTTGCATTCTGTTCGTTTACCATTTCTTAAGGGGCTATTCTGTCCCACTACTGGGCAAAAGCCTCTAGCTCAATAGGTTGGCTGACTTCTCTAGTATGTATTTTTTATTTTGTTGATTTTCCAAATCCAGAAAAACCATCAAAAGAACTCCTGTATTTTCCACGACAGAACAGAATACGTCTGTCATAATTAAATCATTTATCAGATTAAGTACATCATTAAGCTTTACCTCGTAGCCAAACCCCGGAGGACCAGCGGCGGTTAAGTAAGAAAAATCGTTTGCGCCCTAGGGCTCCAAAATATACTCACAACTCCTGGCCGTCAAGTTCGAGAAAAACTTGTAACGTAATTTATTAGGGCAGGTTGTTTTTGTAATTATTTTAGGTGTCGGCTCCTGGACCATAAATTTTGTCGCGGGAATTTTGCATGGGCAAGGGCCTCAGCGTCACCAGTTTTCCCATACTAATATATATATATATATATTAGTATCATAATCATAAGTATATACATATAAAAGTTAATAAAATATTGTTTTTTCAGCGCTGCTACTTTTACAATGAACTCTATACACGGGACTCATACACACCCTAAAGTATTATCAATTAGTTTTCTAACAACCTGTATATTTCTATGTCCTTCTCCTATAATTTTCTCCTCCGTGATGTAACTTTGTGACACTAATTAGTAATTAATATGTTTTCAACCACATCCCTGCACCAAGTACCAACAATATTTGTTTGTGAATTTCCTAATTTTCATTAATTGGTGATTTGTACAGTCTGGACAACAAGAGTTGAACCCAGCATTGACTGGAACATTATTTTGATGTTGACATTTGGAGTCTATGGTTTACGGTTAAAATTGTACGATCTCATGATCTTGATACTTGGTCATAAATATTATTTTTATACCCTTAGGAGTTACGATCTTTTGATTTTTTATACTATACACAATTTTAATAAATGGTATCTTTGTAGAAAATGTTTAAAAATATTATTTACATATATAAAGATATGAGAAGATAATCTGAGAAACGGGATTGTGATCTACATCCCATCGAATATTTATAGAGTCTGATAACTGATTTTGGTTATAGCGAATATATTATTATATTTCGAAACATACTTTACATACTTTGGTTTTTCAGCTATTGCATAGCTAGAAATTCCGTAACGAAAAAACCCAACACCCCTCAATCCGACCGGCATAGCGGTGTTTGTGAGCATGCGACTAGACGTGTTCAGACGAGCTTTATCGCTGCAGTCCCAGTGTCTCTGGTACTTTTTAGGGTTCCGTACCCAAAGTGTAAAAACGGGACCCTATTACTGAGACTTCGATGTCTGTCCGTCAGTCCGTCTGTCCGTCTGTCCGTCTGTCTCTAGGCTGTAACTCAAGAACGGTAATAGCTAGAGAGTTGAAATTTTCACAGAATATGTATTTCTGTTGCCGCTATAACAACAAATACTAAAAATAAAATAAATTTAATATATAAGGGGGGCTCCCATACAACAAATGTGATTTTTCAAACATTTTTTGCTCGGTATCAATGATGATAACAGGTAGGCACTTCAAATTTTCCCAAAGGCCTTAATTATATGTGTACTTTAATCTAAATATATAAAACTCAAAGGTGACTGACTGACATGGTGATCTATCAACGCACAGCCCAAACCACTGGACGGATCGGGCTGAAATTTGGCATGCAGGTAGATGATATGACGTAGGCATCCGCTAAAAAAGGATTATGATCAATTCCACCCCCAAGGGGTTAAAATAGGGGATGAAAGTTTGTATATAATAATACTTCTTAATGCGAGAGAAGCCGCGGGCAATAGCTCGTAATTAATAATAATATTTAAATAAAATAAAAATTTAAGGGGGATTCCCATACAAAAAACAAAATTTTTGGTCCATTTTTGCCCTATAACGGTACGGAAACCTCCGTGCGCGAGTCCGACTCGTACTTGGCCGATTATTTGTTTTAATATACTTTGTCCTTCTAATCTCAATAATAATTACACTCTAGTTTGAAGAAAAACGTATATTATTAAAATGCTCGTGTCTACGAGTAGGTCGTTAATATCGACTGGGAAAATCACAATAATCAAAATCTTTTTTCCATTGAATGAATTGAAACGAATTGAAATGAAACATGAATTTCTCGCGTTTTGCTGGGTTCAACTCTCGTTGGCCACACTTTATGTCTGAAAATTGGCAGAGATACATATAAAATTGTAGTATACTCCGAAACGGCTGGACAGATTTTAGTAAAAGTGTGCATATCCGGCGATTCAGACAAGTGTTCAACATAATAAGTGTCTCAGAAAGCGTTCATCCATCCAATAAACAAAACTTTTTTACATTTCTAACAAACAGCAAATAATAATCGGTATCTTTAAATTAAACGAATATTCAAAGTAATTTTAATCATAAAATCAATGTTGATTGTTGAATTTAATTTAAACGAGCGGGCAGCACCTAATGAAAATTCAGGTCAGCCCGGACGATCCTTGCGCTGAGGTCAAGGGGTATGAACAAACAATAAATTATATTAATAACCAGCAGCTGACCGCTAAGCTGAGGTATCTTTAAGAAATATAAAGGTATATACAGAATTTGTGGTCACCATAATTTGTTTGCTATCAACATTAAGATATGCTTTCCGCCACTTTTTCGACTCAGTAATAGGGACCGGTTTTTACCCTTTGGTAAAACTTTTTGAAGTGAAAACTTCTTTAGCGGCGTTGAGCACTTTTGTGAGATGGGTAAAAACTGTGAAACTCGCGCCAGATTTTCGTGTTGATCGAAAAACCATACAAAACCCGTAAGACGGTTGGAGAGTAGTGTTTTGTGTCGAACTCGAACTCGAACGAAATGTACAGTCGGGGAAATGAGTTGTTTAGCAGAAATGTATAGTCGGGGAAATGAGTTGTTTAGCAGAAATGTACAGTCGGGGAAATGAGTTGTTTAGCTGAAATGTACAGTGGGGGAAATGAGTTGTTTAGCAGAAATGTACAGTCGGGGAAAATTGTGCTAAGCAGAAATGTACAGTCGGAGAAATGAGTTGCTTAGCAGAAATGTACAGTCGAGGAAATAAGTTGTTTAACAGAAATGTACAGTCGGGGAAATGAGTTGTTTAGCAGAAATGTACAGTCGGGGAAATGAGCAGTTTAGCAGAAATGTACAGTCGGGGAAAATTGTGCTAAGCAGAAATATACAGTCAGGGAAATGAGTTGTTTAGCAGAAATATACAGTCGGGGAAATGAGTTCTTTAGCAGATGCGCTGATTAAGGCCGCGTTTCCACCTGCAAGACAACTGTCGCGAGAAGTGTTTTTCTTCGATTGTCGATATTTTTTAATCGATTGTAAGGGTTTCGATTAATTAATTAAAACGACCTTTTTTATTAGTTTTTTTTAATCGATTTTCATAAAAAATGGGTTGAAAAAATAATGCACAACGTTAATAATCAAGTTTTCACTTCTGCCGGCACTCCCGGAGTGCAACCCATCTTTTTTTTATGAAATAAGGGGGCAAACGAGCAAACGGGTCACCTGATGGAAAGCAACTTCCGTCGCCCATGGACACTCGCAGCGTCAGAAGAGATGCAGGTGAGTTGCTGGCCTTTTAAGAGGGAATAGGGTAATAGGTGAGGGAGGGGATGGGAAGGGAAGGGAACAGGGGAGGGTAAGGAAGGGAATAGGGTAGGGGATTGGGCCTCCTGTAAACTCACTCACTCGGCGAAACACAGCGCAAGCGTTTCACGCCGGTTTTATGTGAGTACGTGGTATTTCTCCGGTCGAGCTGTCCTATTCGTGCCGAAGCATGGCTCTCCCACGTATAAACTCTAAAAAAGTGTCAGTTTATTGCTATTTTCAAGAAGGTTTCATTTTTATATTTTTAAACATGTTTTATTTTAATCATAATATAATTAATAAATGGCCGAAAAACATTATTCCTGGCACTTTTTTGTTTAAAAACATATTTTAAATAATCTTCTTTTGTAAAAATTGTTTTTTGTCGGTTGAACTAAAATGGTAAAGGCTCGATATGCCTGCTACATTCGTTTTTCACTTCTGCTGGCTCCCGTACACCTTTTATTTTTAGAAAAACAAAAAAGATAAAAGCATTAAACCTTTTTGCATATCTCGGTAGCATTATCACGCGACCCCTCACAATGTTATCACTGAGGAGTGAGGTAATGTATTCAACCTGATTCTCTGGATAAGATAATGTGATACAGCACTGTTATTATTGTGCTTATTGATTTTCACGAAAAAATGTGATAAAAAAGTCCCCTTCACGTTTGTATCTAATAAAAATCACGAAGAGTTCGAAAACGTATCTTCTAATACGAATAGATACGTTGTTGATACGAAATGGTTGTGTTTGTTTATTCGGCCATCGGGCAAAAATACTGCAACTGTTTGCTCGCTATAAACTGTGTTTTTGTATGCCCGGTACCGAATAAACTACTACAATTACGAATGATATTGTCTCAATATTAATTTTCAATTTTTATTTGTAAACTTTTGAGCTTTGTTTTACAGGCTCACCCCATAAACGTTGTTTTTTTAGTAAAGGGTACAGTCGCGGATTATAATAATCAAATAATAAAAAAACCGATTATAATAAAAAAAAAACACTCTTGAATTTCAGTTTACTATAATTTTTTTCCTGAAATAATTAATTAAGCATTCAATCATTTTGGTAGGCTTGTTAGGCCCCTTACCGAGGTTTTCTTGTACTCAACATAAATCAATAGCAATCAATGTATTAAAAAGAGTGATGAAAAATAAAAACTACATAAAAAAATACTTGTCTCCAAATCTAAATTTAGGACAAAATATTTTTACGGAACATATTTAAATTGTGATCCCGAAGGTGAATGACCTCGCTTAGAACATTTTATAAAAAAATATTTTATTGATAATTGTTTTTGTCACACGAGTTTTTATAAATCACAGATAGCGATTGTTCCTAGGTTCGTATCCCATCATAAAGTAATAACCTTATTTAATACTAGATGACGCCCGCAACTCCGTTGCGCCTAAATTCGTTTATGTCGCGGGAACCGTACATTTTTCCGGGATAAAAACTATCCTATGTCCTTTCTCGGGACACAAAGTATCTCCTTGCCAAATTTCAGCAAAATTGGTTCAGCGGTTCGAGCGTGAAGAGGTAACAGACAGACAGACAGACAGACGGACAGACAGACAGACACACTTTCGCATTTATAATATTAGTATGGATATGGATGTGATTATAATATGATAATATTCGACTATTTAGATACAAAACTTCATCCATCCACATCAGTTACCTATAATTATTATCGAAAGCCTGAACTTTTATGCCTCGCCTCGTGGTTTCAACTCTAATATTACTTTATAACACGACTCAATTTATTAGCTCCGAGACGACTATTGGCTTTCGTATTAAAAGCTCTATCTTTATATCGCACAATATATTAAGTTGATATTAAATTATTTCCTATTACCGTGGTCCGTGACGGGCAACATGTGGCTATGAGTGGTACGTTATCTTTATGGTGCCATTAACTCGACTGGCATAGCCATACTTTTATGTAGTTGTAGTTTTATACTTTTACATTCTTTTGATTAATTTAGTTTATTGGTATCGGTTGCAGTCACTAGTCACTACGCTATGCTTCGCGTACTACTACGTAACGCTACAGTCGGCTATTTACGCCATGTAGCACTACGGTTGGCTTCTTATGCTACGCATGGCTACGTTGGCTCCTTATGCTACGCATTGCTAAGTTTGGCTACTTACGCTACGTAGTACTACGATTGGCTTCTTATGCTACGTAGCTTTACGTTGGCTTCTTATACGTAGCACTACGATTAGCTTCTTATGTTACGTAGCTCTACGTTGGTTTCTAATGCTACGTAGCACAACGTTTGCTTCTTATGCTACGTAGCTCTACGTTGGCTTCTAATGCTACGTAGCTCTACGTTGACTTCTTGTGCTACGTAGCACTACTTCGGCTTCTTATGCTACGTAGCACTACATTTGCTTCTTATGCTACGTAGCTCTACGTTGGCTTCTAATGCTAAGTAGCACTACGTTGGCTTCTTATGCTACATAGCACTACATTTGCTTCTTGTGCTACGTAGCTCTGCGTTGGCTTCTAATGCTACGTAGCACTACGTTGGTTTCTTATGCGCTCGCGCTATTAGCGCTACGGTTATGTTAGCTCTAAAATACCTGGGCCAAAGACCAACGAAATTGAAATAAAATGAATATACTTTATTGTGCACTTCATTTATTTTATTTATTTATTTATTTACTACAAAATCTTACATCTAATTACAATTTTATATTTGGATATGCCTAAAAACTTTTGTCGAGTTTGTCTAGACATAACGTTCTCAACTACAAAGCTTAATTACTTATGTAAAATATTAGTTAATTGTAACCATTCAAGTAATTTGCATCGAGCGGGCAGATGGGACTTCTTTAACTGATAAGACAACTATTCATGTTCGCTGCGCCGCTTGGTGCGTATACCTATTGCTTTAATGAGTAAACAAGTTACAACTTACAATACCATACAGGATGTTTTGTTATTATACTATTAAATGATTGAGTTTAATTACAAATATTATTAAAATGTATTTCCTTCAAGTTTAACAACATAATACATTTTTAATACATGTTTAATATTTCTTTTAGTAATTTTGTTCTTAGTATATTCAGGTAAATTGTTAATTAAGTGTGGTATTAGATAATGAGAAGTTCTTTTGCCATATTCATTATTAAATTTCGGTGTACTTAGTTTTTTAATGCTATACTTCGTGTAAATTTATGGTGACTTTTTAATGTTTGAATATCATTACGAAAATATTGTTCAGTAAGCAATGCATACTCAACTTTAGTATGTATGGGAAGGACACCACAATATCTAAACAGACCTAGAGGATTGTCCGAGTACTGATTTTTAATTTTAGGGGATACAAGTAACTTCAAAATCCTGTATTGAATATTATAAATATGATCTAAGTATGATTTATAGGTGCGTCCATAACTACTTAAGCCATATGCTATTAAACTTTCTACTAATGTTTTATAAGTAAGTAATAGTATATTTCGAGGTACAGAATGCTGTATTATATAAAATTTTGACAATATGATTCTTAATTTATCACAAACTTTATTTATGTGGCTTTCCCAATTAAATTTATGGTCAATAACTAGTCCCAAGTAGGTGTGTTTTGTGACTTGATTTATTTTGACACAGTCCCTAGTGCAATGCGAGTTAGGTGTATGGAGACATTCATGGCAGTGTGCTATAACCTCAATATTTTCTTCATTTTTATGTCTAGATCTTACGTGAATTAATTTCGTTTCATTAGCATTTAGTACTAGGCCTGAATCGTGTGACTATTTACATATTGCGGAGAAATCTGTTTGAATTTTACTTTTCTCTAACGATATGTCTTCGTCCGACGCAACAAGACATGTATCGTCAGCAAATTGATATAGTTTGCAGTGTTTGACAACATTTTTTAGATTATTAACATAGGCTAGGTAGTGCTTAGGTCCTATTACTGAACCCTGAGCGGTTCCATCCTCAACTGGAATGATGTCACTGAATATATTGTCAATCATGACTTGGTAGCTTCTATCATCAAGGTAGTCTTTCACCACTCTAAGATTTTACCTCTTAATCCACTATTTTCTAATCTTTTAATCAGCAGATCGTGACGCAAAGTATCGAATGCTTTACTATAATCGATAAAAATTAATATTACATGTTGTCTATTATTTAAATTATAGTTAATTTCATCGGTGAAGTGAGATAGCAACAGCGTTGTACTTTTGTTTGGTTGAAATCCGAACTGTTCAGTGCATAAAATGTCATTTTTAGTGTAGAAGTTTTGGATTTTTTCGCAAATAAACTTTTCAACTATCTTGTCTAATACGGGTACGGGTAATTGGCCTATATTGAGCATAATCTTGGGTACTTCTACCTTTGTGTATGGGACGGATAATCCCAGTTTTTAATGCGTTCGGATAACGTCCTGTATGAATACTCATGTTTATAAATCTTTTAATTGTATCCACTATTCGATCAGGTAGATGATATCCACGGCACGTATATTATCAATCCCTGGTGATTTATAGGGATTCATTTTTCTAATTATATTGTATACATCCCTATTTGTTGCTTTTGGGAGATACATTGATCTATCAACCATCGTTGTGTATGCATCTTCATCAAGAAGTTTTTGTGTATACTTTGGTATTAGGGCTTTAACATTTGATTGAAACTGGTAAGCAAAATTGTTAACTAAAGTTTTTGTATCATTTACGCTGCTAAATACCTTTAATATAAATTTATCTATAGAATTAATAGTTTTACCTGTAATAATATTAATAATTTGCCATAGCTTTTTTCCATTATTTTTATATTTAATTATTTCAGATTTTATACAGCAATTTTTAGTTTTATTAATTATTTTATTAGTTTTATTCCTTTATTTATTATATTTTAATCTTAGTTCTAAGTTTCCCATATCTTTTATCCAATTCGCATATAATTGATCCCTTTTTTAATAAGTGTTTTAATTTTTTTGTTTATCCACTTATTTTTATTTCGATTGGAGTTAGAAACTTTCTGTGTGTACTTAGATTGAGCGTAGGCATCGTTAAAATTTCTACTGATAAAATTATATATTTCATTAGGGCAATGTATGCTTTTTGTGCAATTCCAATTAATATTATTTAAGTAATCATATAATTTTTTGTTGTCTATGCGAGTCATGTATGATGTACACCCTGTATGTGTCCGCCACTTATTATTGTCGCTACAGTAATTCTATGGTCGGCCAGTACGCTGCAGAGCGCGGCCGTGTAAACATCTTTCATGGGGGATCTTATAAAGATATGATCAATGCAACGTTTAGTTGTATATCCATTGATATTTTCTATCCTAGTGTAATCAGTGATCCCGCATGAAGAACTAACTCAACATCAACTCTAAGAAATATTTTGTAGTATTTAAATATTTTGTAGTAAATTTACTATTTATTTATATATTTTTTAGTGGTTTACTCTATTTTTTAGTGTTTAAATATTTAGTAGTAAATTTAGTAAAAAATATTATACACAAAATAATTTTTTTTAGAGTTTAAATATTTTGAAGTTAATTTTTGTATAGGAACCTAGGTAATTACTATTTTAAGCTGAAAAATAACTCAAACATGTTAAATATTTTCGTATGAGAAAATGATTTTGGTATTACGTATGTATGAGAATTTCGAGGGTAACCCGGGCTCTTAAGCGAATTTTGCCTTACACGCGCTGCTTTGATATCCTATTGTAACTTGCTTTGTTGAGATATTAATTAACTTATGATAGAAATACTTAGAGTCTCAGGCGCTTATGCCTCACGTGAGATCCTTTTTTTTTTTTTCCGGAGGGGAAATGCATTACGCATACCACCCAGGCGCAGGAGGCGACCCGAGCGGTGATGTGGGACTCCCGTAGCTAATGAGACCACGGTATACCCACTAAAACCCCCCCCATCTTCCGCCACGCCGCCTTTTGACGGGGCCACGGGAACGATACACACATCCGCGACCCCGCCAGCGGCCCGAAGACTCCACGATGGGCGCACAACACGTGCGCCCTCCTCCTCGGCCCCCACCAGGGCTGTAGCAGACGCCCCCCGAGTCTGCTACTTGGAGGCCATGTGGCAGATCAAGTCTGTGGCTCTGCCACCGACCACACCTCGGCTGCAGAGGATAGGGCAAGCGGCGCACCGTAATACCTACTTGCCTCTTCCTCTGCGGCCCCACCAATGCCGTTCAAACGGAACGGCCCCGCCAGCTCGCAGGGAGGTAGGGAGAGCGGCAACCTACCACAATACCTCTCCCCCCCGCGATCCGTCCTCGGCCGCAGAGGATAGGGCAAGCGGCGCACCGTAATACCTACTTGCCTCTTCCTCTGCGGTCCCACCTCGGTGCGCATCCGCAGCGGACTCCTCCAGTCCGCTGGGAGCGCCCTACTCGGGCCAGGCGGCGACACCGGCCGGCCCTGGTTGCCTCTTTGCTTCACCGCGGTTGTCCAAGCCGCGGTTACTAGAGCCCCACCGCCACGACAAGGCGTGCAACCATCGGGGGGCTCACGTGAGATCCTATTGTATACCTTTCGAATGTCATAATACATCATTTAATGTATAAATTAAGGCAATGTTGTGATGATGATGTACTGATACCATATATTTTCAACATTGGATCCTAATGAATAAGCTAAAGAAAATTATGATTGTCACCACTTCACTTGTACTGCATCTATCTGCACAGTATGAATCATTAATTGTGATGAATGATATGCTCCTCTACACATTCGTGATTGCCTTAGGTCAATTTTGAAAGCCAACGTGAAGAGGTAGCAAAAGGCATAATTGGTTTACAAGAAACGTGAGAAGAATAAAACTTTGAGTGATAATTTGATATTACGCAATAATAATGTTCAATAATAATTATTATTTTAAGCTACGAATAGTAAAAAGTAAGTAAGAATAACTGTGTCAAAAAATTTCCAATTCTAATATATTCTAAATATGTTATATATCCAATTATATATTAAGTTAACCGAATACATGCTTACTTTGTGCAAAAGGAGGCCCATACATGCAAGAATTTTGTGTAATTAAAGAAGTGACAATTATTATTGTCAATTTAAATGTAGTATTTCGTAGCTATTGCCATATTATTTTAGTGTGCGAAAAGAACAGAACCAAATTCAAAACTATTGAAGTATGGGAGTTACGTTTCGTTAGTTTTTATTATTCGTAGATTTTATGGAAAATAGACACAAATCAAACAAAACATGAATTTGCTTTGTAAAAATACTTGTGTAATTCAAATCAATGAGAACAGTTTTGCGTTTACGTTCAACAACGGGTAAGAGGATTAATTTTCCCTCGATTCGATTAAGGCGCGCTTCAAATACAAAGCTTATCCCACAAGACGCAGGGAAGGAAATCAAATTAAACCAATAGAAGAAAAAGGTAATATCATAAGAAACATGTACCGAGAAATCGAATTAAAAGTTTTATACGAAAGACGAATGAGAACGAATAAAAACTTCTCAGGATTCGATTTACTATGATGCGCGCTTTATAACTCAAGTACACGTATCAAAGTTTTACTCCAATCACGAAGATTTTAAACGAAATTGTATACCTTGGAATATATTGTGTCCGTAATAATTATGTTATTGCTTTCTATGTTGCGCTGTTAAAAATCTTTTAGTAAAATCATTAATATGTAAATATTTTTAAGCCTCTTGTTGATTATTTATTTATTGATTCAACATAATCACATTCAATAAAATACATAACGATACAACTGAGTTGAACTGAAAGGTTACATATATATAGGTGATATATCTGATATATCTGAATCTAGGCCAAGATCGCTCTTATATATATATATATATACAAGGCCAAGTCTTCTCGACCTGGCAAGGACGAGAGCAGGGGGTGCGATGAGGAGGGCTTCATACTGGTGGAGAAGAGGAAGAAGAAGCCCGCCGCCCGCAACCATCGCGGCACCGCGCCCTATGTACCTGAGCTGCGTCTGCGGGGCGAGGTCCCCGCGACGCCGATGGATGTAGTCTACCGGAGGTTCCGGGGGAGACTCCGGAACGAAGCGTCGAGTCACGTCGCCGGCAAAAATTAGTGACAGTGTTAGTTTATAAGTGAATATAAAATATGTATGTTAGTTTATAAGGTATTTATTATATTATTAATATGTATGTTAGATTTAAGGTATTTGTTATATGGGCCTCCGATGCCCGAAATAAAGATGATTTGATTTGATATAATATTTTTATTGATTTTCAGAAAAGTGACAGCTTAAATAATGATCTATATTAGTATGCTACGATCAGTGCCGAAATATATATTTTTTTTTAGAGTAGGCCACTTTGTTTCCGCCGCCCTATGTGCGAAATCTGTTGGCCCCTAGGCCGTTGCCGCCCCTAGGCCGCAGCCTATACGGCCTATTTATAAACCAGGGCTGGCACCTTAGTTAATGTGTGCTTATTTTGTTGCAGGTGTGAAGTGCAGTGTTATGGTGTGTGTAGTGCAGCGCAGTGGAGTGTAGTGGAGCGAAGTGCGGCGTAGTGGAGTGTAGTGCGGTGTAGTGGTGGTCGCGAGCTCGCTCGTCGGCGGCCGAAATGCCGCTAAGTTGACGACGGCGGTAGGCCGCGCCTCACGCCGCTCGACCTATAAAACTTCAGGTAAGATGATCAATTGCTTTCAATTTGCTAAGAATATAGACAATTAGCCTTAGTCACACTGCACTGGTGAGATAATTTCAAGTGCCATGCCCTTTACGACCATTGTATTATTGTTAAAATTGTATTATTATTTATCGTGTAAAAAATCGGAAAAAGAATTACGGTACAATGTGTTCGATAATTCTCGGTTATATTTTTGACTTATATCCTTAATATTGTGATTTGTATTTTAAAAAGGCTTCATCGTCCAGTGTTTAAAATATAAATAAATAAATAAATCTTCCAATAACTACGCAAATGCTGCAGATTACGCGCGAGTAGTTCTCGATGAAGGAATACATTATCTGAACGTAGGGCTGGCATTCGAGTTTTTCGTATTATTAACAAACTAATAAAAGGACTGAAAAGGAAGGAGTAAAAGTGCCGATAGAAGTATAAAGAAACAGCAAAACAGGCAAACATTTACGCCACGTGGTAGAAAGAGAGAAAGGATGATAATTTATAGGCAGGAGGTCACACCCACAGACGTCACGCCGCACAACTCACAAGTGGTCTACTCTCCTTTCTCTTACGAGTTTTCGATCAAGTCACGTGTCCTGACGCGTGTTTTACATTTAAATCCATCCCAAAAGAGCGTATAGCTCTGATAAAAAAAGTTATCAACAAAAATAAACTAATTTGGCAACCCTATCGTGGGCCGTGGCGCAACAGGCTAGGGCGATATTGGCGACACGGGGCATTACCATACATCACGCCCACCACTATATTGCAACTTTATTTTAAACTTTTAGCTCTTCGTTGTTACAGTTCGAGTATATCTTTCAGTGATATTTGCCCAATAATTTACCCAATATTTTTAGTAATACCAGCATCAATAATTGCTTAATTTTTTTATATAGAATACAACCTAAAGTTACAACTTTGTTGACAGTAACAACACCTGTAACTCTTAGTGATACTAGCCTGATTATTGCTAAGCTATTTGACATAGAAGACCGTAAGTTAGCACTTTACTATGTAACATCATCTCTACCTTTTAGTGATGCCAAATCCAACCATTGCAATCTAGATATAGAACCCACCCTTAAGTTAGCTGCCTAGCTGGTACCGTTTCAAAGTAATAAAAATTAAGTACTTGCATAACATTACGGGTTCCAGAAAACAGAATATTAGTAACTCTAATACTTGAAACATGTTTTATTCTTTAACTTTATAATAACAACGGAAAGGGAACATATAATTACAGTACGTTCTGAAGTTTAACGCAGCTCGTAAATTCGCCCATAATACAACCACACCATAAACCGATCTTGTCATAATGCCGCCGCATTGATAACAGTTTTTATGACAGTTTCTTATACGACTCATATCCAAAGATTTTAATGGAACCTATATAAAACCCTATACACCATTTTAATTGGTTTCGATCTAAACATATTTGGAGACATGAAGTGGTAACTAACATTTAACAACTAAGAGAATATTACAAATTTTTTTTCAACAAACCATATAACCTTCCTACTTCATCATCCAGCTAACAATATATATGATCCAAATTTATATTAAATCGCTTTCCCGATCCTGAAGCCTCCATTTATACAAAAACAATTTTAAAATTGTTACTTACCCACTTTACGGACTCATATCTTGAATTTTTAGCAAGGATTTAGTGCAGAAGTTTCCAAAATAAACAGTGCAGTGTAGAGCGCACAGTGCATCGTGTATAATATTATGTTGGTTTAGATAAAGCAGACCTCATAGAGGAGATAAAGTGGGAATAGCCTGCGGTTGTATCCGACGGCGCTACCGAACAGATTGCGCTGCACGTATCTGTTATGCCCGGCATACACGAGGCTAGTTTTTCAAGCTAGGATAGCAAGCTAGTTTTTTACCAAACTGTCCTGGCTTGCTGACCTAGCTTGGAGCATACTAGTTCTGTTTACATGAGGCTAGATTTTTTAAGCTAGTACTTACTGGAGTGCTAAGGTGACCACACATCCAAAATCAACTGCATACGAAAAAAAAAAACACTATTCGACTAAAACAGTTCCTTCGAAAACTGTGCCATTTTGCGCTAGACAAATTAGAAGATGAACTACAAAAACGGGAGTGGACAAGACCGTGGATTTTACGAAGAGATAAACGTGGATCATCTGCTTTACTTTTGGAAGAATTTCGCAATGATGATTTGGGAGAGTATAAGAGTATTTTGCGAATGACACCTGATTTGTTTGATATTCTGTTGAGTCTGGTAAAGCCAGATACAACGAATGGATACAATTATGAGACAGGAACCATTTTAAAATCTTAAAAAACTCGTCGCGGTAGAAAAACCAAACGCATGGTTCCTGTTTACTAGCCAACTGCAAACTAGCTTCGCCGGTTAGATGAAGCTAGTAAACAAGCCAGGATAGTAAAATCAGTGGTGGGGGGATGCTACTAGCTTGAAAATAGAACTCCATCCTATTAAAAACTCTCCTGGCTTGTAAACTTACTAGCTTACAAATGAAGATAGTTTTGTCTACACGAAGCCAGAAGCACTAGCTTGCTAGCTTACTAACACTAGCTTGCTATCCTAGCTTGAAAAACTGGCCTCGTGTAACCCGGGCATAATGTATTACAACACTACTAGAAAGTTCTGTAATACTACAAGAATATTTTCTCGTAACTCTAGTACACATGAATAATGACATTATCACAGGGAATTTTTAAGAAGTTATTTTTTAACTTGCTGTAATAAATTATGAAAAATATGTTGTACTTGCAAACGTTTTACTGATGGAACACTGCAAATTGTTTCTTTGTGTGGTGTAAATGTAAAATACAATTTCATTGTAGATGTAAGCTTGTTGCTCGAGTTGGCTTGTTCGAGAATTCCCCTTCCTACTTACTTCCACTCTATATCCCTTCCATTTACCGTACAAATAGACTGAAAACTGTTTGAAAACTAAGTCGGCTTTCTATAAAAATAAGTTTTCCAAGTATCTGTAGAGGTATACTTTGTTGATGCTATTTATATTTTAGCTTTTTAATAATTTCAATTGCTTTTTCATGATACCGATGATTTTTATAATATTAACTTATATATTTTAACTTTTGTAAAGATATAAATCTGACTTAATTGTTAGTGCAATGTAAAGAAGACTTTCGTAAAATTATTTATTTTCAGAGATCTCCTACGATTTATCGCTGATGATGTAAAGCTGTTTAATTAATTTTGCTAATAAGGAAGAGCGGAGATTTCTGGCACAAGTTTCTACTAGAAATCTCCACCCAATGTTTTGTAATGCTGTATTATTTTTTGTGAATAAATATATGTATTATTATTATTATTAAAAATACACGAACATTTCAACAGACCATTAAGTATAAAAAATACGTTATTGTCGTACAACCATATAACAAAGTTAACGTTTTTCAATAGGTACCTATTTTGCTGTGATTGGACAAAGGCATAAAATTTTACTGAAAAATAATGTGGGGGTTTTGGCTAATGAAACCAAAATGTTCCCGAGCATAAGATTTTATTGATTGTCCCACATAAGATTGATAAATGCTATAAAGGTGCTGGGGAGCACGCGCGGTGCTTAGCGGTTATGAACGCGTACTGACTACTGACGGTAAAATGCTACGGTGTGATTTATATGACACCGTACATACTCCCGAGCCGAAAAGATACAAAAATTAGGATGATTTTGAAGGAAAATGACATTTTGTAAATATAGGGGAGGTTGCTATGTCCCTCGTATTTACACTACACAATTCACTCGGCTGACGGTCAGCCGTACTCTGCTTTCGCGCACTAAACACTACACTAGGTTCTGCTTGCGGGGAGACACTGCTGAATCTCTTTCTATACTTCTTCCACAGTACGAATGCCGCTGCTACGACCACGACAGCGAGCAGGCTGTACGAGATGCTGTATTGATGAACGTCGTGACCTGATATCTGATTGTCTGAGGTCTTTAAATTTTTAGTGGCGACTTTCAACTCTTCAACTTGCTTGCCTAAATCACTGATGGAGTTGTTTATCTCGATTTCGCTGTTGTCAAGGATGTCCGAATATTCCAAATGTGATTGGTTGATCATATGATTAATATCATGAAATTTGGGAGCAATAACGCCCAACTCCGAATTGATCTCATTCCTGGAGTTGGTCTGAGAGTACATAGTAAAGTCTCGGCCCTTTATAATGCAGTTAGGCTCGATGCTCAATATTCCAGCCCCATTCAGCTGATCTGTGCTAACACGATCTGAACATATGATTCTGACTTGATATGTAATGCAGCAAAAATAAAAATATTGGGACTCATCCTTCAACTGTATCCACTGATCTCTGCATGCTGATTTGCTGACGAGACATTGCTTAGTTCTTACGTCGATCTTACAGAACCTCTCATCTGGTGGGAGATAATGTATGGGCTTGCTGAGATGACATAAATAGGTTTGCTCATTATTTAAGCATAATTGAAGCTCAAATGTGGAAAGGGTAAAATAGGAATCCTTTCCTAAATTGATTGCTACGTAATCATCTACTGGGAGGACAGTGATCGCATTTCCTGATATCTGCTTAGGAATCGAAATAATTTTGTAAACGTTGTATGCTTCTCTATTAGTTAATGGAAACGATATTTCGAATATAAAATAATCTTTTAACATTCTTGCTTTGATTCTAAGTAAACTGTAAACGTTCCGTAAGTCTGATTGTATGTTGTCAATGGGTAACGTGATATCCTTCGTCAACTGACTCCCTATGAATTGTAATTCGCTTTTAATTTGTTCCGGAGTTAATAAATGCATGTTAAACTTGCCATGTGAAATATCTGTGATAGTATCTAAAATCGTATCTTGAATTCTTTTCAGGTTTTGAAATAAGTTCATCGCCGTGAATGACGACAGTAAAAAATGTTGAACGTCCGAAATTTGAATATGTTCCGACTTGAGAGAATTAGTAAAATTATACAAATCTTCAAGATGGTTATTTATCGATTTATGCTGAAGTTGAATCGATTGTTCTGTGCGTTTTAGTAAATTGTATTGTGCCTCGACGACTGATGTTTGATTCTGTATCAAGTTGCTAAGGTGATGCTCATTATGTCTGATAAGCTCAATGTCGTTCCTATACTGTTCCGCGAATCTCTCGTCTAATACTCCGAACAGATAGTTGGCGGCGTAACCGACACCATTGATAAGCGCCCGGCGCTTTCTCGCACGCGCCTTAAAACGCTGATTTAATAACAAACGATTGTAGTGATCCAGTTCCTCGAACTCGTGCTGTAATTGGAGCGTTATTGTTGAACAATAGTCGTAGTCGGGAATATAATTACATATTATGTTTGTGTAATTTATGAACTTTTTTGCTGCGGTGAATCCTTCCCAGTACGGAGACATATTGTAATATGCTATGAGAGTCCACTTGTCCCGAATGACCTTTGCGCTTCCGGTATAATCGAAATATAGAGACATGTTGCTGGGTAAATTTGTTGCTGCATTAGAAGTCGTCACAATCGACATAAATAATATAAATGCTATCGCCATGGACATTAAACTACTCTGCTTGATAGGTTTTCTTTGCCTTTGTTCTTCCTTTTGTTCCTCAGGTTCTTCTTCGAGGTCGCTGCTTACTGCGTTCGAGAGAGGTAACAATGATAATTTAACTACTGGCCTTTTAATAATTCCGTTTTTTGTTTTCAGAGTGACGGCACGAACCAATCCGTCTTCTCCGGGATGCTGCTCCAATACCCTCCCCATGAGCCATTTGCCGGGGGGCATATTCTCGTCTTGAATAGTGACTAAATCGCCGACTTGAAGATTATTTCGTGCTCTTAGCCATTTCGATCTTACTGAGAGCTGAGTCATATATTCGATCCTCCATCTTTTCCACAAATCGAAATATATTTTTGATATTAAATGCCATCTTGACCTAGCATCCTGCTCTGTTTCAATGATAGTTAAATCTGCTCTGCCGACTAGAAAATGTGCTGGTGTCAAATAGTCTAAGTCCTCTGGGTCCTCTGTGAGCGCGCAGAGTGGCCTAGAATTTAAGATTGCCTCTATTTTTGCTAATAGAGTGGCGTATTCCTCATATGTTAGTTTCTGCTCACCTACAACCCTTTTTAAATGATGCTTTAAACTTCTTATGTTTCTTTCCCAAAAACCTGATGCTTGGCACCATTTTGCTACATTGAAATGCCAAGTGATATTCATGCTTGCTATCTCTCCTAAAGTATTATCATCAAAAATGTTCTGAAATTGCTCCTGCATCAATCTGTTTGCTCCTACAAAATTAGTGCCATTGTCACTGAAGATGTGACGAGGCGTACCACGACGAGCTGCCATTCTACTGAGAGCCGCCAAAAATGCTGAACTCGTAAGGTCTGACACTACTTCTATGTGTACTGCTTTTGTAACCATACAAATAAATAATGCTATGTATCCTTTCATGGTTTTGTTACCTCGTCCTTTGTTTGCTTTTACATCGATGTATCCTGTAAAATCTACTCCGGTGTTATAGAATGCTGGCTTCGGGTTAACACGTGCCGAGGGAAGATCACCCATGAGCTGCTGACCTAAAATAGGTGCGTGTTTCCTACAGGTCACGCACTTCCTGATATGCTTTTTCGTTGCTCTTATACCACCAATGATCCAATACTTCTGCCTAAGATTGGCCAATGTAATGCGTGGACCGCCATGGAATGTGAGTTCATGTGCTTGCTGTATAAGTAAAATTGTAAGTCGACTTTCGTAAGGTAAGATGATGGGATATTTTATTTCGGTGCTTACACTCGCGTTCTTGAGACGGCCACCAACTCGTAAAATTTTGTCGTCGTCTAAAATCGGATTCAAATTTAAAATTTTGCTTTTCGATGGCAATGGTCTTTTATTTAATAATAGTTTAATTTCTCCATTAAAGTGCTCCAGCTGTACATTCTTTACAATAAGCATTTTTGCGTATTGTAATTCTCGTAATGTGAGATATCTTTCGCGGCGTTGTTTGTGCTTTGTTATTCGTAATATCCATGCAAGTATACGAGTAACTCGAGTTATGTTGCTATGCTTATTTAATAATTGTTCGACTATGTTTAATGCTTGAGGTTCCGTATGAATTACAGTATTGGATTGTTTGTATTGATTTTTTAGCTCTAATGTAGTATTGTATAATGTTGGCTCTTTAACTGTTAATGACGGCAGCCATGACGGGCCGTTCCACCAGAGCTTATTTTCCTTTAGATGACTCACCTTTAAGCCGCGACTCGCTGGATCGGATGGGTTTTCGTCTGTTTTAACGTAGTGCCAACATGATTTTGGCATTACTTGCGTTATTGCTCTGACTCGATTGGATATGAATGTTTTCCATCGTGATGGATCTCCTTGTATCCACCCTAAAACTGCTGTAGAGTCTGTCCAGCCATACACTTCTGCTTTGTATTGATGTAAACATTTTTGAACCTTGCTCATTAATTTTGATAATAGTTCAGCTCCCATTAATTCCAATCTAGGGATGGTCTGAACTTTGCTAGAGGGTGCGAGCCTTGCTTTGGCTGCTAATAATGATACCGATGATTCGCCATTTTTTATGACCTTACAGTAAATTACTGCTGAAAATGCTTTGCTAGAGGCGTCGGAAAATCCATGAAACTCGACCTTGTCGTTTTCAGAAGTCCCGATCCACCGATTTATTTTAAATGTATTTATGTTTTGCAACTCTTGGTGTAAATCTAGCCATTTGGTTTTAATATCCTGCGGGAGATTATCATCCCATTCAATTTTTGATAACCAGACATTTTGAAATAATAATTTCAGCGTGGTGCTCAACGGTGTTAGCCAGCCTAAGGGGTCGTATAACCTTGATATTTCGGACAATAGAGATCTCTTAGTTGGTTCTGCTTCAGAATATTCTATTTTGCATTGAAATGTAAACACGTCACCTTGGGGATCCCAGCTTAGACCCAAGGTTTTCGTCGACTCCATATGCTTAAATTTGTACGTCTGCTTGTCACACTGCTCTGTGTCTAAATCTGCTAGGAGTTGCTGGTCGTTTGACTTCCATTTTCGTAAATTAAAACCTCCTGATTTTAGAAGCTCAATTAAATCTGCTTGTAATTGCTTGCTCTGCTTTAAAGTATGATGACCTCCACAAAAATCGTCTACGAAGAAGTTTTCTTCTACTTCTTTCGCTGCTTCTGGATACTTCTTCTTCTCTTCTGCTGCTAACTGCTTTAAACAATTTATTGCTAAGAAACTTGCTGCTTTTTCTCCGTAAGTAACTGTTTTTAATTGATACGCTTGCACGGGTTGATCTTTAGATTCCCGCCAAAATACCTTCTGATATGCTTGATCTTCGGGAAACACCCAAATTTGCCTGTACATCTTTTCGATGTCTGCTGTATAAGCAAATTTAAACTGACGCCATTTCAAAATTATCTGCTGTAGGTCCTGCTGAAGGTTGGGCCCCTTGTACATTATATCATTTAGGCTATATCCACTCGAAGACTTTGCTGATGCGTTGAATACTACACGCAGCTTCGTTGTAGTGGAGCTGTCTCGGATGACACCGTGATGAGGTAGGTAAAACTCCATTTTTCTTTCAGATGCTGATCGTTCCATATGACCTAAGTCCATGTACTCCTGCATGAACCTTTTATAGTCGTTTGCTAATGCTGTATTTCGATTTAATCTCCTTTCTAAACTCTGATACTGTGCTAATGCTGTAGTTTTTGATGATCCTAATTTATGCTTTAATTCTTCTATGATAGGTAAACGCACCTCAAATCTTCCATCTTCCAACCTTCTAGTTGTTTTAGAAAAATATTGAAGACAAAATTCATCTTCTGACGTCATCTCCTTTTCTTGGGAAATATCTTCGCATTCCCAGAATCTTTGTAAGTCGTCATAATTGTTATGTAACATGACGTTGCACTGATATGATTTGATGGAGCCGCAGAGGATCCAGCCAAGGTAAGTCTGCTGTGCTATGGGTTCCTCGCTAGTCGGACCTCTCAAAATACCATCCAATAAAATTTTTGAGTAGACATCTGCTCCTAAAAGTAAGTCTACCGGACGTTTTATGTAATATTCTGGATCTGCTAAATTAATGTTTTCGATGTATGACCATGAATGTTTAGGTAAATTTACATTTGGAAGATTTTTGATAAGATTGCTCATGATGATGACGTCTATGCTAAATATAAAATTATTATGCAATGATTTGCATTGTATAGTAAGCATTCCTTTGCTGCTGCTTTCATGCTCGCCGACGCCGAAGATAGTGCCCTTGCACCTACGTCGTTTTAATCCTAAAATCTGCGCTGCTCGCTCTGTAATAACTGAAATTTGAGAACCCGAATCTATGAGGGCTCTAAGATGATGCTGATCTCCATTTGCTGCTTTCACACCAACCATTGCTGTTGCTAGTAATACCTCACACGTGCTTGGTTGAGACACGTGGTGGGCTTTCGCCACATGATTCGAAGAAGTGCTAGGTTTAGGTTTTGTGCATGCATCGTGCAATAAACTATTGTGAAATCCTGCGCATAAGCGACACCTTTTACTGGAAAAACATTCTTTAGTATCGTGTTCGTATAAACAATTCACACAGTAATGCAACCGGTTTACGGTTTTCAATTTCTGATCGCACGGCATTTCTTGAAACCTTGAACAATAGAATAAACCGTGTTCGCCTTTGCAAAGTCCGCAAATTACCTTGCTTGCATGCGAAGCCTTTAAGTTTGGCTTATGATTAAAATAAAAATTATTGTTGCTTGATTTAAAGTTGCTCGGAGGAAGTTTTCGTTGATGCGAAAAATGCTGCTGCTGATTCGATGATGCTGGTTGCTTAAATACGCCCTGCTCTTGTTTTCTTCGCGATGATTCGAGCACAGTGAATTTCGATTCCAAAAATTTCACGAATTCCTCTAGAATTGGCAAATCTCGAGGATTCTTGACTGATTCCAAATATTCTGTATACGACTCACTGTCCAATTTTTGCCCTAACAGGTGGACCAATAAGGGGTCCCATGAGCTGATATCGACTCCCAGGTTCTTTAGTGCATTTAAACATTCTTTAGTTGTGTCGTGTAATTTTTTGAGTTGCGCTGCTGATTGATATTGAATGGTTGGCAGCCCTAGCAATATGTTGACGTGCGAAGTAAATATGAGCCTTTTATTGTTGTACCTATGGTTAAGAATTTCCCAAGAAATATTATAATTAGCCGATGTAATGTGTAAATGATGTATGAGCCTTTCAGCTTCGCCTGTTAATTTACTCCTTAAAAACTGCATTTTTTGGGCTTGAGATAATGAGGTGTTGTTATGAATGGCCTCACTAAATAAATCTTTGAATGACATCCATTGGTGATAATTACCGCCAAATGTAGGGATATCTAATTTAGGGGTTGATTTTTCCCTGTGGGATGTTGACCACATTTTTTTGTTAATGCTCTCCTTGATAAAATTAAATTTCTTCTCGTGTGCTGTAAATTGCTTTTCGTACTCTAAGTTAGACCCGTTTAATTCATTATCGAGCTCCCAATGCTGAGCGTCGATTGCTGCCCATCTCATCTGTAACTGCTGCAACGTGTCTTCAAACTGCCACTTTTCTGTTAATGCTTCCAGGTCAATATTGCTTACCGTTCGTGAAAATGCTTTGAAGTTCGTCATCTGCTTACGTAACATTTCTGCTGTTTTGCTATCGACTCCTTGGGAGATTGTCCTTGACACCCGTTCTGCTGATGCTGCTGTTGACGGACCAGGGATAGGCAATGGGCTTGCTCCACGACTTG
Organism: Lysandra bellargus; assembly: GCA_905333045.1. Classification (NCBI taxonomy): domain Eukaryota; kingdom Metazoa; phylum Arthropoda; class Insecta; order Lepidoptera; family Lycaenidae; genus Lysandra; species Lysandra bellargus. The sequence goes on from HG995333.1 coordinate 6,892,877, forward strand.
GGACCTCAAGTACCTTACCCTCTGATTCTGCTAGTGGAGTCACTTGCGAGAGATACTGCTGTAAAGTTGACTTCGTGATCTCGTAGTTTCTGGTAGCCCGTTCATTGAGACTTTTCATGGGCTCAGAATTTTCGTCTACGTATCCTGCTAATTGCTGTCGATTCTGCTTAAATTCTTCCCAATATTCGTCAAGGGTTTGTAACTTCCGCTTAACGTAATCTACTGTCCTACGCTCTCGCCCCGTCTTCTTGAAAGACGCAAGCAACTGCTCAATCGCACCTACTAACTGCTCTTGATTTTCGTAAATATCCTCCATTTTGGTAACTTATTGCTCAAAGTAAAAAAAAAAAAAAATGGAAAGATCTTACTTTTTGCTCGGGAACCTTTCTGCTGCTGCTGCTGCTCACGCCCTGGAGAGCGTGATGATCTGCTGATGAGATGCTGAAGCGATGCTAATGCTGGTGCTGCTGTCTGCTGCTTGCAGACAGGAACCGCCCTGCTATGCTGAATACTGCTGCTGCTGCTTATGCTCGTCTCCCACAACCACAACACTGGTTCGCGGGAAACTGTTCTGCTATATCACCACCACTGTTCTGCTACACTGCTATGCTACTCCACTGTACTGCTGTCCTCTGACACTGCTGTTCTGCTACACTATTCTGCTACACTGATATGCTATTCCACTTCACCACTGCTTTGCTACACTGATTTTTACCACTACACCACTACTGTACTGTCTGCTGAATGCTGATTTAGTGAACTGATTTTCTGTCACTGATAGCCCTCACTCGCGAATGATCCTACTTTGGCCAAATCGCGGAAGGTCACAAAGCTCGAAGGACCATATTATGTGGGGGTTTTGGCTAATGAAACCAAAATGTTCCCGAGCATAAGATTTTATTGATTGTCCCACATAAGATTGATAAATGCTATAAAGGTGCTGGGGAGCACGCGCGGTGCTTAGCGGTTATGAACGCGTACTGACTACTGACGGTAAAATGCTACGGTGTGATTTATATGACACCGTACAAATAAAAAAAGCGTTCAGAATTTATAACCTATCAGCGCGGTCTTTTATTGCTGGAAGTACATTGCAGCCACATCGTGTTTAAGCGATCTTATTAATATAACAATAAGGTTAAAAATGTACGTGGTTTTGTCGGTGACTATACAACCCTTAACTGCAGTTTTTAAAAAACTTGAAAGTAAACCAGTACAAGCAAATTACCCTTTACATTCGGAATTAAATTTAGTGGGGAAATCAGTTTTCTCTTCCAAAATATCCTAAATCTAAATAAATATAGCTCAAAGGTGATTGACTGACTGACTGATTGACTTAGTGATCTATCAACGCACAGCCCAAACCACAGGACGGATTAGGCTGGGCATGAATGTAGAAGTTTTGATATAGGCACCCGTTAGGAAAGGATTTTGATAAATACCACCCTAATGGAATAAAATAGGGGATGAAACATTGTTTAAATCTTCGTTTTCCACTGATTGAACTAAAATTAAAGATTGGACTTTGGAGCTACTATGATGAAGACGTTCGCTTAAATAGGGTTCCATTTTCACCCTTTGTATGAGGAACCACGTAAAGGCGAAAACTACCCATCTTTGTTATTATACTTTCCATATTAACGTGCACGAAGTCGCAGGCAACAGCTAGTACTAAATATTATGAAAATGGCTGCCAGCCGTTCTGCACAAATGCGGAAGAATTTTTTCATCGTTGGTTTTGTATACATCGACAGTACGGGACAAATTTCGATGAAATTCGTAGGTAGGTACGTTAAAGGACAAAGTTTACTTTTTACTACCGAAAACTTTTTTATTGTATTTGTACTTATTGTATCTTTTAGTAAGTATCACATTATTTATGCTTAAAACTGTTTTAAACATGTAACAAACTAGCTATGACGCCCGCACCTCCGCCAACAATCGACATTCGTTTATCGGGGGAATCGTTAATTTTCCCGGGATAAAAATTATCCCATGTCCTTTCCCGGGATTCAAAGTATCTCCTTACCAGATTTTAGGGTGCGAAGAGGTAAAAGACAGACATACACTTTCAAATTTCTAATTAGATGACGTCCGCAACTCCGCCAAAATTCGTTTGTCGCGGGAATTTTCTCAGGATAAAAAGTATCCTGTCCTCTCTCGGGACTCAAAATGTCTTCATACCAAATTTTTGGACGTGGATAGGTAAAAGACAGCTGATAGACACACATAAATTTGAAATTTTATTCATTTTGCGAAAATAAGTATCCCAAAGTAATTCCCTACGCAAATATCGAGGCATATCTACTAATAGATGATGCCCGCAACTCCGTTGCGCTAAAATTCGTTTATCGCGCGGAAACCGTACATTGTTCTGGGACAAAAAGTATCCTATGTCCTTTCCCGGGACCCAAAGTATCTGCATATCAAATTTCAGCAAAATCGGTTGAGCGGTTTGGTCGTGAAGAGGTAACAGACAGAGAGACAGATAGACACACTTTCGCATTTATAATATTAGTATGGAAGTATGGATATTTAGCTTGTGAATGCCGATTTTATTTTTGTATGAAAAACGCTGCGTATTCGCGTTTTTATATCAAGTATCTCCATATTAAATTTTTGGGCGTAAAGAGGTAAAAGATAGACAATTTTGCATGTTATATTAGTATCCAGGATGTTTTCATAGAACGTTCTTGGTGTGTAGGTGGCTGGTGGGTACGGAGTGTCAGTAATGTGTTATTTTACGGTTTAAGGGACGCTTGTAGTAATGGTTTTCTTTACGACTAATTGACGGCTTCTTTATATACGTATTTCGGTGAAGTTGGTTAATTAAATGTTTTTACTGGGGTATATAAAACACAGGTATTTGGAGAATGGAAATCTAAGTCAATTATAATAATTAATATCCGAAAATGATTAATAGGCAGACGCCGAAACCAAATATTCGGCTTATGTGATTAGATCCACAAACAAATATTACAGTGTATGGAGAGTAAGTCCTAGGATTATATTACGGAAGTCCTAGAACATTTTTTTAATTACTATCAAGCTACTTTTTTGTGAGTAGCTTCATTTTTATAAGACGAACAACATTTTTATTTGCGACAAATCTCAAAAGCTAACAGAGATAGAAGGGATTTCATACTTTGAATTGATGTTCCTAAAATATGGACCGTTTTATCTGTAGGACAATGATTTTTTGTATATTGGTAGGTTAATAGTTATATAATTTAAGAGTAACTTTGTTCTACAAATATAACAAATAACAATCCATATTTTAGGAGCATCAAAATCAAAGTATGAATTTCTTTCTATCTCTGTTAGCTACCACTTTCAAGATTTTTCGCAGATAAAAAAGTTGTTTGTCTTTTCAAAATGAAGTAGCTACTCACCAAAAAATAAGCATATTAGTAATGAAAAAAAATTGTTCTAGGGCTCCCATACTAATATTACAGTGTTTGGAAAGTAAGTCCTAGGATGTTTAATGTTTATATTACTAGAAGATCATACTTAGAAGAACTTCTTTGCACTAAAATTAGTTTATCACACGAGAACCGCACGTATGATAATAATTATTGTTTCTCCTTTCCTGGAACTCATAAAGTTTCTTTATTGTTCATACCATTTTTCGTTAAAAATTGGAAAGTAAGCTTTAACAATCGCAAAAGAGTTGAGTGAAATTGAAAAATCTTCACAACATTGACAGAATGCATTGCTAACAATACAAAGTTAAGAATGTATGAAATTGACTCTGATATATCGCGTCAGAACTTCTTAAATAGTATTGGTTAAATACTTCAGATTCTTCAGAAATATATTTACGATTTTTAAAGTCAGGGTATGGAATGATCTATATCATTCCATACCCTGACTTTAAAAATCTTTGATCTCTTCTATACCTGCTATTTGCTAATATTATAAAGCGGAAGAGTTTGTTTGTTTGAACGCGCTAATCTCAGAAACTACTGGTCTAATTTGAAAAATTCTTTCAGTGTTAGATAGCCCATTTATCGAGGAAGCTTATTATTATATATTTTACTACGCTCAGACTAATAGAAACGAAGAAATAGAGGAAAATGTATAAAAAAAAGGGCTTATTTGAATGCGCTGATCTCAGGAAATACTGATCCGATTTGAAAAATTATTTTAGTGTCAGAGGAAGGCTATAAGCTATATTTTATCACGCTAAGACTAATAAGAGCTAAGAAATAGAGGTAAATGTGGAAAAAAGGAGAAATTATTTGAAAGGGCGGATCTCACGAACTACTGGAGAAATTTTTCTGTTAATTGGCACATAATATACGAAGTAGACTACGTGAAGGATCATAGGCTATTTTTTGTGGAATAATTTGTCTGTGAAATATCTAATTTACGCGGGTGAAGCCGCGCGGAACGTCTAGTACAATAATATAATAATATATTATATTTCCGGTCACTTTATATTGCAGCCAGACGAGGCAAAGCGATACAATTTTTAAAATATGAGCCATTAAAATCTGAACTTTATTTACAACACCAGAAGGTACACAGTGAATTAATAGATTTTGCTTTGCGGTGCTGGGCATAGCCTATCAGGTACTTATCAAAAGTGGTGAAACGGGCCATAAGAGTCCTTACCTTTAATCGTAAGTTGTAGGTTATATTAAGGGGAGGAAATGAATAATTTAGGGCATCAGTGATTCACATAGCTCATCTGGCATCGATCCTGCGTGAGCTCGGCCCGCGTCCGGAGATTAAGGCCGTGTTTCCACTTACCCCACACAATCACGGTATAATCTGGATACGCATCATTACCTATTCCAATTTTGAATGGTCCAAGAAATATATCACATCGTCTCCTCACGTTGCAGCGTAAACTGACCCTTAATCGTAGGTCGTAGATATATTAAAGGCATTAGTGATTGATTTTCATAGCTTATCTGGCATCGACTCTGCGTGAGCTCGGCCCGCGTCCGGGGATTAAGGCCGTGATTCCACTTACCCCACACAATCACGATATAATCTGGAAACGTAGATGCATTTCATGGTAAACCGAAATTCAATCTATGGATTCATTTTTTACTTCACTGAAACCATTTAGAAGGCGTAATAAAATAAAGTTATAATACTTTGAGCTGCGTGTGTTCTTATAGAGTTCACTGTAAAAATAGCCGCCCTGAAAGTGTTCCTTTTTTGTTTGTTAGTTAGCGCTGTACTTCTTAAACTTACATCATTAGTAGTAGTAGGAATGTGTATTGCCCATTTAAAAAAAATCAGGAATCCAAATTATAGTAAAATCAGACGCTCACAAGGCTTCAGGGACAAATCTAATTTGTAAGCAGGATAATAGATTGTTCTATGGACAGAATTTGCATTGTATCAATCTTTCGTTTAAAATTCAGACCAAATAAAAGTATAGAGAGATTTAACAAACAACGTAACGCTAGTTCTATGTTCGTAATATGTGGAGATTACTAAACATTTGCGTAAGGGTTAATTCAGACCGCAACGCGATGCGTAAATGCATTTCTAAATTTATATGGATTTGACAGACTCACAAGACGTCTCACGCAATGGAAATCTGTCAAATCCATACAAATTTATGCCGTGCCGCGCCTTGCTTCGCTTCGTCGCGTTGCGGTCTGAATTGACCCTAAGACAACGCGAAGTGGGATCAGCACTCATACAATTTGAAAGTGTCGTTTTGTCTACGATTCAAAACAATACTATAAATACGTTTCATTAAAATCAAAGCAAAAACAAGAGACAATCGTGAGCATTTTCTCCGCACATTTTCATAATGCACAAAAGTTTTCTGCGGTACTTCACAAAATAGTTGAACAATCACGCGATATATTCTCAAACAAAAAATACTTTAAAGTTCGACAGACAAAGTAGAAACGATGCATGCGATGGAAGTTTCAGCAGTTTTTTTTTTACTTTCCACTTTGCAATGATCGGGATTCAGTAATATCGGATATAATGTAATTGTTAATGTAACTTTTATTAGCGGCTTTACTAATCTCAGAAAAAATAAGAAAAGTTATGTTTTTCGAATGTAAACTACCTAGTATTACTAATATCCATACTAATATTATAAATGCGAAAGTTCTGTTTGTCTGTCTGTTTGTTACATCTTCACACCCAAGCCGCTGAACCGATTTTGATAAAATTTGGTATGCGGATACTTTTAGACCCAAGAAAGGACATAGGATACTTTTTGTCCCGGAAAAATGTACGGCACCGCCGCGATAAACGATTTTTGGCGAAACGGAGTTGCGGGCGTCATCTAGTCATCTATATTTCTGTTTTTTTTTATTGCAGTAGACTTTTTCGTTTCTTATGAACTGGTTTTTGTCTATTATCAATATTATTAAGATAATAATTCTTTGCTCTCCTTTTTTATAACAATAAAAACTCAGTTTAAAAAAAAAACATAATGCTCTAAAATATTATAATGTCGTAGTTTTTATTGCATTCGGTATTGTGTACCTTACTCAAACTATGCACAGAGCTGTAATAGCTGTAATTATTGGAAAATTCCACCCACAGGGTAAATAGCGCCATCAAGGTGCAGGCACTGTGCAGGAGCATTCCACAATCTAGATTCTAGTCTATTATAAGATATAACACTATCAGAGAAATAGACACATTGACAGAAATGGTGCATAACCTGTGGCTCGAGTAAGTGGGTTCGATTCCTTTCGTAAAACTGACAAATTGCTTTCAAGTTTGGTAGAATGATTTGGGAACTGCAAACTGATGTGCCGATTGTCTGACAAAAAAGGCTTCCATGTGTGATGGGCCAGTAAAAACATGGTCTCTCCAATGTTGTCTGTCATACGGTTTTAATCCTTCGATAGTGGAAAAACGAGACACAATAGCCTTTCTATTGTTATCGCGGTCGCATGCGATCGCTTGGGGCTCGAACGATTAATTTAAAGACGTATGTTTTTAAACTAGCATCTTATAACATGAGGGCAATTACTTGTTTTTCCCTTATAATTTGGATACTGAATTGAACTTACATACTTCTTCATCTGGATAAAATATCTGGCTATACATGATCCACATTTTTTGGTTTCATATTTGTCAATTTTCATCCACTTACGTCTACAACAATAATAATAATAATCTTTATTTGCAAAAAATATGGTACAGAAGTTGATACAATTCAAGCAGTGTTTCACATATTTTGTAGATTTTTCGACGTGCAAAATTTTAGATAAATAATTAATCAAGTTATTACAAACAATAGTTAGTTCGTTAGTTTTTACATATTTCTATCTTATTCATATTATCTAATTTAAGTTTACATCAAGTACCAATGATCGACGTCGATATTTTGCGCGATCATTTGTTTATTCATCATGGTATATTCATGCTGGCAGAATGTCGCAAAAGCGATGGTTTGCCGTAAATAAAAGAAGAAGGAGAAGAACATTAGGATGGGATTTTAGAACTACATTTTTCGCTCTAAAGAGAAAATGAAATTGAGAGCGAGTCTGTACTTGTCGTGTATAGCGAGTAAATTAACTCCACGTTAAACTCTTTGTTCGTTCAAAGTTCACTTAATTTAAGCTTGTGTACGTAATTTGCTTGTGCAAACAAAATTGAAAATAGATAAAAGGATCTAATGAATAAGATGCTAGAGTTAATTTATTCATAAATAATAAATACGTTCAAACTCAACGACGCCCGCAAATCCGTTGCGCCAAAGTTTATCACGCAGGAACCTTTCTTTTTCGGGATAAAAAGGATCCTGTCTTTTCCCAGGACTCAAAGTGTCTTCATAACAAACAGCAAAATCGGTTCAGCTGTCTGGACATGAAGAGGTAACAGGCAGATAGACAGTTAATATTAGTATGGATGATTCAATATAACTTTGCAATTATTATTATGAAAGTAGATATTTAACATTTGAGTATCAAAGGGTATTCAAAAATACATTTAACTATTTCGTAAAAAGGTTTGGTTATAAATTATTAGGTATATCAAGTTATGATATCTATGCTTCCACACTATATCCTTACTAATATTATAAATACGAAAGTGTGTATGCCTGTCTGTCTGTTACCTCTTCACGCCCGAACCGCTGAACCGATTTAGTTGAAATGTGGTATGGAGATACTTTGAATCCCGAGAAAGGACATAGGATACTTTTCATCCCGGCAAAATGTACGGTTCCCGCGCGATAAACGATTTTTGGCGGGCGTCGTCTAGTATTTTATGAAACATGCCCGCCAAAATTCGTTAGTAAAATTCTAATTTAAGCACAAATAATTGGCCAAGTGTGAGTCGGACTCGTGCACGAAGGGTTCAGTACCGTCATAGAGCAAACATAGACTAAAAATTGTGTTTTTTGTATGGGGCTCCCCTTAATTTTTTATTATATTTAAATATTATTATGAATTATTAAATAACACATATATTTAAGGCCTTCGTGAAAGTTTCAAGTGCCTACCTCTTATCATTATTGATTACGAGCAAAAAAGGCCAAAAAAATCACGTTTGTTGTATGGGAGCCCCCCTTAAATATTAATTTTATTTTTATTTTAGTATTTGTTGTTATAGCGGCACCGGAAATACACAATCTGTGAAAATTTCAGAACTCTAGCTACAGCGGTTCTTGAGATACAGCCTGGAGACAGACAGACAGACGGATAGACAGATGGACAGACAGACGGACAGACATCGAAGTCTCATGAATAGGGTCCCGTTTTTACCCTTTGGGTACGGAACCCTAAAAAGGAAGGAAAAGTTTCAAGCGATATTAGAAGACATGCCAGTACAACTAGAAACATTTTAATATGCCTTTTACATGGAACTACGTGTAATATAATAAGAATGTAGAATAGGTACATATTCTAGTGTAGCGGGGCTTGCGGAAGCATATTATTTCCCGTTTTACATCTGACTCAATTGTGCATACATTGCGGATAGACGTTTCTCGTATGAAGACATGAGTGAGTGAAGTGGGTAACTAATAATTTGTGAACGGTCGTTTTTTCCATAAACGGTTGCTCGAGGACCGTGAAAATTGTCTATACAAATAAAAATATTTTTTTCTGTTAGTCATGATAAAACTTGAGAATTACTGAACCAATTTCAGTCTTAAAATATTCGTGGACATCATTATATTGGGAAGAAGGTGATACGAAGTTCACCAGGACATTTAGCTTGAAATAAAACAAATGTGGATTCTGTGCATAGATAATATATATATTAGCTAGAATGATGATGTAGTAGGTAATTTAAATTATAGAGGAAAATAAGTAAATGCTCTTATGTTGTAAAAATATGTTAGTTACCCACTACATTCACTGATGTCTTCGTATATTTTTATTTAAACTTAGACCTTTTCCGTGTCTTTGCTTTAAATTGAAAAGGCTTCGCTCTTTGTTGGATTTTAATTTACTTTGAGCTCGACGCTAAAAGTGGAATCAATAGTTTTTTGCCTTTTAGTTTGCTTTGACCATGTCATATCGTATAGTCAGAAATATGTTTTTGTGCTTTTTACTGTTTCATATTGAAGTATGTCACTTGGGCATGAATTAACACTTTTACAATACGATGGCTATGATCCTTGATTAAATGTTCTTTTAATCTTCGTTTAATCTGTTTAGCATGCTTACACTGCGTTTTAGATATTTGAGATTGAGGATATTAAAGGTTAGTTTTCTTTACGGTAAAATGTACGGTTTCTATGTTACCAATCGGTATATTAAAGTAGTGGAACGCGCGTTTTATAATTTACAGAATTTTCCTAAGGTAAAAAGGGGAAAGGTCTACAATATTTGATACAAGATGACGCCCGCAACTCCGTTACGCCAAGATTCGTTTATCGCGAGAACCGTACATTTTTCGGGCGAAATGGATACATGTCCTTAACCGAGACTCAAATCGGGACGGTATCTCCATACCAAATTTCAGCAAAATCGGTTCAGCGGTTTGGGCGTAAAGAGGTAAGACAATATAGGATACTTTTTATCCCGGAAAAATATACGGTTCCCGGGCGACAAACTAATTTTGGCGCAACGGAGTTGCGGGAATCATCTAGTAATTTATAATATCAACCCGCAAAAATATAAACATTCTAAAACTTACGCAATTTAAACGAATTCGGGCGAGGTTTCTCCAAAACATGATAAATCACATGAAAATAAAAGTCAATTTCGTCACTAACTCGCCAAATGAGCCCGCAAAGCTTTTATTTGGGCCACCTGTTGGCTCCACCCTCCCCACCCCACGAAAGCTCCGACTAAGTACGGATTAATATGAACCCCGAGCTTTGTAAGTTCCTTGGAACTTTACAGCTAGTCTCACTTTTAGATTCTAACGTATGTTTTAACTTGTTCGACTTTTTGAAATACGAATGTTATTAAAAAATATTCTGTTTATTGAAAATGCATTTTTTTGCATATCGTAAATTTATATGAAATTTCCTCTTTACATTCAAACCGTAGAACTGAGTGTTATGGAGATATTTTAAATTGGAGGTAATCGTTTTTTTACGCAAAAACGTTACATATTATATATTGATCCCATAATATTAGGTAAGCTTTACATTTTCTACACATTACTACTAATATTAAAATTCGTTATTATATACAGACTCCAGATAATTAACAATTTAACTAACTCAGTTAGATTAAAATACACGTTAGCAATATTATGTGTGTAGGAGTTGTAGAGTATGAAATTGTTTACAGAATTTTTCAATAACGGTAACTGTATATTGGTTGCCGCCCGGGGCGATAATGGAGTTTATACTTTATATCCATTGAATAATATCATGTCTATATCGTTTTATACGGCCGCTACAGATGATACGATGTAACTCCATAGTTCCGTCTCAATAAGAGGTTAAAAGTGAATACAGCGGTGAGGCATAAAAATGAGGCATAAAAAACAGCAGACCAGGCATACTTTTTCACCGCGTGGTAGTAATCAGAAGTTATTACGTCCTCTCGTATCCATCTGACAAATTTCTATCCTAAAAATGTTATGTGACGCTAGTTAATCCCGAAAAATTATTTCCTCTTCTACGCCGAGCCGGAAGCCTATTACCCCTTCTTTTTAAGAATTTTCGATCAAATCACGTGCTCTGACGCGAGTTTAAATTTTTTTACCCATCCCAAAAAACTGCACAACGCCGCTTAGTTAGTTTTTTGATCGAAAAGACAGATATAGCTCATACAACTATAACGAAATAAAGTTTGCAATCAAGAACGGTCCCCGGAGAGTTTGAGAGTTGCTGTAACTTGTAAGTTGCACCGAGTTGCTGTAAGTTGAAACTTCAACCTGTCGGAAGGCTGTGAAACGCATCTCTAGATTATGAGATTGACGTTTAGTAAATCCGTACTAATATTATAATTATTGTGCAATGTGCATACTTATATAAATAATAAGTTTTTTCACGATTTTACTAAAATGTACAATGTACTTACATTAAATAAGGTGGCTTCTGACTCAAAGTGTATTTTTTGATTCAGAGGCTCTGACTCAATATTCATCAATCAAGGGTTGTTTTTTTCAATTCCTCTTTTCGCGTAAAAGGCTAACAAGCAAACTTACATACACATTTACTTATGGACGACTTTTCACCACTTTTCAATTTTGGCCATTTTTGATCTATAGTTCTAAGAATACCAAAGTACCATGGCAATCCCTAGTCATTTGTTTATTGATATAATAAAGGTGGCTTCTGACTCAAAGTATATTTTTGCAAATTTTGAGTCAGAGGCTCTGATTCAATATTCATCAATTAAGTGTTGTTTTTTTTAATTCCTCTTTTCGCGTTAAAGGCTAACAAGCAAACTTACATACACATTTACAAATGGACGACTATTGGCCATATTTCAATTTTGACATTTTTGATCTATAGTTCTAAAAATACTGAAGTACCATGGCAATCCCAAGTCCTTTGTATATATTCTAAATAGGTTCAAATATTATATTCAGTAAGCGTGGAGCTACAGAACTATATAAACTATTTAATCCTGATTTCAATGCTTCATTAGACAAGCTCTGTTATACTAATAGTCTGTAGTATTAAAATAGTATTCAATTTTACGACGTCACTGATATTTCCGACACCAGAAATCAGTGCCAAAGTAACAATATATTTTATAATTCAGTGCAGTTATTAGTATTAGTGTCCAGCCAGTTTATATAAATTGAAGATTTTCTGAGAAGAAAAATCCCGGAATACTTTATATATTAGCTAAATGCCGAGCTTTGTGAGGGCTCGCATCGTCACACATTGAATGAGTTATGATAACACATCTATGTATAAATAAAAATTACTAAATTAAAAAAATACATAAATCAATAGGCGTGATAGTTTTTTCGTAAAGTGTACCACAAAATGTACAGGTTGTGGTATATATTCGGGCTCGCTTTGCTCGCTCTGATTACAGTAAAACTTTTTCAGTCTCGAAATAACGTTGCAGCGTAGCTTAGATATAAAATGGCACTCAGTCGAATCGCACTAAGTTTATAATGTCTATTACATTATAAACTTCTAAAATAATTACGGTACATGGGCCAAGTATACAAGGTTTAACAAGTATACTTGTGTATATGGGTACCCTGTAGAGGTTCGTTGTGAAAGTAACAGTGCTGAAAGAGTAACTGTTTTTACTTTTGTGTGTAAAAATTCATGAGGCTGGAGGCTAGAGCGCTTGCCCATACAAATCCCAAAAAAATTGCTTTTAAAGCGCCGCTTCTTTCACAGTATACTCTATACAAGGGATACACACTCTAAAGTCTAAACTAAAGTATTACCACTATGCTTTGATATACCTTGTATACCCCATACAGACTATGGCAAAACAAGTTTACCGATTCCGCTAGTTTAATGAAATCTTGCTACAACACCTGCAAAAATATTATCATAAAATATGTTTTATGGGTTTTTATGTATTCTGTACACAATTGACAATAAGCGACACAGTGAGCCACAATAAAACATTTTAGAGGTTTTCTCTCGCTGATAAGAAGGGTTTTCCTAAGGGATATAAATATGTCCAAGGGCTTATATGCACTGAATACGGTTGATAAGATTGCTAATAAATGTATGGTAGAATTTGTCTCTTTTATAAAAACATTTGCCGCTTTGATAAAAATATTTACTTCCTTTTATGAAAAACTATTTAAAATTCGTTGTCTTTGTCTATATTATCATGTGTATTTTCTAACGTGTCAGACAGACAAAAGTAGAAGTTGTGTATAGTTATTAGCTGTGAAAATGTTTTATTAGTAACGGAAAAAGTCTTATAACAGCAGCACTCAGAAACGACAACAATAGAATAACATTAGATTTCCAAGAATCCGCGATCGAAGGATTAATGATTTAACTCTAATTATATGAAGATTTTGGCGAAACTCTTAATTAAATTGAAATTTAATCATCATAAAATATCTTTTAGTGCGGCCGTGAGAGCTAAAGGCTTTAAGCGATATTCGCGTAAATAAAAAACTGGCTTTTAAACGAAATTATTCCCTAGTTTCGATAGTGAAGGTAGATGTCAAAAATGAATTATATTTTATTAAGTTCTCTGTATAAATTCTTTTAATATACACGTATATTTTGTAGCTAACTTTTAAGCAATATTGCTTGTTGCACAATAATTGCTTGTCAATTTAGCTGTCAGCAACACCGCCTTAACCGAGCCTTAAACTAATGAGCTGTCCATCGATTTCCCCGCCATCTCGTCAGCGTGTCAATGCAGCTGACAACACCCAACAACACCCGACCCGACTTCCGTGGGGTGGGGTGTTGGCTTTTTGATGTTTTGCTCGTTTCGTTGGGCTCTGACTTTTTGTAATATGGGTGATTTATTTTTAGTTACACCCGCTACAAGTTACAACTATGCTCTAACGCAGAGGTTCCCAAACTTATTTTATCTACCGCCCACATTAAGAACAAATTATATTTTAGCGCCCCCATTATTTCAATTTAAATTGCATCTTGATGAAATAAATCACCCCCCAAGCCTCTACACAACGCCCCAATTTTTTTCTGGACCCTACACCACTCCCTTTCAGATCTTCAGCGCCCACAACGGGGCGTTATCGCCCACTTTGGAAAAGGCTGCTCTAACGGCTGGACTCGGAGATATTTAATGATAACTCAACATCAATTTAATTAAGAGCTTCACAGAAAACATAATATATGGAGTTTATGCCAATATCCTAATTAAATACCTAGTTAAAGTTAAGATGTCATTTAACACTAGATGACTCCGTTGCGCCAAAATTCGTTTATTGCGCGCAAGGCTCGGAACCGATATTTTTTTAACTAGGTTAAAACGATCTTTAACCAGATTTTTGGGTAAGTGTTCGTTCGTAGCGAAATCGAGATGCGAGCTGTATTGCTTCTGAAATTAACCTGGTTAATTTCTCGCGGAAAGTAAGTAGTGCAGTGATATTATCTTCTATCCCTTTCTAGTGCATCATCTAATAGCCAATAGGCCATAACTTGTTTATCTGTGGGTGATGGTCGTGGTGTGTGTGAGTGGGCGGTGCGAACATAACCGCGAACGGTCCTAACCGGTATTTTGAGCAGTGAGCAATTTCATTTTGCTCTTAGAACAAAACCAGGAATAATTTCGGTCCGTTCAGAGCGGAATCGAAATGGGAATGCTCTTTTGGAAATGTATGGCGTTTCTAACGAACAGCCAACAGGATCGCGATGATTAACCAGGTTTCTGAACCCTGATTGCGCGAAGAACGTATATATTTCTTCAGGATTAAAAGTATTCTATGTTCTTTCCCGGGACTCGAAGTATCTCCATACCAAATTTCAGACAAATCAGTTGAGTGGTTTGGGCGTGAAGAGGTAATAGACAAAAGAGCACTTTCGTATTTACAATATTGGTATGAAACTTGAAAGTATGAATCTCTAAGTGCAGCAGTTAAAATTTATATTGAGATTCGGTATAGTCTCGCTGGACCTTAAGGCTGCTCTTTCGAAAAGAGCGTGCAGATGAAATAACTTTTCATCGGCATTAAGAGAGAAATTATATCTAAAAAAAATAATTTATAATCTACATGATATGATACGTAATTTGGTTTTGCCATATTTTTTCTATCGGTATCACATAATAAAGAAATAAATAACCAAATCACCTCCAAATCGTTGAATGAAACCACTTTACTCCTTCATTATTTATCAAAAGAATATATAAAAAATATCTACTGCTTTGTAATGCATAAGTTCATAATTTGGTTTTTTTACTTTTTTGAAATATGTATTATATTAAGCCTTAAAAAGGTTTTTTCTCCTATTTCGCCTTATCATGGACGCAGCGAGCGTCGTAACCGCCACCGTACAAGGCGCGCTGTTATGAATGTTATTTTAATGTCATTTACGTCGATATTCGCACTGACAGACAATCGACCTGCTAATTTAGGGAGAGAGGGCCCTTATTACCTTGCGTAATTTCTGGATGCCCCTTAACTCAACCATTTGTCTGCAATAATAGACACCGCCAAATAATATTCATTGAAATACATCGTGTTAGCATTGGCTTTTATGAAAAGTGCCCGTATCTATTGGCTCCAGACCGAGCGCGCGTAATGTATGATTTATGGACACATTTTTAGAAACGGAAAGAATTCCCGAACATTCTAGTAATACTCGATGAACGAGTGAAATTGATTCGTGCATAGATGGACTTGCTTCATTTAGTCGGGTTGTGATTAGTCAATGTTAGTTGTGATTCTGCGTTTAATCCAAATTATGTAGTAGTTAAAAGTTCACTGTATGTAGGTATATCACTTGCCCATGAAAAAAAAAATCTGATAGTACATTAGCGAGCCACAAGGATATTGTCAAATAACCCCTTCCAAAATTTAGAGTGGTAGGCAATTACTTAAAATGAAAAGAAAAGACGGGTAGCACTCCGGGAGTGCCGGCAGAACTTGATTATTAACGTTGTGCATTTCTTTAACCCATGTTTTATGAAAATCGATAAAAAAAAAACACAAAAAAATACGATCGTTTTAATTAATTAATCGAAACCCTCACAATCGATTAAATTTTTAACCCATTTTTTATGAAAATAGATTAAAAAAAAAACGATTTTTTTAATTAATTGAAACCCTCACAATCGATTACAAAATATCGACAATCGAAAAAAACAATCGATTGTTCGATTACTCGATTTCGATGTTACAAGTTACAACACTACTCTTCAACCGTCTTACGTTTTTTCTTTGGTCAGCATGAGAATCTGACGCGAGTTTCAGTTTTTACCCATCCCACAAAAGTGCTCAACGCCGCTAAAGAAGTTTTCACTTCAAAAATCGACACAGTTTTTGCACCAACTATAATTTCATAACCCCTCCAAAATAACATGAACACTCCCAAATTTCCGGCCTTCCGCACCTGTCTACCAGTACACCCAAAAACCTCCATCTTACTTAAATTTATAATTAGACTTATCCAACTAATCAAGTCTAACTACTACAAGTCCTGCATTTTACGGCCCAAGAAAATGAAACTACACGGACCTTCGCGATAACAGTGATGACGTCACCGCTAATTCAGCCTTTACGACGCCGATAACATAGCTACATGTTTGAATATATTACTGTAATATGTTTGATATTCTTAGATTATGTGCTATCAGATAAATTGATTCATTTGATGGCAGATCTACGTAATGTGGTCGAGTAATATTAAGGTGGCTTTCCAATCTTTGCAGCAACCGACATAATATTTATAAGTCTACATAATATGATTTTTTAATAAAATAAGGAGGCAAACGAGCAAACGGGTTACCTGATGGAAAGCAACTATCGTCGCCCATGGACACTCATAAGAATATATTGTCAAACATAAGAAGAGATCATCAAACATAAGAAGAGTTGCAGGTGCGTTACCAGCCTTTTAAGAGAGAATACGCTCTCTTGAAGGTTTGCAGGTCGTATAGTTCCGGAAATACTGCTGGCCACAGAAGTATATTTTCTGATAGTACATACATTTTCAGGACCACAGAGAGTCAAAATGACTTTAGCTGTAATCGCCACTCTCTTCTCCTTGCTACACCACGCAAGCCAATCCTAAGTGCGACAATTTCCTCCCCAGATAGCTGCTTACATTGTTACACGAAAGTGGAACATGGTACTGACTTAAAGTGGGCGCGGAGTTGAGTATTTTCTGTGAGTAGATATTAACCCGGCGTCTGGTAGAAAATAGGATGTTGTTCCTGCATGGTGGGTCATAATTACCCGGATTTTGAACCGTTGTTAATTTTTACCATTTTAACGACATTTAAAGCAAAATTATTTTCAACTTATAGAATGGGTCTTAGTTTATAATATTTTAAAGAGACACAATAAAAACAAGTAATGGAATGATCGTTTTTTTCTATATAAAAAGACAGTGTAAAATTTACCACTAAAAAATTAACATCTCGAAATTGATTAATAAATAAACAAAGAGTCACGAATCCACGCTTTGTATTTTACTTTTTAGAATGACAAACGTTAGATCTTAAAATAAGTATACGTAAAAATAATATACAATCTTAGGTTTAGTTACTACGAGCGCTGCTATCTACGCAACCGCTACAGAAATGCCATGTTCAGGGCAGATGAAATCTTGAGACTATTTTAGTGAGAAATATGTATTATATGGCATCGTTTATGAAAACTAGAAACTTTGGCAAGGAGATTTTCTGATGTTTCTTCTGTAAAGAATCTTATTGCTTTGCAAATATCGCTTATAGATGAACTATATCCATCCACGAGCCATCAAGTAGTTATTTATAAAGTTTAGTTTATAAAGTTCCTGGGTCATGGATGTGTAATAAATGTGTATCATAAAAGTATTAAATATATTTTCGTTGTCTGGTACCTGTAACACAAGTCCTTCAGGTACTTACCACGGGACCAGACTGATGTGGAGCGTCCAAGCGTCCATAGATATTATTATTATTATTATTTATAAGATGAAACCTAAAAATAACGTAATATATAGATAATAATATAATAAACGAAATAATCAAATTATTAACTCAACGTCACTGGCACGAAATGGCATCATGGAATGCATAGTTCGGTCATATTTACCCTTTTGTATGTTTGACCACTTTTATCATCCAGTCCAGACGCACACCGTCTAAGCTGACATAAGAAACAAGAGGGACAGGGCTCTATCTCCAGCTACTGAGAAGCGTGACAACGTTGCACAATATTTTCTTTTTCTTTTTTTTTATTAATACAAGAAAAAAAAATAAAAAAAATATATATATATATATATATATATATATATATATATATATATATATATATATATATATATATATATATATATATATATATATATATATATATATATATTCTTCTTGTATTAATAAAAGAAAAGAAAAAGAAAATATTGTGCAACGTTGTCACGCTTAATAGGTTTAATGACAAGTTATCAGTTTACGTCTCTGTACGAAATTATTAGAAGTAGGTAAGATGAGTGCATTCCAATGGTACTACATGAAGATTAATGTCAATGTTCCGAAAAAAAGTAAGATTTTAATTTATTTTTTATGCTAGAAGGAGTTACGTTGGTAGTTATTAATTCATATAGTAATTGATTGAATAATAAATACACGCATTTAAATATCACGGGTCATTATGACTCAACCTAGCAGTCGCCGGGTTAAATTAATACTAGAATATAATATATTATTGAAGGAACGAAGTTGTACCATATCTATATATCTATCTATAATTATATCTTCTTATATATACAATTCTTGTGTCATAATGTTAGTTACCGTACTCCTCCGAAACGGCTCTACTGATTTTTAGTAGGTCTGAGTATTGGCTACCACTACTTTTTATACTAGTTACATAAAAAAATGCGTGTGGCACTCGGGCACTGCCGCGGCAAAGCTTTTGCATAGCATTTTTTATCAACTTATGCAGTTATAATTCGCACCCTAAAGTATTACCACTTAGTTTTGTTACACCCTGTACACTTCGCTTCGAAAATAGCGTTTCACTTAATAGAACGTACCATTACTATTACGTTCTATATTCTGTTCCCACGTTTACAAAAATTTTGCTACCTCGTTGCAACATTTACAATGTACTAACACGCTTTTGTGTAGAGATCAACTACGATAACATGGCGCGCCCCCTCCAAGTGTTGTCTTGCGCGGTAGCCTAGTTAAGATTAGTTGACCAACAAATCTTGGTGGTAAGTGACATTAACTGAAATATTACGTGTACTGTGATTGGTTGAATACTTACTACATACAAACTGTTTCATTAGGATGTGACTACACACATTAAAACAGTCATTTGGAGGGGCGCGCCATGTTATCGTAGTTGATCTCTATGAATAAGTTTTTTTTAAATGTACATAGTAAGAGTCGCTTATATTATTCTTGAGAATAATATTCAATTTTGAAACTTTGGATACGGTTCGAAGAAACACGTTCCCCTGTATATTTATTTGTTTTGTCAAATTTCCAACAATTTAAACGGAAAAGAAACAAAGACGCAAAGTAAAAGAAAATATTTTTTGCAAAGTTTATATAGAATTCAACATAAATTCTGCGACCGAGTTTACATTCAAAAGGCTTCTTAACAAAAACAATTTCACATTACAAAGCAAAACTTTTTGTTTGGGGACTGACGTGATTAACAAGCGTTTTGCGCACCTCATAATATGATTCAAAATGTCAGAATTCAATATATTTTTTTTATATAAAAGTGAAATTTCAATTTTGGTAGTCTCGCTAACTCGAGAACGGCTGAACCGATCTGCCAAATTTTGTCTATAAAATATTATGTTCGATAAAGTCCAGGAAAGGTTTGAAAGGTGATAAAATAAAAAAATAAACGGGTTGCACTCCGGGAGTGCCGGCAGAAGTGAAAACTTGATTATTAACGTTGTGCATTATTTTTTTAACCCATGTTTTATTAAAATCGATTAAAAAAGAAAAAATATCGTTTTAATTAATTAATTGAAACCCTTACAATCGATTAAAAAATATCGACAATCGAAAAAAAAAGCTGCTGTCAAGTAGACTGTCAGACACTTCTCGCGACAGTTGTCTTGCAGGTGGAAACGCGGCCTTAATCAGCGCGTCTGCTAAAGAACTCATTTCCCCGACTGTACATATCTGCTAAAGAACTCATTTCCTCGACTGTACGTTTCTGCTTAGCACAATTTTCCTCGACTGTACATTTCTGCTAAACAACTCATTTCCCCGACTGTAAATTTCTGCTAAATAACTCATTTCCCCGACTGTACATTTCTGCTAAGCAACTCATTTCCCCGACTGTACATTTCTGCTTAGCACAATTTTCCCCGAGTGTACATTTCTGCTTAGCACAATTTTCCCCGACTGTACATTTCTGCTTAGCACAATTTTCCCCGACTATACATTTGTGATAAACAACTCATTTCCCCGACTGTACATTTCGTTCGAGTTCGAGTTCGACACAAAACACTACTCTCCAACCGTCTTACGCTTTTTCTATGGTTTTTCGATCAGCACGAGAATCTGACGCGAGTTTCACAGTTTTTACCCATCCCACAAAAGTGCTCAACGCCGCTAATGAAGTTTTCACTCCAAAAAAAAACGACAATTTTATTTACGAAATGATACGAAGTTTACCGGGTCAACAACGCTTACTAATTAAACATCTAAAGCTTCATCACTAAATTACACTTCAATGAAGCTAGAAGGGAAATAAAATTTAATTGCTCTATTAAAACAAAGATATATTATAACATCTTTTGACTTTTTCGTTAAATTAATAATTTAATACGTTGCGTCAATTATGGAACGATGCTTCCGCTATTTAAAGTGTCTTTTGACAGACAGCTGTATCATACAAAGTAATTATGACACTCACTCCAAACTTACGCCCCCAAGTCGCAAGATCCTTGTAAGATTATAAAGCTTAGGTTCCAAAACCCAGTATACTGGCCAGTGTTCAAGACGTTAAGTATCCGACGCCATTTTGTACCGATAAAAAAATGTTATCTCCACACAACATAATATGAATTTACAAGTAACAACATATTACATGCTATTTTTTAGTCAATAATCATTGTGTTAACAACATTGTGTGTGGAGCCTAAGCTAGGTAGCCCTGTATTTCAGGACTCCAGGTTCCAAAGCGATCTGCCACTATAAGACAAGTGTGACGTACTACTTGTTGTAATCAACCACAGTCCCCAACATTAACCTAATATCATGCTTGAAATCCGCCGACAGAACAAAAAAAAAATTAAATGTTCTCGGGTCCTGGATACGTATGATATTATAATGAAAATATATATAATAATATATGTGTAAAGTATGAAGGTAATAAATATATTTCCGTTGTCCAGTACCCGTAATACAAGTCTTTCAAGTCCTGGCGTAAAAGTGTTCATAGATATGTTATACAATATGGCGTCGATTCTAGACGTCGTCATAAGCAATGTCAATTGTCCAGTATACTGGGTAAAATTTTTGAACCTACACAAAATGTTAGAAGATAGGGCTGACACATCAATCATAAAACGAACGTGTTTATCGATCCACTCAAAGAAACGCTATCGTTTGCATTTCGTCTCTGTGATTCGTGAACCTGTATTTGTGGAATTAAACTAATTTTCTGTATTCCCCTAGACCCTAGAGCCTGCGGGCATATGTCATAGGGTATTGTTATTGATCATTTACATTTAGATTGTCAAAGTTTGTCCATGGGGAAAACAGGAACTATATACAACTACTTGACATGGGCTTGCCTTTTCAGTCCAGTCTGCCAATTCAGATAGATTGGCAGACCAAAGGTCTATTTTTGCACCAAAGCTTATGGTCCAGAATTCATGGCTACAAGTAAAAAATACCTCAACTGATAATTTAAAACCGTAATATGGATTATCTATACATATTATAAAACAAAGTCGCTTTTTTCCCTCATGTCCCTTTGTTCCCTTTAATATTTTAAAACTACGCAACGGATTTTGATCATTCTTTCAATGTTAGATAGACCATTTATCGAGGAAGGCTAATAGGCTATATTTTATCACGCTAAGACTAATAGGAGCGAAGAAATAGACGAAAATGTGGAAAAAACGGGGGAAATTATTTGAAAGGGTTTATCTCGCGAACTACTGGAGCAATTTTTATGTTATTTGGCACACATAAGAAGTAGACCACGTGAAGGATCATAGGCTATCGATTTTAATTATTTTTTCAGTGGCTATATATTTTATACTCGTGCGACGCCGGGGCGGGTCGCTAGTTATAGTCCTAACTCAAAATAGATTTAAGGTTTAAATTGGAAATTTCGGCAGCAGTTTTTGCACGTTCCCAAAAAGAAGGTAATATGTACAATAAATCATTACAGAAGTTAAAACTTAATTCTAGTTAATTGGTTGAAATGTTTAGTCATTAAAATATTCCAATGTTAAAAACATTATTAAATTGCTATTCCTTTTTCGAACGATCAAAAACAATTTTAAAACTCGTTTAATAAAGAAATAAACGGTCGTGAAAAACTCATTTTGATCTCTTCGATGTTTTAAAAATAATATTTTTATGATGAAATGCTTAATTATGATTTATTGGAAACACGATGGAGATTGATTGACGCATTCTGTAAATATTTCACTGACTCATGGGCTTGGTATTATAACTGTAACTTAATGAAAAAGCTATATTATTATAAATTGTTATATATCATGTAAAAGTTTTTTTATCCACGCTAACAAGCATAATATTTGATGTATAGATATTACATTGAGTCTTCGTAGATACATAAGTATTTATTACTGAAAAATTTATGATTTTCATGCTATCTATACGATTTTCGGCACAATAAAGTGAGCG
Source organism: Lysandra bellargus (assembly GCA_905333045.1). Classification (NCBI taxonomy): domain Eukaryota; kingdom Metazoa; phylum Arthropoda; class Insecta; order Lepidoptera; family Lycaenidae; genus Lysandra; species Lysandra bellargus. The sequence goes on from HG995333.1 coordinate 6,915,703, forward strand.
ATATAAACTTAAAAATATTTTTTTTGCTATGAAGTCGAGACTTTGGTTGGGTTTAAAATGGCGCATACGCCAGGAGGAGGAGTAAAAAATGCTATATCTACTACGAATAATAAAAACTAATACCTACCTTAAAGGCAAAAAAATATTTTGGTATTTTTTTAATAAAAGGACAACTGGCATGGAACATGATTGCGTTTAGCTTACATTGCGTATACAGATAAGAATTTTTATATGTCAAAATGCTTGTGCCTTATTTTCTTGCCGAATATTCGCTAAAAAGTCGGGTAAGCTTATGGCAGTAATTTTGTGATAGAATTATTTTACTAAATCAGAGTTGAATATATTTAAGGTTGTAAATATTTTATCATTTGTTTGCGCTGAATATGTTTTAAAAATGTTTGATCGGTTTTGATAACATTTGGAAAAAATAGAGAGCATCTTCAATCATCTCAAAATATAGACCACGGCTATCCTTAATTCCATTACTTTTTTCTTGTTTCGTAATTTTTAGAGCGTGTTTTAGTAGTCGGGTTTTAGTGTTTTTAATTAATATTAATATAATTGCGAAAGTGTGTTTCTCTGTCTGAGACCTCTTCGCCGCCAAACTGCTGAACCGATTTTGCTGAAATTTAGAATGGAGATACGATAGGCCCTGGAAAAGACATACGAAATTTTTTTTCCGGAAAAATATACGGTTCCAGCTCGAAAAACAAATAAAGGCGCAACGAAATTGCGGGTGTCACCTACTTCACATAATTTCTGTATATTTGTGATTGCGAACAACTAATTAAGTATAATAAAGCTTTTGTTTAGTAATCAGCTGAAACATATCCCCGTTCGGGATTCAATTAGGCGGCGTTATAATGTATTCATTCCCGCACCTGTTGGACGTGATCCTATCCGGGAGTAATTAAGCCCCGCTTTATGTACGCCGCCTTACTATACCCTGGGTACTTTGAGAAAAGGTTTATATTTAGGATTGAAATTAACAAGGGTGATTTGAATAAATGGCACAGATAAAAAGTGGACTACAAGGACTTTTGCGAGTGCTGTATTCGTTTTTAATCCTTCGATGGCGGATTTTTGGAAATCTATTGTTGTCGTGGTCGCTGGTGTCCTTATGGGGGGTGATAGGTTAAGGAATCAAGTATGAGAAAAATGACAAATCCCGTAAATGCTGACACTATGATTATCCAGCATTTTAAATGACACTAGTGCAAGTGATTTGAACAGACGGTTGGCCTGTATGATATTCCTGAATCTATCTGATAAAATATTATAAAATATCATAAAATTAAAAAACAACAACGTCTGCCGCGGTAAAGATATTGCATAGAATTTTTTATTAAGGCGCTATATTGAAAAAAACTGTCCTTTTTGACGTAATACTCTCAGAAACGTTACAAATCTGGTAATGAGATATACATATCTTCATAGCCTTATCTAGGTTTAAGAAGAGCCCGAAACACGATTAATGTATTTTGCCTCGATACATTTCTCGATCGAAATGACCTCTTAAAAATACGAAATTGGAAGATTATTTTTAAACGAAAATAGATGTATTGTAGGAAATTAGTCTAATTGATAGACACCTTTGCAACTCAAAATCGTATAGAAGCATTTTGCTTAAATGCTCCTAGTTATTTTTTAAATAATTAAAATTACGTTTCTCGCATGTTTTCCGAGCGAGCCGATAGCTTCTGGTCGCAGCGTATTCGCGACTTTATAGTCATACAAATTAAGTATAAAATTGCCCTTGCGGTAAAATTACTTTCAATATAGCGCCTTAAGGCGACGCCTTGATAATTTGGCTGTAGCGATGCCGATTTTTTAGCAATGACTAAAGCTAAGAAACTAAAGTTCATTGTCAGTATTCACCATGTCTTTGTCTTTGAATTGCCCATAGCATAACACGATGGACAACTTTTATAACACAGAATTATTATCATTCGAAAAGACCTCTGTAAAAAAAGGATTCCTATTTTTCCAGCAGAGGAGAGTGATTTAAGGTTCCGTAATTTGTACATAGATTGGTTGAAGCATACACTTTAATATGTGCATAGCTTATATGAAATGTATTTATGGTTTTTAAATTACGCGACAAAAACCATTTTGTCGCTTACGCCCTTTCCATTTTTTGCTGTTCCATTGCTTGTTTTCTATGAGAGGCCGGCCCGGCCTCTCATAGAAAACAAGCAATCTAAAACATATCCAACACGGTTTCTTACTTTAACGCGGTGTGACCTTACTTATAAATTATGCAATAATTATAATTCGCTAGGTTTAGTCGCACGCGCATGCGTAAATTAAGCAGACGCTGCTCTATCGGAACTGCGGAGATAATGTTCCATGGGACCCGTCCATCCGTCAGCAACAAGAGAAGGAACATCACAGAGTTATCGTGTCTAAATACACTAGGCTGAATTACGCCGACGTAAATTCCGCCGCGTTTACGCCGCGTATCAAACGCATACAAAATACGGACGGAACGCGACAGACGACACACTATGCCGAAATTCCGCCGCGAGCCGAATTTCCGTTGAGCCGAGTCGAGCGTAAAGTTCGGCAGAGATTCGGCGGTAATGTTTTCTATAGCAACACACTATACGCGACGGAATTATCAAAACCGAACATGGCAAATCCAACCTTAACTCCAAAGCGTTAACGCACACATTACATCTGAGAATTACTACTTACGCGCGCGTTCCGCAACGGAAATTACGCCGCGAAATTTCAGCTCTTCACGTAATTTATAGTGTGTCGCATCAGACGTAAGCGGCTGAACCTAATTTCGGCCACGTAAATTACGCCGGCGTAATTCAGCCTAGTGTGCTTAGACCCTTAGTGGGTAGGGCCGCGGCACCTATCATCTTTGCCGCGGCGAGCCCCACATATCCGCAGCGGGAGTCCCCATCCCTTGCGTCGAATGCGTCATTTCTCTGCGTTAAAAAAAAAAAAGAAAAAAAGGTCTAGTCGCACTCACACAAACACCGTGCCGGAGTCTGCCGCTACTGAAACGATGTTTAAAGATGCACGGCAGCGCCGGCCTGCGATAAAAGCTATGCAATAGCTTCAAAAGATAGTTGCAATAATTGTACCTAAGTTAAATAATAAATGTTGTAAGTAACGTAGACTGTAAGGAGCGCACTAGACGATCATGCAGCATGACATGCGTTAAGTGCTGTCATGCATGCATGATCGCTTATTAATGTATTGATTGATACGAATGACATGCAAACTAGGTGCTGTACACTGATTGACAAGTTGTTTAATTTTTCGTCCTGCAATATGTGCATGACATGCACGCATGATCGTTTCACGATCAGCATTTCATGCAATAACTAATACTGTCACGTAAATGCATGTCATGCTGAATTACCGTCTAGAGAGCGCTTTATAGGTACTTATATCCAACGCTACAGCGGGCTAATGAAATATTTTATTAACGTTTAGCAAAAATGCCGCCGGCGAGATATTTTCCGACGAATAAGGTTAGTCTAATTGGGCTGGTCAACATCTGTAAAACTCGACGACAATTTTCCGATATCTTGAAGACATTTGCAAACTTTTTCTTATTAGGTATGAGAATTATGGTGTTGCCAGTGAACTTTAAGTAGGGTGTTGCTAATTGTTAAAAATACGTAATATTAATTATTATTTTTAACAAAAAATTAAAACCGACTTCCAAGGCAAAAACAATAATAACATTAATATGAACTAAAAAGTATTAAATAATTTTTACTATGTAATGGTGCCTTTTTCCGAATTCGGCTGAAACTCAACTATTTCTGTATTCAATCTTCATTATTTTGAAGTCGGTACCAGATAGCTGAATCTTCAGTCCTCTGACAGAATATTTGAAACTTTTGGAACTGGCACCGACTTCAAAATTATGAAGATTGAATACAGAAATAGTTGAGTTTTAGCCGAATTCGGAAAAAGGCACCATTACATAGTAAAAATTATTTAATACTTTTTAGTTCATATTAATGTTATTATTGTTTTTGCCTTGGAAGTCGGTTTTAATTTTTTGTTAAAAATAATAATAATTTCACTCTTTTTAGTTACACTAGTAGGTAAACCTTCGCGTATATTTTACGTATCTTATTACAATTTGTCAAGAGTCACAACTCACACTCACAAAATCATATATGATCAGTGAAGTGAACATATTGTGCTAAGTAATTTAACAATTTTAATGCTTCAAGCCCCAAGCGGTCACCGGCGATTGAGATAACAATAGAAAGGCTATTGTGTCTCGTTTTTCCACGATCGAAGGATCTATCAGATAAAAAATTGTATAAACTTGCATAGGATGTAGCGTAGCTACTCATAATATTTAATATTATCATAATTATTGACAGCTCTGTTCTTGTAAAGCGCTTATTCCACTTATCCTAGCTAGGAAGTCCTAGCTAGGATCCTAGCTTTCTAAATGTCATTTCACTTAACTAAATTTTTTCCGATTTAGGATCCTAGCTAGGATCCTAGCTTCTAAATGTTATTCCACTTGACTAAATTTTTTAGGACCCTAGCTAGGACTTCCTAGCTAGGATAAGTGGAATAAGCGCTTAATCAAGAATTCAAATCGATACTTAGTGCGCCATCTATCGATTAATAAGTATAACTGATTAAAAAGACACTTAATGACTTTGTTTTGTGTAAATGCTCTTTTTAAAATAACTTTATTTTAATTCTATTTGTCTATTTAAATTTTATAAAGTAATTAGTAAAGTATTCGATCTGTTGTCTGCCGCCACGCGCCACGCGGCGCGGCGGCGCGGCGACGCCGTCGCCTCTGCGGCGCCGACCGCCATGTATTAAACAAACAGGTGTTGTTATACAGTACATAATTATTATTATTAGTATATCCATACCTATGCCTTGTACTATTATTAATTCTGTGCCATGAGACATTGGTGACCTTAATGATGATGATGACGATGATGATGATGATGATGATTATGATGATGAATATGAATTGCATAGTAGCATATGCTTTCTGTTCTTAAAACAACGCCGAAACTCCCAAACGTGTATTTATAAGGAGTCAGGAGTTCTCTCAGCATCTTCGAAACCATGGTATACTTTGACCCAATATTTGACTTTTTGGTAGCATATTCTTAGTACACTTCACATAAAACCAAAATCACCATATGTTTCCATATAAATTTCGAGGAGTTCCCTCGATTACTCATGGATCCCATCATCAGGTTACCACTTTTGTGAACATGGTACCAAATTGGAGTGAAACCTAATACAACAAAACAAAAATTTCGAAAATCGGTTCACAAACGGCGGAGTAATCGTTGAACATACAAAAAAAAAAAAAAAAAAAAAAAAAAAATATCCACAGCCGAATATATTATAACCTCCTCGTTTTTTGGAAGTCGGTTAAAAATGTGTAGATTATTTGTACATTTTGTCGCAACATGTGTAACAAAAATAAGTGATAAAATTGTGTGTATGTATTGTCTCCATTGTACAGTAGGTATGGAATATAAGTATTGAGCAACATAAAATGTATGCCGCAAACCACGAAATATATTCATACTCCTATACTTATATTATATGAAAGTATGTCTGCCTGTCTATTTATCTGTCTGTCTGTTGCCTTCACGCCCAAACCACTTAACCAATTTTGCTGAAATTTGGTATGGAGATACTTTGAGTTCCGGGAAAAGACAACAGGATCTTTTTAATTCGGAAAAATTTATGTTAGTTAGTAGGGCGTCATTTAGTAAGTGTACTATGGCCCAAACTACGATATTTATCACTCATAAATGTTTACTAAATTGATCGTCATAAAATATTCGCTACCTTTTCCGACATAACTCAAAAGAATTCCCACACATTTGAATGTCAGATAACATTCGAAAGTGATAGTCGAAGATAATGGTATTGAAATCGATCCCAAAGTAATATTACCATTCACCACGAGCGTTCGTAAAGATGACTTTTCGATCCACGAGGCAAGCGACCGCGACCGACAAAAATTCAATTAAATGCCACTTTACGCCTAAGGCCGTGCAAGGCCTGCAAGCAAACTCGCGGAAGTCTTGCGTAAGTTTCTTGCAATATTGTTTACAGTTGGTACTAATTCCTGTAATTTATTGCTGCAATAAATTGCTCGCAGATAATACCATCGCAACTTATCGCGGAATTATTCATACATGAGAGCTTGCGAAGGTCGCGATAGGAACTATATCATTATTTTAAACAAAAACACAAGCCGTGCGATAAATTGCTGCGATATAATATAGCAGCGAGATCTGTCGCGAGTCCATGCAGACGTGTTTAGACATGCTTTCGCAATTACTCGCAGGAAGCACTTGACAAATTGTCGCGACAGCACTTGCTACGGGGTTTACACTTGCAAGCTGCTGTCAGACAGACTGTCAGATACTTCTCGCGACAGTTCTCTTGCAGGTGGAAACACGGCCTAAGCTATAGGAATAATTTTGCTCTACGCCACTACAAAGCAGCGGTGGCGCGGGTCGCTAGAACAATGTCGGTTGCATATGAAACTTATACCTAGCCTATGTCATAAAGAGGCATTTAATTTGAATTTTTGTCGGTCGCGGTCGCTTGTCGCGTGGATCGTAATGTCACCTTTAGGTGCGTAATAATTCCGAATATATGACGTAGCTTTTTATCGTTCAACGTTCGCTGTTTTATACGCATTTGTTTAAGTTGATAAAAAGCCTTTATTTTACAATATTATGTAAATAACATTACTTTATTGCTCGTTAAATGTCTGTATATATTATACAATCTCTGAAAAACACGTTTATGTATTATTGTGTAACATATTTATGTTACACAATATACACAAACGTGTTTTTTAGGGATTATAATATACAGACATTTAACGAGCAATTAAGTAAAATTATAAGTAAATCACTCATTTGAGTGATTAAATATATCGACGTGCTCTTTTCGAATTTTCACTTTGCCACCTCGTATCTTTGCCGCTCGCAACGCCATATTGGAAAAATGGCGCTCAAACACAGTTTTGATAAATACTTTTGGTCATATTTACACTTGTTATAGAAACATACAACTCAAAAGTAACTCCTTTGGAACTGCCATATATTCACAGTCAACTCTCCATAAGACGAGAATCTTTTTACATTTACATTTTAAGAAATTTATGTTACACGTTGTATGTACAATTGTACACAAACACAGATGCTTCGGATATTGAAAATGATTTGGAGAAGATTTCATAGCGCACATTGTATGTATCATCAGAGAAATTTATTCATAGACAGCTGGGAGACCTACGTTATTTGGTAGCGTTATGTCAATTAAATATTAGTCGTAATCTGTCGGCTAGTTATATAACCCCACCGAATAGCTTATGTCCGCCATCTTTTTTTTATTAAATAAGGGGGCAAACGAGCAAACGGGTCACCTGATGGTAAGCAACTACCGTCGCCCGTGGACACTCGCAACATCAGAAGAGCTGCAGGTGCGTTGCCGGCCTTTTAAGAGGGAATACGCTCTTTTCTTGAAGGTTTGCAGGTCGTAACTTAATTTCTGATAGTACCTATAATAATCAGCGAGATTGATTCATAGGCTTGCGTCATTTAGTAGCGTGATGTCAATTCAAAGCTAGGGCCTTATCACACTGGCGATTAGCGTGCGATTTGAAAGCACACTGAGCAGCGCACACGCCGCGACAGCCCAGCGTTGTCGCGGCGTGGCGTGGACGCCATTTTGCACACTCGTCTAAGGATGTGACAGTGCTACTGAGTGTCTAAAACGCCGAAGGCAAGCTGTGTGCACGCCGCGCAATCGCGGCGTCATCGCGGCGTGTGCGCCGCGTCGCTTTCAAATCGCAGTCGCGTCGCTTTCAAATCGTTCGCTAATCGCAGTGTGATAAGGCCCTTAGTCGTGATCTATTGGCTGGTTTTGACACAACCCGGCATATCATCTAATCAACTTCTGATAGTACCTGAGGCTAACTAATTCATAGACAAATGCCTTACGTTATTTGGTCGCGTTATATCAAGTCAGTCCAAATAGTAGTCACACTGAACCATACAACCCAGTACAATTGTAACTCGTCTGCGCAATACAAATTCCGAGGGGAATCCCCAGTGATGATGATACTCAGTTATTACTTAAGTAAATCTCTTAAGAGCATTTATTCCGGAGCCTGGGGTTTCGGCGATATTGCGTTAATTTTCAAGATGGAATCTAAATCCTTACAATTGCAGACGTGAGTGGAAGAACCAGGTAAGTAACAGTAAAAAAATGATGTTTTTTGCATAAATGGAGGCTTGAGGGCCAAAAAAATTATTTGAAACAAAAAATTGTTCATTTTATGTGTAGTAGATACATAAACTAGATGATGAAGTAAATATGTTACAAGGTTTGTTAAAATTATAACGGAAAAAATGAGTAATTTTTCTTATGTTATAAAATGTTAGTTAAGTGGTTCTTCCACTCACGTTTTCAATTACGACGGTACACCTCGTCTGGGGGAAAACAAAGAATTGAGGTGATTCTTCAACTTCCGCGTTTTATTACGATGTTTGTTAGCTGGTAATCCATACCATTCCATACTAATAAAGTGTGTTTGTTTACTATCGTAAAACCACTGAACTAATTTAGGTAGGTATGGAAATACTGGGTTCCGGAATAGTTAATTGTTTTGCGGAAAAATGTGCAATTGTACAGGGTGTAACAAAACTAAGTGATAATGTATAGAGTTTACTGTGAAAGTAGCAGCGCTGAAATATTTTTATTTCATAAATTGATGTAATGTATTTTATAACACGTTTAAACTGTAGCTATAATGTACTCAGCGAAACATGGCGGTAGCGGTCATTGACTCCCTGTCAAAAACATGTCTTTTTCTATACAAAGCCGCGATTGACAACATCTGACACTTCTTTGTCAGTCGCGGTTTATGTAGGAAATGACAGGTTTTTGGCAGGGAGTCAATGACCGCTACCGCCATGTTTCGCCGAGTACAGTGTAGTTATATTCAATTTGATGACTTATTTTGTCGCTGAGCACTTTTGCGTTTTTACTTTCCAGCGACTGAAGCCGCCAAAACGTCGGGAATAAGAAAGTAATAAGAAATATTATGTGTAATACTCGCGTGAACATAATAACTCATTATGTAGCTAGTTATTTCATGGACTTATAAAATCTTATATGAAACTAGCTGATAACGCCCGCAAATCAGTTGCGCCAAAATTCGTTTTTCCTATGTCCTTTCCCGGGACTTAAAGTATATGCTTACCAAATTTCAGCAAAATTGATTCAGCGGTTTGTGAACGATAGGCAGAAACACTAGTATTTATAATATTATTAAGTATGGATAGTAAAATAAGCAGACCCAAAGAGTTTTACCAACATTCACAGAAAGACAAAACGGAATTTACTTGGCAAATTTTTAATTGCGTTCCGTTACGCTTCTATATTTATAGAGAAAATAATTTATGCGCCGCCGCTGTTCGCGCATTGAAAATCGTTTATTATCAAATTTACGGGAAGACAATTTAACGTCTCAATAAAACGAGCGATTTTTGTACGCCGACGTAAACGACTCGGAGAAGGTCATTTCTACTTACGACAGTATATATTATAAGTCTATATGGCCCGAATACTGGAACGTCTCTCAAATATTTAAATGCTGCTTAATTTTTTGAGTACAACTTATACGAAAATTTCGTATTCTCCAACGCAAATTTTAACTTCCAGTTAGTTTTAAGTGGACCTCCAAATAAGTTGTACTCAGGCTCCACATGAGCACCACTTAGTAAAAAAATTCGTATACTCGATGGTTACTCAACTTTTTTTAGCTGTCAAATGATCTGTCAAACTGATTTAAGCGCTTGCGTTTAAGAGTGGTCAAGAGGTCTCTTAAATCTATAATTACGATAAAAAGCGTGTGTATAAAGTTAAATTAATGTCTTTATCGTCGCTATCTAGTCTTTCTGACCATGAAAGGCCGACCGTGAGTCGCCGCCGAAATAATCAAATGCTCAATGCGTTTGAAAAATACAACGATGCATTTACGTTTTACAAGTTTACAATATACAACTACATTTTCATGAAAATAGTATATTGATATTAATGTTATTTGTAACTCACTTTTAAACTAATAATTAGAGCATAATATACTTTTCCGAGGTAGTATAATTACAACCACGTTTCTTTTTTGTCTCCATAATATAATATTATAATTATGTATTATTGCAGAAATGTATTTTCTTGGACAAAAAGTTTTCCACAAAGAGAATATTATAATCACTACGGTCGGTCTTCTTCTTCTTTTTGATAATGTCAATCGGTCGGTCTTCAAACATGTCAATTGTCAGTTGTCACTCAAAAGACCGTTCCATTCTACGTATGGTTGCATTGTTGTAAAATTTAAAGTCGATTTCGGATTTCCTATTGTAATTAATCAGAAAATAATGTTAAAAATTGTCATGTTTTTAATTAATTTAAATATATTTAATGAAAACAAATAGTAAACGGCATTAAATGATTTTTAGTGAACTTTTTATTTGTACAATCAAGTTAGATCTAGCGTAAAATGTAACACTGTAAATGTTGCCTTGATGTAAATATTTTAACGGCTACTCACAGGGCTACTTACGTGAGTACCATAAGAAATTGTCTGAGTGGCGTTTGTGTATATCACTTAAATATGGGAAACGCTTACATTTAAATGCCCTTCAACTGATTGATGCATTTGAGTGACGTTCCAGTATTCGGCCGTGTTTCTACTAATTAAGTCTGTTTCAGTTTCTATCTCAGTCTATCACACTCGCACATAGAAGGTTATGTAAATAATAATTGCCTTGCTAGTGCTATAAAATAACTAAAAGTAGGTAGAATTAATCGTGTGCCACACAGTAAACATTAGTAGTATGAATTAGGACTAAAAATGCTATTAATTTTATCTGATTACGCAAATTATAATTGAATTTTCATTATTCAAAATAACATCAGAAGTTTAGGCGTTTAGGTGTTATAAACAAACATACAAACTTCCAACAAGAGAAGTTTTTAGTAGGATTGTTATATTTTCTTTAAGAAAAAACTATTGCAAGCACTTTAATCATCAAACTTTGTATTGTAGTAGCCTAAAATATAGCGTAAAATATAAACCGGCAAAATCGCGATTGAAATCCAGTGTCTCTATCTTCTAAAATAAATCAAAGTTAATTTTGTAGGAGATTCGCCCTTACCTCTACGTTTAACACAGTTCGCCATGTTGAGGTGTGGTGTGGGTTAAACACAAGTTCGTGTTAGTGGCGATACGTGTCGGCTTATTCTCGCAGGTGCATTTTACTTTATACGACTAGGAACACCATCGTTTAGGAAAAGTTGGGACTTTAGGAGTTTCTAAGAGTTACATGAAGTAGCAATTTTAGGCTTTGAAGAATTGTTTTTCACTGAGACTAAGCAACTGTATCTAATGTATCTCGTTTATTGCTTCTTGGAAACGTAGATACCTATGCTTTATTAATTTTCTTCTTCCCTCCTATAAATAAGAATATTATTCTTTTTTAAAATTTGAAGTAAAATTTATTTATCACGCGGAAATTGTATCGTTTTTTGCGCAACACTATCCTATGTCTTTTCGGTTTCTCAATTTCATATCTCCATACCGATCTAAATCTTTAGCCGTTAAAGCGTGAAGAGGTGACAATGACAGACATTCGATTTTCGCATTTTTAATATCAGTAATGATCATTTAGGATATAATACATTAGTGTAATTTATGTATAACTTATTTCAATTTAACCCTTTCAGCGCCGGAATATTTTGATATATTTTTTCCCAGTTTGCCGTCATACATATATACCATCAACTAAGAGCTGATAAATCGGTTATTAAAAGAATGCTTGTGGTATGTAAAAATAGAATTAAACCAAATTCTTTGTAAGCATTCAAATGATTTAAGACAAACTCCAAGAACAATAAATCTGCTTTCAGCTCGCAATTCCGCCCGCCGGTTCATCGCGAGTTTGATTGTCTACGGATAAGTTCGATAAGCCTCGATTTGAAGTAAATAGAAATCGGATCGATCGGGAGGGGAGAATGGGGGCTCAACAGGTCGCCCGCCATAGTAACCGTTGCCTCCTAAGATGCTCCATTCGGGATTATATCACCTCCAAAACACAGGAGAAGTAAGCTTTATGTCGTGGGAATGAAGACGGCAAGAGCGTATGGGGAGGCACGAATTATTTTGAGTGAATTATCCTGTCCTGTGACGTTACTCTCTCGTTTGCCCCAGTAAAAGCATTTATGGTAATTGAATTTTTCATGAAGGTGATGATTGCTTAAGTATTTGTTTTCTTAGCGTCGTTTGATATGATTTTATAACGTGATAATACTTTAGGGTGTGTATATGTCGCTTGTAGAGAGTTTACTAAGAAAGTAGCAGCGCTGAAAAACCATTTTTTTCACTTTTGTATGGGGTAACCCGTGACGCTGGGGCGCTTGCCCATACAAAAGAGAAAAAAAAAGGTTTGTCATCGCTGCTATTTTCATAGTGAACTCTCTACAAGGAACACGTGCACACCCTAAAGTATTATCACTTAGTATTGTTACGCCCTGTAGAGAGTTGAGTAGGTACCTATACATAATGATTATAAAATTAAAAAATCTATAAAGAAATATCATATCGCTAAATTAAGTTCTTCAAAGCTTATCTGTAACCACAGACTTAGATCAAGATAGATACCGCATGTGTGTGTACTTCGCGTGCCATATCGCGTTCCCAAACGACGAGCAATGCTCGTCTTTCGAAAGTTTGATCTTTAGTCTGCTATCGGAATCGGACGTCAATCGGAATTTAAAAAATGCCTAAATGCCTAAAAGTGTCGCATTGAGCTGTAGAAATTCAAATAGAAACGTTGGCCTTGATAATGGACACGTTTCTTATCATCGGTACGTCACAGTAGGTAGTAAAAAAGTGACACGCTCGTTTTCATACAAATGGAGCGACATGCCGTATCTATTTTGATCTATGTTTGTGTCTGTAACTATGTAGAATGTAGATGTTCTCCGCAATAAAATGTCTCTGTCGGGAATATCAAATTTCATGAAAATCGGTTCACCAGTTTCAGGCTGTGACGAAGTAACAAACAGACACAATTTCACATTTATAATATTTATTACACGGAAACAACTATGCCATTTTCTTACCTAGGTACTCTTATATACTTATATTTTCAATCAATATAATCTTACTGCGGCCCGGCAAGGGTCTTCGATAACCTGTTGAAGCGGCAATATTGCAATAACGGCACGGAAAATCTAGAAGGAACATCTGTATACGCATTAGTGTACACAAATATGACTGAAAAAGGTGATTACGTATTTTCCTACAGGTAGAGATCAACTACGATAACATGGCGCGCCCCTCCAAATGACTGTTTCAATGTGTGTAGTCACATCCTTATGAAAGAGTTTGTATGTAGTAAGTATTCAACCAATCACAGTACACGTAATATTTCAGTTAATGTCACTTATTACCAAGATTTGTTGATTAACTAATCATAACTAGCCTACCGCGCAAGACGACGCACTTCAAACGTTTTGACAACGCACTTCAAAGGTTTTGAATTTTGGAGGGGCGCGCCATGTTATCGTAGTTAATCTCTAAGCAACAATAGGATATTATAATATACTGCAACGTTTTGTCACCATACTGTACTCGGCGAAACATGGCGGTAGCGGCCATTAACTCCCTGTCAAAAACTTGTCATTTTCTATACGACGCCGCCATTGACAACATCTGACACTTCATTGTCAATCGCGGTTTTATAGAAAATGACAAGTTTTTGACAGGGAGTCAATGACCGCTACCGCCATGTTTCGCCGAGTACAGTATAGACTGTACAGTGTACACCACTGTATCACCAGTATAGACAGTAGACAATCTTATAGAAAATTATTTTCATAAATGTTTTTTGACAAGAAATTTTATCGGCTACAGCGTAGGCTACAGCTTTAATTTTGTAAAGCATTAGAAGCAAGCTTTTACAAGCTGCTCCGCCGAGCATAACCTGTTTTTTACAGTATCCCACAAGATTTCTGTACTTTTAGGTATAAAAGGTAGCTTTTACATTAAGTAATTCAAATTACAGTATGTGTTAGCTGTACTCTTTTGCGTAATATTTTTTATTGACGGTAGATCACACAATATCTGGTGCTTCAGCCACGCTATCATTGACGCTGTTTTGTCTGTATTCAAATGTCTTCGCTAGGGGCTTTTTTGTAAAAAATTTTCACTGACAGCAAATGTTGTGCAAATAAGAACATACGCCTAATATATATAAACATTTTGCTCTCACATTTAAGCTCGGTTAAACGCTCTGATCTACGTTTTATATTTTTAAATAGGTACTTTTGTTTCATGAAATATGATTTTGTCAGTTCAACCCCTTTTCCACCCACGTAATCCGCAAACATTATAATTAATTTCGTTGAAATCCTTTTAACTGTTTGGACGTGATAAAGCGTGCTGAAATTTATTTGTTTTGTTATCAAAACGTTTGATTTAACACGGGGAGTTAGTAATTAATGTGGTTTCTTCAATAGTTATGCTAGTTAATTTTTAAATGAGTTTTCTGATCCTAATGAATATAGCCCAGAGAAGAAATCTACAGGGTGTAACAAAATAAAGTAATACTTTAAGTTGTGTATCCCTTATATAAAGTTCTTTATTAATTTTTGTATGGGCAGCTCATGACTGATGAGTCTGACTTATAATGATAAGAGAGACCTCTTATAATTAAGGAGTTCACCGTGAAAGTAGCAGCGCTGAAAGAGTAAATTTTATTGTGATTTGTATGCGTCATGAGCTGCAACATAGGTACAAAAATTAATAAAGAACTTTATATAAAATATGTCTTTACACAACCTAAATTTTTAACCTCTTTTTAAATAAACTGTGTACTTACATTCTTAGGACGTAATTTTCGATGGTATGCCATAATGGTATGACACTTTATAGACACAGGTTATAATATAAGTATTCTTATTATAACAAACTAATTTAACAAATTCAAAAATCCCAAAATAATCTCGCACCAAAAACAATTTACAACAATTTCTAAATTAATAAATATCTGTCATTAAAATAGAAGTGTAACATCTTATAGTAGGGGAGGTCGCGCTCAGATTAAAAAGTCATTTCATACCGAGCGAAAATCGTTACAATATTAGGATTCCACTAATACATAACAGCTTTGATCGTCAGCCACTTCATAATGGGTGGAATAAAAATTGAGAGCATCTCAAAGTTGTTGTTGGGAATCGTATTGAATTGACATTAAAAAGATCCCAATTCGCACCCAATAAAGGTTCATCATCTAGATTACACACGTTTAGGTTCGGTAGGTGTTATTTTAGTTTTAGTATATAACAACAGATGGCGCTTTTAAAGTAAAATGTATATAATTCTTCTTCACAAATATTGACTATCGAATTAATTACTTAAAATTGCTATGTGAGATCATTTTATGGTTAATTCAAACGAAAATCGCCGTCAGCTGAATGTTTGCAGGTGGAAATATCGTCTACGCGACGCCCTAGGATACATTGCGCGCGAAGTAGGGCTATATTGGCCATAACTTATATCGCTGACTGACAGTTTTTCCACCATAGTATTAGCGACTGACGGTTTTCTTTATTATTTACAAAGCAGAAACATTCACCTGTATAAATTTTGTACGGTATGAGTACGGACTTTATATTCAAAAAATTTTTACATGTTCAGTAACGCGACTGACGTTGAATCTCCCGTCTGCAATACGGCTGACGGTTATTTTTTGGTTAAACATGACCTCAATAATCATCCATCAAAGTTTCATTCGGTATAAAATCACTTTTCGCAACTATTTTTTTTACAACTTTGAAATACTCTCAGTTAACATTCCACCACGGGTGCGACGACTGACGCTGATTATATTGTTTGATAAATATTAAGCTACCGCTGGACAAAAATTTGGTCGGTATGAAATGACTTAGAAAGCGCTAGCACTATCTCCCCTACTATTATGATGCATTTCAAAATTCAAATATCACATATTTTAGAGACAGTAACACATTTTGTTGCAAGATTTACTCGAATGGAGACGAGAATAATATTATTTTATGATAGAATAATAATTCTACCGTTCAAACACCAGTAGAATTGGCTTAGTTTGGCTCACTTCAGCCACGTCTCATGTATAGTGGAACATAATAAAAATAATCCTTTAAAATTTTCACATTCATTCATTTTCAACGTTCACTAAAACTTTTCACATTTTTATTTTACATTTAAAAGCCATTCAAACAACTTCAGGCGAGTATTTTGTGAATGTCGTCGTTATTTTTATGCGTATTACTAATTTATTCAACCAAACATACGTAATAAGGAGATGAAAACATCTTATTGATAGGAATTCATACTAATGCCGGCAACGCGCCTGCAGCTCTTCTGATGTTGCGAGTGTCCATGGGCGACGGTAGTTGCTTACCATCAGGTGGCCCGTATGCTCGTTTGCCCCCTTATTTAATAAAAAAAAGACGGGTTGCACTCCGGGAGTGCCGGCAGAAGTGAAAACTTGATTATTAACGTTGTGCATTATTTTTTTAAGCCATTTGTTATGAAAATTGATTAAAAAAAAAAACGATCGTTTTAATTAATTAATTGAAACCCTTACAATCGATTAAAAAATATCGACAATCGAAAAAAAAAGCTGCTGTCAGACAGACTGTCAGACACTTCTCGCGACAGTTGTCTTGACAGGAAACGCGGCCTTAATCAGCGCGTCTGCTAAAGAACTTATTTCCCCAACTGTACATTTCTGCTAAACAACTCATTTCCCCGACTATAAATTTCTGCTTAGCACAATTTTCCCCGACTGTACATTTCTGCTAAGCAACTCATTTCCCCGACTGTACATTTCTGCTTAGCACAATTTTCCCTGACTGTACATTTCTGCTTAGCACAATTTTCCCCGACTGTACATTCCTGCTTAGCACAATTTTCCCCGACTATACATTTCTGATAAACAACTCATTTCCCCGACTGTACATTTCGTTCGAGTTCGAGTTCGACACAAAACACTACTCTCCAACCGTCTTACGCTTTTTCTATGGTTTTTCGATCAACACGAAAATCTGACGCGAGTTTCCCAGTTTTTACCCATCCCACAAAAGTGCTCAACGCCGCTAAAGAAGTTTTCACTTCAAAAAACTAATATTATAAACGCGAAAGTGTCTGTCTGTTACCTCTACACACCCGAAACGCTGAACCGGTTTTGTTAAAATTTAGTATGGAGATTCTTTGAATCCCAGGAAAGGACGTAAGATACTTTTTAATCAGGACAAATGGATTGTTCCCTCTGGATAAACGAATTTTGGCTTAACGGAGTTGCGGGAGCGTCATTTAGTGAATATGGGCATTTCTCTGTAAGCTCGTTCATTTTTCCGGGATAAAAAGTATCCTATGACCTTTCCTGGGATTCAATGTATGTCCATACCAAATTTCAGTAAAATCAGTTCAGCGGTTTGGACGCGAAGAGGTAACAGACCGACAGACAAATACATTTTCTCATTTGTAATGTTAGTATGGATTGTGCAATGTGCAGACAGTGCACTTTCGAAACCATGTACAAGCAAATACATTTTTCCGCTTTATAATATCAGAATGAACTATTTTCATCAAAGCTTACAAGTAGACGTTCAAAGGCGGAACTTCAAATCGATACGTACAAAGTATGTTCAAAGTAAGTCCGTAATATTTCCGAGAATCTCAGATTATTCATTTCATTTTTAATATCTTGTTTAAATTACTTGTTTGAATGTTTGCTAGCCTAGTTTGCCTAGCGAGTAGCCTAGAGACACTCGAAGTGTAGGTTCGGCTCGATAGCAAAGGAAGCGTAATCCGTCTTCTTGTTCATTATTATGGGTAAGTCAGGACTCAGGAGGCTCGCAAAATATCTCTTGCCCACATCAAAAGGTCTTGCCCCGCCACTGATCGATAGTACCTTATTGTTGAGGTGAGTGATTATTGAATCTGTGAAACATCATCATTATAATCTCTCAGTCCGATAAATACAAACAAACTTTATCATAATAAACTACATTACTATATGAAAATAATGATGCAGTTAAGAGATAGAGTGATGTGTATGATATCATAATCTAATACATATTATAAAACAAAGTCGCTTTTTTTCCCTCATGCCCCTTTGTTTCCTTTAATCTTTAAAACTATAGCCTATATTTTATCACGCTAAGACTAACAGGAGCAAAGAAATATAGAGGAAAATGTGGAAAAAACGGGGGAAATTACTTAAAAGGGCTAACTTGAACGCGCTAATCTCAGAAACTACTGGTCCGATTTGAAAAATTCTTTCAGTGTTAGATAGCCCATTTACTGAGGAAGGTTATAGGCTTTATTTTATCACGGTAAGCCTAATAGGAGAATGTGAAAAAAAACTGGGGAAATTATTTGAAAGGGCTTATCTCGCGAACTACTGAAGCAATTTTTATATTATTTGGCACAGATAAGACATAGACCACGTGAAGGATCATAGGCTATCGATTTTAATCATTTTTTCAGTGGCTTTACTTATATTTTATACCCGTGCGACGCCGGGGCGGGTCGCTAGTAATGTTATAAATTAATCATTGTGCCTAATTCCTTATAATATTTGATAATCTTATATAATATAAAATTCTCGTGTCACAATGTTAGTCAGCGAACTCCTCCGAAACGGCTTTACTGATTTTTACCAAGTTTTATATGCATATTCAGTAGGTCTGAGAATCAGCTACTGGGTACTTTATATATTGATAAGATTAGATATATTGATAAGATAGATATTAACATTTGTTGAATAAATAATAGCAAATTATTACAACCTGAGACTGACGGCGACCATTGTTTGTGCGACGGGATAGCGATCGACGTTGCCATGGCGACATACTTATTTAGTAATTTCAATAAAATAATATGGGTGTAATACTTTATATTATGGCAAAGCAACGTTTGCCTGGACAGCTAGTCTTATATATAAAATTCTCATGTCACAATGTTAGTCCACGAACTCCTCCGAAACGGCTTTACTGATTTTTACCAAATTTTATATGCATATTCAGTAGGTCTGAGAATCGGCTATTGGGTACTTTATATATCGATAAGTGCATTTGTTGAATAAATAATAGTAAATTATTACAACCTGAGACTGACGGCGACCATTGTTTGTGCGACGAGATAGCGATCGACGTTGCCATGGCGACATACTTATTTAGTCACTTCAATAAAATAAGATGGGCGAAATACTTTATATTATGGCAAAGCAACGTTTGCCGGGACAGCTAGGTAGTATTATGTAAAATTCTCGTGTCACAATGTTAGGCCACGTACTCCTCTGAAACGGCTTTACTGATTTTAACCAAATTTTATATGGATATTCAGTGGGTCTGAGAATCGGCTACTGGGTACTTATTATAATAAGTACCCAGCACCCAGTAGCCAATTCTCAATATATTGATAAGTGCATTTGTTGAATAAATAATAGTAAATTAATACAACTCGAGACTGACGACGACCATTGTTTGCATGCTACGGAATAGCGATGTACGTTGCCATGGTGACATACTTATTTAGTCACTTCAATAAAATAATATAGGCGAAATACTTTATACCTTTATATTATGGCAAAGAAACGTTTGCCGGGACAGCTAGTATTATTGTAGAAGTGAGTACTTTGTTTGTAACACTTTTAGACAAAAACTATACTTAACCGTTCATCGTGAAATTTTGCAAATAGAGTCAACTACAGGAAAGAATATTAACTACTATAATTATTAAAAGTGGTAAAATGTACCGTTCCGTGGGATTTTATAAGTAATCAGGAGGCGCCAATTTAGAATAAGATGCCGGTGTCCTCATGCAACTTTAATGTATTTTCACCCACCCCAAAAAGTTCACACAGCTCTAAAGAATTTCTGATTTAAAAATCACTTTTTGTTTACCCGGAAAAAAAGACTCTTGTCCTGCTGGTATTTTGTAACACAAGAGTATCGACATGTGAATCAATATTCAATAATGATATTCCATAGAATGTAAGTCCATTACATTAAAAGCCATCGGCCGGACAGCTGACCACAAGGCCATTTCAGATAATTAATGTTTAACATAATACTGTACGTTTATAAAATTACAATTTACAGTATATAATCGTCATATTTTTACTCCTTTATTGATGAAAAGTATCGTGTTCAGACATACTTGATTTTTTTTATAATATAAGGAAGCAAACGAGCAAACGGGCCACCTGATGGAAAGCAACTTCCATCGCCCATGGACACTCGCAACATCAGAAGAGCTACAGGTGGGTTGCCGGCCTAATTAATGAAATTATTGATTTTGACTTTAGGTAAATCGTCCCATAATATGAGTTCATTAAAACTATAATGACAAGTTTCTGAGGTCTTTAGTTAGAGTTACAGGAGAGGAGAGAGTCAGAGAGTTAGAGGAGTTTAGTTGTTTGACTAACGCGAACGCCAAAAAGCTAAACTTTGCAATCAACATCTCGCACATGAAACCCAGTAGTGTATTAACTCAAAAAAGTGGCAAATTCACTTTAATCAAGAAAAAATACAAGCATTTTTGTCTCTACAAGATGATCTATTCCATGTTTTTGTAACTGCAATATTTCTGAATTTTTTTCATTTTACCACTGCGTCTTTTCTCCCTTTTGCCCTCCCTGCAACAGGCAACAGCGGCGTTTTTGAGATACAACCTGTTTACGTGTATCAAGGCGGAAAGGTTAGACAGTCAACACAATAATATTTTGAGATATTACTCTTTCGCCTACTCGTACATACCTAAAAATCTTGTTTTATTTTGACATAACACCCTGTTGCCTGGTTAAAACTTTTGTATTTTGCAATCGTCGTTGTATTATTTTAAGATACTACTGTATGGCACTGTACGGCAGCTTGTAATTTTGATATATTACCCTTTAGACTTTTTTTATTTGCAATTTTAATGTGTTAAATGAGTTAATTATACTGTATTGAGAATAAAAAACGTGCGTATAAGCTAAATAGGCGTGTATTAGTATCTGTAATTTTCATTTTAAGACTTATACCAGTATGGAAAAGGACTCAGAAATGTCCTTTCCATAGTAATTGTATCTAGGCCTAGTTTGTTGTTATCAAATACAGACAGTTCGTTATGATGTCTGATGATGCTGATGGTGCTGAAGCACGTGTCCCTGACAATTGTAGTCGTGTATCCTCAAACGCCTAGGTGGTCATTACGAGGTCTGAATAAAGAGATCCTGAAGGATGCTGTGATAATAGCATCCTGGGCACTACTGCCTATGGGTGGGGGGCCGAAGAGGGCGCAGAGTGGCTAAAACAATACCATGCAGGCAATTAGCGATGTGTGTATGCCGATGGTGCGGCCCCTTGGCCTCCATGCGGAGCGCATCGGTGGCGCCCGGAGATAAAACAGCTGCGAATTGCACGCATGGCTGCTGGGCGCCAAAATGTCAGATATAGAGGGAGGGGCTTTCGAAGCCAAGATGAGAAAGAAATTCTCCGGCTCCGATAGGTATCGTGCGACATGTCATGCCTTGAGACAGCATCCGAGGACCGAGATCCGAGCCGAGATCAAAGGAGGAGTGGCTTCCCACTCTGGAGCGGGGTGCTTGAGGGAGGCCCTATAAATGGGTAAGGTATAAGTTTCGCCCTGCCGGCCCACCACTCACCAAGAGTCTCGAATCTCGATCCAGAGCTGCCCGAAAATGTCGTTTCTGCCCTTTTTCAATCCAGAGCTGACTGATCACCACTGATAATGGCCCAGTCGTTGGACGACTCTGATAAGGAGGTTCCACCTGTGACCAGAAGTCAACGATGACGTACCTACCTTTATCTGGTTCTTGACAGTCTCTGAAGTTTAAGAAC
Organism: Lysandra bellargus; assembly: GCA_905333045.1. Taxonomy (NCBI): domain Eukaryota; kingdom Metazoa; phylum Arthropoda; class Insecta; order Lepidoptera; family Lycaenidae; genus Lysandra; species Lysandra bellargus. Next base: position 6,937,660 of record HG995333.1, read on the forward strand.
CACTTCAAGCAGCTGTCTGAGAGAAAGACTGCTGGAGCATTGGCATGGCTCCTCCCGAATCTCGAGGGTCCGAACCTTATTTGCCGCCGCCTTTACCTTGTCAGATAACTGATGAAAAAAAAAACTGTATTTTTAGATTTATAATTAGATACGTAGTATTAATTCTATGATTTTTTGAAACTTTAAAAACGCGTTTTCTCTAAACTCACTTTTTTGAGATAATACGGTATTTGGTTTCATGTGCGATCTGTCAGAAAAAAACATTTCTTAAAAAACAAATTTTTCTTTACATAAAAAGTAGAGATAACACAACTTTTAAGGATCATGGGATACAGAACTTCTAAGTCCCTACACAGTCCATATTTTAGTCCTAAAGTACCGAGGAACGTGAAGCATAATTAAAACTCCCTAGTACAGGACAAAAGACTATTGTGAGTATAACTCTCACGTGCGACGAACAAAATGCTCCCGCCAACAAATGACGAACTCTCGACGATTGCCTGCTATAACAGTGTTTCTCAACCTTTTTTATGATGCGACCCTCTTGGTATAAACAATTTTTTTCGCGACCCCACCCTTTGCTTTTTATCATGTACTAGATGACGCCGCAACTACTACAAAATTTGTTTAATGCGCAGGAACTGTAGACTTTTCGGGCATAAAATATGTATCCTGTGTCCTTTGCTGGACTCAAAGTACTTATACCAAACGAGCTTTTGCCCGCGGCTTCGCTCGCGTTAAGAAGTATTATTATATATAAACTTTCATCCCCTATTTTAACCTCTTGGGGTTAGAATTTATCAAAATCCTTTCTTAGCTGATGCCTACGCCATAACATCTACCAGCATGCAAAAATTCAGCCCGATCCGTCCAGTGGTTTGGGCTGTGCGTTGATAGATCACCATGTCAGTCAGTCACCTTTGAGTTTTATATATATAGATTTCAGCAAAATCGGTTCAGCCGTTTGGACGTGAAGAGATAACAGACATACTGACACATTTACAATATTATTAAGTTTGCTCTCAACCTTTGGTGACTGGGACCCATGACAGGTTTAAAAACACTGTCCTGTAGATATGTTGTAAGGAGTCCAGTTCGTTGCATTCATAGAACTGACTGTTTTTCTCAACTCTTTACGAAAATTGCTAAGAACGTTAACGAAAAATAATTGTATCTCAGCAAATATGGTTACTGTTTGCCAACCAAACAACCAACATAATATAATCGTTTACGTCCTCACTCTCAACTCCACCAAATATGCCACTAATAGATACTATCTATATATAATTCTGGAACTTAGTATATAATCAAAGCTTTGGAACGAACTGTCACCAGTAGTATTTCCGGACCTATACGACCTGCAAACCTTCAACAAGAGAGCGTATTCCCTCTTAAAAGGCCGGCAACGCACCTGCAGCTCTTCTGATGTTGCGAGTGTCCATGGGCGACGGTAGTTGCTTACCATCAAGTGACCCGTTTGATCGTTTGCCCCCCTTATTTAATAATAAAAAAGTGTCTCTCTGTTTGTTACCTCTTCACGCCCAAACCGCTGAACCGATTTTGCTGAAACTTGGTATAGAGATACTTTGAGTCCCGGAAAAGGAAATAAGATACTTTTTATCCCGGAAAATTGTACGGGTCACGCGAGATAAGCTAATAGGCTACTTGACCTATATTCAATTTCATTGAACAAATGCATATTTCTAGTAGAACTTGGCCTAGGAAACAATATTTCACCCTTTACATCAAATAAAAGCTTATGATTGATAAATAAAGTCGATTTGAAAATATGAAGTTATGAAAATATTATAATTTGTACTGACGAAAACGCTTCGGTACTTCCGATTTGGATGCGACGTCATCACACTAGTAATTTAATATCTTTTATTTATCGCGCTCGTTATATGCAAGTTTATTTGTACATAAATAATAAGAATAAGCCTAGAAAGGTTTGTAAAATATATTTTCTTGAATAGTTAAATAAAAAGTTTTAAATAATATTTCCATTTATTGTAGTTGGGAAATCAAATGGCCAAAACTTTTCTCAAAAAGTTTTCAACATTACAAATTATTTCTAAGTTCTTTCCTAATTTTTTGGCACTGTTAGACTCGTACGTTTAGGTTTATAAATAATTTTTAAATAAAAATTATAAAATACAAAAAATATGACGTCACACTATGGCGGACAGTGTTTTCGGCGCCATTTAAAAGGCATGTTTTTCAATCAACATTTTTATGGGTTTCTACTGTTTAAAATATTGAAACATTAGTTTCTTGGTGAAAATGAATGATTAAAAAGCGATAAACACGAAGAAAAAAATTAGGTCAAGTAGCCTATTTTGGCACAACGGAGTTACGAAAGTCATCTAGTAGAAAAATAAAAGCCAGTTTATACCACTTATTGATATCAACATAAGGACATTCCAAACTAACATGTAAATTAAACCTTTTCTGTACGCAAATAAAACCAGCACTTACCTATCCCCTTAATATTATAGTCATGTTCACGTTTCCTCAATCCCCTTTTAGCCGTGACGTAGACATAATTACAGTGTGAACCGAGCGGTATACATCATGTATAATAAATTTTCAATGTATAAACAAAAACATTTACGAGCGTCGCGTCAGCGTACTATTATAGTTCCACCGTTCCAATGAGTTTTTTAGTTCTTTTAAATATCTTGAAGGTTACATTAGACGATGTTTTAGGATTCATCACACAATGATATTCTATGTTACTAACGTAACATCACACGGCAGTCGAAGCGATGCGTCATGTTTTTCGCCAAAGCATATTCTATTACTAGATGACGCCCGCAACTTCGTTGCGCCAAAATTCGTTTATCGCGCGGGAACCGTATATTTTTTCGGGATAAAAAGTATCCTATGTCCTTTCCCGGGACTCAAAGTATCTCCATGCCAAATTTCAGCGAAATCGGTTCAGCGGTTTGAGCGTGAAGAGGTAACAGACAGACAGACAGACAGACGGACAGACAGACAGACACACTTTCGCATTTATAATATTAGTACTGAAGTATGGATTCTATTACTTCTATTATTTTAGTATTTTCTGCTAAGGGAGAGAGTAACAAAATTAAAAATTAACTAGATGAAACCCGCAACTATGTTGCGCCAAAACTCGTTTATCGCGCGGGAACCGTACATTTTTTCGAGACAAAAAGTATCCTATGTCCTTTCCCGGGACTCAAAGTATCTCCATACCAAATTTCAGCGAAATCGGTTCAGGGGTTTGGGCGTGAAGAGGTACCAGACAGACAGACAGACAGACAGACTTTCGCATTTATAATATTAGTATGGATTGTCTCACTAAAACTCGAGAACTTTTTACGGCTGAATAATAATAAAATTTTGACTAATTTTAGTGTTAAAATATTCGTGAAAATCCAGGGAAGGTTTATATTAGGAGGAAAGTTATTATACGAAGTTCACCAGGTCATCTCCTTGGCTAGCATAACAATAGTAGACATGGGAAAGAATTGACATACTGACAGATTTTATCGACAAAATGGTGGATTTCCATTGTCTAACTGTCACTTTGTCTTGTCTGTCACTTTGTCTATTCCGTAGAAAGAAACCGTTTCTATGGTGATCATGCTACGCGTGAGAGTGAACTTCGTATCTCTTGCCTAAAATATCCCACGAGAACTGTTCATTTTCACAATCACCTAAGCAATGCCATAAACGGTTTAAGCGATACTTAAATCGGTATCATAATAATATTTTTATGGGAAGATTTAGTAGCCGACGAATTGCAAACATTCAGTCAGAATGTTTGTTCATTTTCTAACCATTTTGAATAACAAAACCCAAGAGGCGTTCTTTTTAGTTTATCCGACTTTTACGACAGTACACGTTATATATTTATTACGGTTGGTAAGGGTGAAGTCAAACGAGCGTAATTTGTGAGTAGTACGAGTCGCAGAATTTCGGTCGTGTAAAAATCTTTTCATGCAAATCATGACTCACAAAATTACGCTCATGTGAATCAAACAGGAGTTTTGTATGAAACTGAATGCAGCAGAATTTCTGCCAGCCGAAATTCTTCGACTCACAACTCACAAATTACGCTCGTTTGGCTTCACCCAAGAGTTACAGTCACTTAGGCCGGTATAAATAGTCGGTACTCACGATGCATCTCGGTCTCAAGACGCGGTTCGGCTCTATGATTGGTCCAAATTTTGACAGCCAACCAATCACAGAGCCTGAACCGTGTCTTGAGACCGAGATGCATCTTGAGTACTGACTATTTATACCGGCCTTAGTGAGAATAACTCTTACATGGAAATGGCATGGAAACCGTACATTTTGCTGAGAGATTTGTTTGCTCCATGTAGGTGTGCAATTTCTAGTGGTTATAGACCACATTTTTCGCACACCTCAGCTGCAGGATTTTGGAACATGATGTTTTGAACGACAGCATTTTATACTCTACTAATATTATAAATGCCAAAGTGCATGGGCGTACCGAGGGGGAGCGGCAGGGGGGGGGGGGGAAGCTGCCCACCTGGAAGGTAAAATAAACGTCAATTTTCCTGGAAAGCAGGAATTCAAAACGTGTTATCTAGTCTGCGTAAAATGAAGTGAACAAAATATCTTCTAAGCCCAGGACAGTTCGAAAAGACTGATTTTTAAGCTTCCAGTCTGAAGTCTGAAGAAATTATGTGGAATTCTCATACACCAAAATTAATATAGACTCAAAAAGGAACAAAGTAAAAAAAATAACCGAACTTAATATTGAAAAATGGTATTGAAAAATTCTGTAAAAAAATCTTGAATATCAGCATAAAAATACACTTCAAATTCATCGACCTGCTAATTTTAGGGACAGCCTTGCCTTAAATCGGGGATGGCGGGGGTGCCAGACCATGCTGCCCCCCCTAGCTGAAATCCTGGGTACGCCCATGCCAAAGTGTACCTGTCTGTCTGTTACCTCTGCAGTCTGCACCCTTTAATCGCTGATCCGTTTTGGCTGAAATTTGGTATGGAGATATTTTGAGTCCCGGGAAATGAAATCTAGGATACTTATTATTCCGGAAAACGTGCGTTGAGTGCGTTTTTTTAGTTCTAAATAAGTACTGTTTTATTTATCTGAAGGTTGATAACTTGTTCAATGAACTTATATTATTATCATCGTCGATAACCACGTGGGTAACAATTTATTTATACACGATTTACCGACACGACCTAATTTTATTAATAACATTTTAACCTATTATGAGTTTGAAGTGGTATTATCATCGTCACGAATGGGCCAGTTTCACAAAACAACTCACATAAAACCGGCCTGACACAACACTGAGTGTCTAAACACACCAGGCCGAAAAAACGCGACCGAAGTTCGGTATGATTACGGTACTTTATTTACTACTTAAAAATAAATTACTTTATTTTTAAGTACTTTATTCGGTATTTTAAATTACTGATGACACACCATGCCGAAATTACGTCGCGTTATATTGTATGAATAGCGCATTGCTGGCGTAATCGTGCCGAACTTCGGCCGCATTTTTTCGGCCTAGTGTGTTTACGTTCGCGCAAATGAGCGGTTTTGCCGCTACACCTCGAAATCACAAGCGTTTGTAACGATTTATTTATATAGCGGCGCGGTCGTCATTACATACAATAATTGCTTGTGATCTCGCGGTGTAGCCGCATAACCGCGCGTTCGGGCGACCCTTGTGTTTGAAACTCCAGACTTAGTGATTTTATGGACCAGAAACTCGCAACACTGGAATAGTTCCATTCCAACAATTCAGTGTTTGCCAATGGGTGATGGCCATCGCTTACCATCAAGTGACATATCTGCTCGTTTTCTGGATACATTCCATTAATAAAATATCAAATGTCACGAGTGACCAATATCCATACCTATTTATAGGCTTTACATCTGTTGATGATTATGAAACGCCTAAAGGTGGATTTCTGATCCTCGCGGCACGCAGACTTCAAGAAGTACCCTAACAGTTTTGATGATAGGTTGAGTCAGTGCCAAAATTGTGGGTTTTTGGACACCTATAAAATCTAAAGTATAATAGCTACGATATTCAAACTTTGCGCATTTCATTATTTCACTCATGTCATTATATCCTAAAAAGTTCAAGTATCTGGCATTATCCAAACCAAAGTTACGAGGGTTCAAAAATACGACGAAACGTTTCGAGAAAAGGTAGGTAGTGCTCTTGCGCGCTTCGCTTGGCTCATCTTGGCGGGGGCACTCCCGTGCCCCCAGATTTAAACTGAGTTTAAATTTAAAATAGGTAAATCCACGCTGTTATAATATATCTTTTATTACAAATTTATACTTAAATTAATTTTTTTATACACTTTAAATTAATTTATTTAGGTTTAGATTTGACGATTCACTACGAACTTCTCAACTTTAGCAGTACTATCAGAAATGTTCATTTAATTAACCAATGTTGGTCAATTATTGAGGTATAATTAACTGAGTACTGTAAAACTCACTCAGCCGTGAGCTTCGTATTAATTTAGGCCCAACAATTCATAATATATCATATGGTGATATTAATTACATATATTGGTAAAATAATAGTTTTGATAGTTTGGTATATTCTTCAAATTTTTAGTCAAAATGACAGTATTCTATACTCGGTATATTCTGTACTCGGCGACACATGGCGGTAGCGGTCATTGACTCTCTGTCAAAAACTTGTCATTTTTATATAAACCACGATTGACAATGAAGTGTCAGATGTTGTCAATCGCGGATTTGTATAGAAAATGACAAGTTTTTGTCAGGGAGTCAATGACCGCTACGAATATGTTTCGTATAGGAAGTGACCTTATGTAGCCTATACTTATACTATAGGAAGTGACCTTATGGCCGTTTGTTTACCGCCGCACGTCACGGGATCGTCACTGATAAAAATTCAAATTAAATGCCACTTTATGACCTAGGTCCTAGGCTATAGGTTTAATTTTGCCTTACAAAGCAGTGGAGGCATGGGTCGCTAGACCATATCGGTAGAAAATGAAACCTACAGCCTAGGTCTAAGTTACAAAATATACTTACTTTTCTCATATGTAAAAAATTCTCTTGACAGAAAAAAAAAATTGTTCAACTACATAATATACCACCTGTTTTTCTCTTATTTTTGTCTACTCATTACCAAAATCAATCCATTAGTTTCAGAACTTAAGAGCCCGGGCTACCCTCGAAATTCTCATACATACGTAATACCAAAATCATTTTCTCATACGAAAATATTTAACATGTTTGAGTTATTTTTCAGCTTAAAATAGTAATTACCTAGGTTCCTGTACAAAAATTAATTTCAAAATATTTAAACACTAAAAAAATTTTTTTTGTGTATATTTTTTTTTACTAAATTTACTACTATATATTTAAACACTAAAAAATAGAGTAAAACACTAAAAAATATATACATAAATATTAAATTTACTACAAAATATTTCAACTCAAAAAAATATTTTTTAGTATTTAAATATTTTGTAGTAAATTTACTATTTATTTATATATTTTTTAGTGTTTTACTATATTTTTTAGTGTTTAAATATTTACTAGTAAATTTAGTAAAAAAAAAATTATACACAAAATTTTTTTTTTTGTGTTTAAATATTTTGAAGTTAATTTTTGTTCAGGGACCTAGGTAATTACTATTTTAAGCTGAAAAATAACTAAAACATATTAAATACTTTCGTATGACAAAATGATTTTGGTATTACGTATGTATGAGAATTTCCAGGGTAACCCGGGCTCTTAATATAACACATTTAAGAATTTTAAACACACTTAAAATTTAACACTTTCTATTCAAACTCGAGTTTAGAGGTTTATTTAGCAATCTCTTAGCCTTTTCATTAGGGCGCTGATTATAATTTTTGTAATTATAAGTTTTAATTACATGTCATGAGCCGAGCTGGGCGGCCACTATTTAGTATTTCCTATCTTAATTATGCACTAGGATTAGGATTAAGCTTTAAATATCAAGATTCCTAAGGGGGTTATGTTTTCAAAGACGAAAATGGGACGGTAAATATATATGAGACCTTTGAAAAGTTAAATAAAAACTGTCTAAAGACGATGTGGATACACTTTTTAAGAAGTCCTATCTAAAGGTAAGTTTCGAATCCTCGTGGAATTTGCTCTATGCCACTACAAAAGTAGGGGCAGCACCGACGTGAACTCCAGAGGTGAGAAACTATTTGACTTCTTACTTACTAATAACCTCCACACTTTGAATCAGGGTACTAAACCAACGTTTATCAACCCACTGAGACAGGAGGTCCTTGACATGACAGTATGTACAGGCCCTATACGACATCGCGCCTGTAACTGGCATGTATCGGACGATAACTCACTGTCCGATCATTGTTACATTAGGTTTGATATACATGACAGTATGCCTGGGAAAGAGGTAACTTATAGGAATCCAAAGGCCACAAACTGGAGTGTATTCAGAGAAGAATTGCAGATAAACCTCGCAGCAGTCAACAAAGCTGTCAAGACCGTAGAACAACTGGAACTAACGGTGGGAGAGCTGGAGCATAGCTTGAATGATGCTTACCTCAGAAGCTGTCCTGTTAAGAAAACGTCAAGTAAACGCAACGTACCTCGGTGGAACGGTACTCTGGCGCAACTCAGGAAAGAGACCCGAGCTCTATTTAACAGAGCCAAAAGAAACGGGAACTGGGACGCATACAGAACCGCCCTGACGACGTTTAATAAAGAGCTAAGGAAGGCCAAAAGACGCTCTTGGGTAAGGTTATGTGAGGAAGTGAATAACACCTCGCAAACCTCCAGACTATATAAAATCATATCTAAGGCCCCTAGCTCTCATCCCAGCACTCTGAAGAGGCCAGATGGTACTTATACTAAAACGGCGGAAGAAACGCTAAGATTACTAGCCGAAGTCCACTTCCCCAACAGTATCCATCTCGAAAATCACGAAGCCTTCTCTCATACGATTGTTAAAACAAGACCATCAGTTGACGATTGGAGAAGAGCTTCCGTGATCTTTAAGCCTGACCGAGTCACATGGGCAATTGACAGTTTCAAGCCTTACAAGACCGGCGGCGAGAATAATATATTTCCGGCTCTCCTACAGCAGGGCAAGGACATTATCCTTCTCTGCTACTGAAAATATTCAGAGCAAGTTTCGCGTGGGGCTACATTTCATTGGCATGGACAAAGGTTAGGGTGTCCTACATACCCAAGAGTGGGGACCGGGACAAAGCTCTACCAAAGTCATACAGACCAATTAGCCTCACCTCTTTCATGGTTAAAACAATGGAGAAGGTTGTCAACCTACACATAAGGGACACCTATCTCACTAAAATACCGCTGCATGAAAGACAACATGCCTACCAAAAAAGCAAATCTACCGAGACGGCCCTAATGGACTTGGTAGATCGGATTGATAGAGCAATTGAAGATAAAGAAATTGCGTTATGTGTCTTCCTTGATATTGAAGGCGCATTCGACAACACTTCAACCAGCTCTATCACTAATGGCCTGGCTTCAAAGAATATAGATCCAACTACTAGGAAATGGATCAAAGCCACGCTCGACAACAGGGTAGTCTCATCGACTATTATGGACCTGACACTCAAAATCAGGCTGACACAAGGTTGCCCACAAGGAGGTGTGCTGTTACCCCTGGAATGGTCCCTGGTAGTGGATGAGCTACTAAGGGAACTGAACCTCATAGGTTACTACGCTCAAGGGTACGCTGACGACCTGGCGATTATGGTGGTGGGAAAATGCGCATCTGTGGTCGCTGGGCTGATGCAGTCAGCACTAAGAGTCGTCGAGGATTGGTGCCAAAGGGTCAAGCTAACAGTAAACGCTGATAAGACGGTCTTGATACCTTTCACCAAAAAGAGGAAGTTGGAGGAACTAAGACCCCCAACACTCTTCGGGAAAACTATTAAGTTTGCGGGTGATGTCAAATATCTAGGAGTAATCCTAGACAAAGGACTCACTTGGAATAAGCACATCGACAATATTACGAAAAAGGCTAGATGTGCCCAGGGTTCCTGTTGGAAGCTTGTCAGCTCTAAATGGGGTATTCGGCCGAAGGCATGGCAATGGCTATATACAGCCGTAGTGAGACCGAGTACCACATATAGCTGCGTAGTGTGGCATAAAAAGGCTGAACAAGTAAACTGTAATAAAAGTCTAAACAGCGTACAGAGACTGGCATGTCTAATAATTACGGGTGCACTCTCGTCAACACCCACCGCTTCCCTCGAGGCCCTGATCAACTTGACTCCGCTTCCTCTGCTTGTTCAGATGGAGGCCAAAAAGGTGGCTCTCAGGGCCAGGACGGCGGGCAGGACGAACTGGGTCTCGACCCCATTTCGACAGCTGGAACAGTCTCTCAGTGAATCACCTGTCATGGCCATGCCATCAGATGCCATGATCAAGGTGCATAGCTTTTCGAAGCAATATCAGGTTTTTATACCTTCCAGGGAGGACTGGGAAAGGAAAATCCCAATCGATGTTCGCCCTAGCGACATAGTTTGGTTCACGGATGGATCAAGGAAAGACAACCGTGCGGGAGCCGGATTCTACGGAGGCAGGTCACCAAGGGGAAAATACGCCTGTTTGGGGGAGTTTGCGACCGTGTTTCAGGCTGAAGTCTTCGCTATCCTCGGTTGTTCACTAGAAAGCCTGGAGATGGCCCTAGTTAATAAAAAAGTCTTTATCTTCTCCGATAGTCAAGCTGCACTTAAAGCACTGACTGCCGCAGAAGTCTCGTCCAAATTAGTTCTGGAATGCATTGAGACGTTAAACATACTGGGAAGGAACAACAACATCCGCCTAGTATGGGTCCCGGGCCACAGTAACGTCCCCGGCAATGAAACCACTGACGAACTAGCTAGGCTTGGGGCCGGGAGTCTCATATATGGCCCGGAACTAGTCTGTGGTATAACTCCCAGTACCACAAAGCAAGTGCTCAAGGAATGGGGTCACAGACTATGCAGGGAAGCAATGGGCTGAGACCCCTGGCCTTGAACACTCCAAGGCACTAATTCCTGGCTTCAACAAGAAACTATCAGAATTAGTGCTCACCTTGGGTAGGGACCAATTAAGGATCCTTACCAGAAGCCTAACTGGGCACTGCAAGCTCAACAAACACCTTAACAGAATGGGTATTTGTAGCATAACGACTTGCAGATTCTGTGAGGAGGAGGATGAAACACCTATTCACCTTCTCCTCGACTGTCCTGCTCTACTACAAAGCAGGAACAGGCACCTTGGTCGCCACGAATACTCATCTACAGAGGAAATTTGTGGCACCAACCCCAACCATATCGTTCAATTTATGAGCAGTATTGGGTTGGGGCTGATTCTCTAGTGCGAAGGAGTCACAATAGATCCTCATGGGTCGCAGTGACGCCAGGGCTATAGCGACCTGCCTTCTCAAAAAAAAAAAAGCCACTACAAAGCGACCGTATAGGTCTCTAACTCGTTAGTATTTAGAAAATGAACCTATAATAGCCATAAAGTAGCTTTTAATTTGAATTTTTGTCGGTCGTGGTCGCGGCTTGCTGCGTTGATCGGAATGGTACCCTAATATAATATTTTTGCGTGTGAATGAGTGCAAAGTGACTGAATTTACAAGTGTATCAACCTCTAGGCTTTAAATTTTATATTATATCGTGGAATTTTATGTGGATACCTACATCAGTAACGAATATATTTTTTAAATTAAAACACAGTCGGCAGAAATTAGTTAAACACAAAAAATATATTAAACAAAATATTATAGTATAGTAGATTGCTACATATATAATAATAATAAATAATATAATATTTTTATTACTATTAGAGAGTTGAGAAGATACACTTCGTATTCTCCATATCATGTAGATCAAAGGGAGTACAAAATATTGTATTCCCTCAACAATATTAAATTTGATATTATTTTGTTTTATGAAAGCAAGCAAATTGTTGCTGGAATTAAAAAAGGTACGGTCCGCAGAATATTTTTTATAACTTTATTTCAATCGGAAATTATATTACTGCAATATTTTTACTTTAGAGGCAGCACCAAACAAAAAGTTTTGTTCGACGTTAGACAACATTTCTGTCAATGTTTTGTTATGACCTGAGCAACATGTTAAATTTTGGTCGGATTTTTTACTGTATACAAACACCCTCTACTCATCTGCCTCTTCAATTTATTAATTATTCAGAAATTCAGCACGCCCAATTTCGGACGTGGTTGAAAGTATACATTCTGTAGTGTATTGATAAATAAAGATGGCCGCCTACTACCAGTCAGCGTGAGGCTGGGACAATGTGGTTGCCAGACGTGAGAGCTGTCGGCCACTTGCTCCAGAGCCGCAGCCGATAGTAGTGTTCAGTGATACAGTATTCTGTGTTTAATTTACTCCTCCAATGAGAATGTACAAATTGTACACATTCAAATAGTTTACCAATGAACAACACTGAACTATAAGATAAACTATTGTAATAAAACTTCAAAAACTTGCCATAACATAGTCACAAAGTTATTATTTAATATATTTTACACGAATTATAATTCCATGATATTCATGTGGCTTAGACATCGGATATTATGCCGCTAAACGCACGGAGTACGGTATTGCGATGGGATGGCGGCGAGTCGTGAAATTGTTTCCGTCACATCTGTCATACTGATGTACAGACAGCATGTACCATCGAAGAAATTGATTTATAGGCAGTTGACGGTCTACGTCATTTGGTCGGCTTTTGTCAATTTAATGTTAGCTATGATCGGATGGGTTTGACGGAACGTGACCAAATTATTTAGGTCCTCCATCTGCCTAGGAATCAACTTCTGTAATCATCACAACTTTAGGATTTCTTTAGGAATTTAAGAACTTTAGGATACTGCGCACAAAGTAACCTGTTCTATGATTTTCAAATAATGATTGACTGCATGCTTTTTTAATTAATTGTATAATTTTTATAATATACGTAACGGTCGAATTGAGAAGCCTCATTCTTTGAAACCTCGGATAACTTCACCGTTTGTGAAACAATTTTGATGATCCTTTTTTTGTTGGATAGAAGATACTTCACATGATTAAGTGGTCCCATCACATAGGAAAAGGAAATACTTTTTGAAGTTTTTTTTTTTGCTTAAATTATTATGTCCATCGAAGATAATATCGCTGAAGACATTATTGGGCTGATAAAATATATTCAGAGGCTCAGCGAAGCGTGGCAGGTAATTTTTTCAGTCGGTTGGCTGGAAGAAATTAGCATGGTCGCCCCCTAGAAATTACAGATTTCGCTGACGACAAATGACGGGGATGAAATACAATGTCGTAAATATACATTTTATTAAATTATCGCTTTTTATTTAAATTAACTTTTCAAGTTTTGTTTCATGTGAAAACGATGACGTCCGCAACTCCGTTACGACAGAAGTCGTTCAATTTTCGTGTTTTTTTTATCAAGCCACTTCATGACTTGATTATACTAAACTTATATATTAAGTATACAAATGCGAAAGTGTCTGTTTTTTTTTTTTAATTCTAATTTAAAGGGCTTTATCGCTAAGCGATTAAGTCGCCCTGGTAAGTAATCACAATATATTATATCATAATCTTAACTAATAAATATAAATATAAGGCATAAAAGCTTTCCTGTAATAAGAAAACTCCTATGGTTACCTATTGATGAGCTGCAATAGCAACCTGATCTCCTCAGAGAGCGGAAAGGCCAGGATACCATTACAGCCACCTACTTGATTTAAAGTTTTATACATTATTTCTCTAATATGACTGTTCCGGACATATTCCATCAATATATGATATATATCTTCAACGACGTTACATGTTCCACAGTTGGGTGAGGTAGATTTTTTCATAAGAAAGGAGAATTTATTGCATGGAATGTGTCCGGAACGAAGTCTTATAATATTTACAACATCTATTCTACTCAATTTAGATTCATTAATCCAAGGGGGTTTTGGGGGATGCGGCTGGACAGTGCGATACCATATACCTTTTTCCTCTCACCTTTCACAAAAGTATTCCTTAAACAAGTTATCACAATACAATTTATATGAGAAGGTATGATAACTAAAAGACGGTACTTAATCTACAAGTAGTCCATCTGAAGATGCTTCCTTTGCATATTTATCAACTTTTTTGTTTCCTTCTATACCTATGTGGGATGGAACCCATTGTGATATTACAGTTTTGTTTAGATGTGCGAATTTCAAGATTAAATCCAGAATTGAGTAGGCTATTGTTGTACCTCGAAAGGTCGAGGTGCAACGAGCCAAATGGAGCAAAGCACTTTTAGAATCGGTAATTATTACTATATTATTTATATCCAAAGAATGTCTGTTTATCTATCTCTATATCTTCACGCTTTAACCGCTGAACAGATTTTGTTGTTTGTTATGGTGATATAAACAAATTTTTACACAACGGAGTTGCGGAATGCGGGCGTCATCTATACCTACTATAGTGTACTCGGCGAAACATGGCGGTAGCGGTCATTGACTGCCTGTCATAAACTTGTCATTTTATAGACAAAGCTGCGATTGACAACATCTGACACTTCACTGTCAATCGCGGTTTATACAGAATATGAAAATTTTTTGACAGGGAGTCAATGACAGTGCAGTGTCAGATGTTGTCAATCGCAGTTTATATAGAAAATAACAAGTTTTTGACAGGGAGTCAATGACCGCTACCGCCATGTTTCGCCGAGTACAGTATAGTTAATAATAAAGACTTTACGTCAATAAAAATGGATCTTCCTTCAAAGCAATGAGTGTATTAGTAAAAATGTTACACGAGTAGGGTACGAAGTAGGGTCAGACTGGGAGAGCCCTTAGTGTCACTTACCTGTCACACTAGAGCCCTTATTTATTATTGTTTTATTTTGTACTATCTGCCCTTCGAAGTTCCACAGCTACGTGAATAGAGTATGCCAAAGGAACATTATATATTTTTTAAATAATATAATGTTTCCTAGTGCTACTACACTATCTATACTAATATTATAATTGGGAAGAGTTTGTTTGTTTGTTTGTTTGAACGCGCTAATCTCAGGAACTACTAGTTTCTTAATAATTTAACCAAAAAAGTTTTATGGTTTTGGTGTCATCAAACTATGCTAGAGTTAAATAAAATAATATTATAAATGAATGAATTTTTTAACCCCCGACAAAAAAGAGGGGTGTTATAAGTTTGACGTGTCTGTCTGTCTGTCTGTCTGTCTGTCTGTCTGTCTGTCTGTCTGTCTGTCTGTCTATTTGTCTGTGTGTGTATCTGTCCGTGGCATCGTAGCATCCAAACGGGTAGACCGATTTTGATCTAGTTTTTTTTGTTTGAAAGCTAACATGATCGAGAGTGTTTTTAGCTATAGTTCATCATCATCAGCATGCTCAGTGCTGGACAATCAGGGTTTATCTGGTTCATGTCCGTGGCATCGTAGCATCCAAACAGGTGGACCGATTTTGATCTAGTTTTTTTTGTTTGAAAGCTGACATATTCGGGAGTGTTCTTAGCTATAGTTCATCATCATCAGCCTGGTCAGTACTGGACAATCAGGGTTTATCTGGTTCATGCAAGGCCATTAGCAACTTGTAGTCATTTGATGGGTTTTATATTTTATTCTAGTTCATGACATTTGTGAATATATACAACATAAGTATACACATATAATAATGGAAAGTTGGCCTGGTGCTGCACCATCACCTGGTAATCAATAGGATATCCAACTCCTCACCAACTTAGAGCAGAGGTTTCGTGTTTGGGGTCATTTTAATTGCGACAACCAGTAAGAAGTAGACAAACAGTAAATATATTTACAAGCATCTGCTGCTGCAGCATCACCTGGATTCTATAGGAACCGAGCTTCGTATGAACCCAAAGTGGAGGTTTCATATTTGGGCTCATATTAACAGCCTCATCGAAAAGGACATTGATAGATGGTAATCACGAGAATACTTATGATTCTGTTGTTAGGAATTATTCTGCACTATAGCCAACACAAGTTTAAAAAGTATGAAATAAAATTAAATTAAGAAATTTAAAAAAACCCCCGCCAAACAACTTTAAAAAGTAATGAAATAATATTTACTGCCTTTAAGTTCAAATAATTCCTAACTTGTGTAAAGTAATATTTTAGTCCATAATTGTTGTCAAGGTGTGTCGGGGGACCGCTAATGTAGATGTTTGATTTCATTTCACAATCAATTCATAGCGAACTGAATCGAGACAGTCAGCGACTTGGCGGTTGTATGTTGTAGTCTACTTGGCGGTCCCCCGAAACACCGTGACAACAATTATGGACTAAAATATTACTTTACACAAGCTAGGAATTATTTGAACTCAAAGGCAGTAAATATTATTTCATTACTTTTTAAAGTTGTTTGGCGGGGTTTTTTTTTAAATTTCTTAATTTAATTTTTCTCTCTTAATTTAATCTCTCTTCTTCTCACTAGTATAAAATAATACTTATGTATTTATTAGTATTATTATTAATAAATTATTATTATAATGACATACTATATTTATTATTTATTAACTTTCCCAACGTTTCAGACATTAAAGACTGAAAAAACCCTTAAGCCGTCTGGAAAAACCTGTACGTGAATTTGAAAATCGAATTCGCTGGCGCAAACTTTTTAATAGTTTAGACGGTTAAGTGGCTCACAACATGGAACTATAATGCTGGTCACTAGCTCCGATACAAGTTATAATGAAACTAAAACTTACATTCGCGATTTGCCTATAGTGGAGTCCCTAGCCAACACGTTTACTTTATCGCTTCTAAAAATCACTTAAAACTGTATGGAATTGACATGATATGACATGAGTCTAATGTCGACTTAACATTATCGAAAATTTATGTCAATTAGGTAGAGATCAACTACGATAACATGGTGCGCCCATCCAAAATTCAAAACGTTTGAAGTGCGTTGTCAAAACGTTTGAAGTGCGTTGTCTTGCGCGGCAGGCTAGTTATGATTAGTTGACCAATAAATCTTGGTAATAAGTGACATTAACTGAAATATTACATGTACTGTGATTGGTTGAATACTTACTACATAGTACATACAAACTCTTTCATAAGGATGTGACTACACACATTGAAACGCCATGTTATCGTAGTTGATCTCTACATATAATTTTGGTTGACGATTCTATAAGGAAATGACGCAGAAAACGTGCTGTTTAAGCCCTTATTAGCTGTGAACGAAGTTCGACTAAAAATGTTTTTAATTCCTTACCTACATTATAACCAAGAAGAATCCTTAGAAAATGAATGAGTAAATCTATCAATAAGATATTTAATGCAATATTTACACGCTAGAGGCATCACTAGTATATAAACGATAAGCAAGACGTTCTGTTCAACAATATAATAATAATAATATCTATGTACCCTTCAAACCACGTCAGTCTGGCCCCGTGCTAAGTACCTGAAGGACTTGTGTTACGGGTACCACACAACGGAAATATATTTAATACTTTTATACTAATACATAATATATTTAAGATTTTTATTATATAATACACATACTTATTTAATACACATCCATGACCCAGGAACTTTGAAAACTTTTTATTCCATCGGCGGGATTCGTACCTGCGACCTCCGGCTTGAGCTACCAACAGCCCACCAACTGAGCCACAGAGGTCCTCGAACGTCAACGATTGACAACGTTTCTGTCAATATTCTGATGTGGTTCTATCTAGCTAGGAATCATTTTATGAAAATGATTCCTAGCTAGATCGCAGATTTATCGCCCCCGAAACCCCATATATACTAAATTTCATGAAAATCGTTGGAGCCGATTCCGAGATTCCAATTATATATATATATATATATATATATATATATATATATATATATAATATTTATTTACTGTATGTGTATGTTAGTTTTTATTATTCGTAGCTGTGCGTGCTCTTCACCCACCTTCGCGTAATTATCTCTATTACATTATATCAATCAACAAGTCGAATTTTTGACTGATCGACTATTCTTTTGGTTTTTTATCAACTTGCACCTTACACCTCATTAGACTCTTTCATAAATATCGATTTTCGAATATTAGACCACGCTTACCAACATTCTTAGTAAACAAACAAGTGAAAACATGTCGAATACTGTTGATTCACCAAATACGTCACTCAATAACGGAGCCCCCCCATACAAATTCAATTGAAGACACGAGAAGATGAAGTGGCAAACTATCATTTTATCACAAAGAAAATAGGCATGATGACTATTTTTTCTCATTGGTAATTAAAAGAACTTTCAAAAATAGAAACATCGGTGAAAGAATGACTCTGATATCTTAAAATTTCACCAAGATATGACAATTCAAACATCTCATAAAAAGACGTGCCCAAAATGTTCCATACAAACTGCTACTCGATTATGACGTCACCATAGAGTAGCTTGTAGCAATTGCAGGAGAACTTTGTTTGATAGCTATATTATTAATTATTGCGTTTATGAAAGTGGTTTCATAACAAAAGTTGCTTTAAATTACATTATTAAGTTATCGAATGGTATACAAATATTAAGAAATTTAATTTTAAAAAATCGACTTGGATTTCAAACTTTAAAGGCACACAACAAAAAAAAATAAACAAAAGCTTTCAATCTGAAATTTTGGAAACACTTATTTTTTACCGTTATTTCTTTATTTTATAAACATAATTCGCTAATCTTTTACCTTGTCATCATCCCTATTACTCATTTTTCCCTTATTCTATGAACAGACGTTGTAATTTACCTACTTCATCATATGGCTAATATATCTAGCTAAATAGAATCCACATTTTTTTATTTTTTATCATTTTCCCGGTCGGAAAGCCGCCGTTTGTGAAAAAAAAACATTCAAATTGTTAGTTACCCACTTCAGCCACAGACGTCTTCAATTCCGGAGTGGATTTGTACGAAATGCAAAGTAGGGTGCCCACCCGACCCAGAACATTAAATTTATTTATATAATTTGCAAATAGAGTGATTTCGGCTGCGCAATCGGTTCTTGTATTTGACGTGGAATTTGAAAGTGATAATGTGCTGAACTTTATGTGGGCTACAGATTTTGAAACGCAGGATATGGCGGCTGGCGCATATATTATACTTTGAAATGAAAACCTTCATACCAACTAAATAATCTCTGAAGTGAATTTTTTGTTTGGTACTTTAGGTCCTGGAAAGATGTACGACTCCTGAGGGATAAACAAGTTTCGGTACAACCGATTTGTGTGTAACTAGATAACGCCCACAACTCCGTTGCGCCAAAATTCGTATATCGCGCGGGAACCGTGAATTTTGCCGGGACAAAAAGTATCCTATGTCCTTTCCCGGAACTCAAAGTATCTCCATACCAAATTTCAGCGAAATCGGTTCAGCGGTTTGGGCGTGAAGAGGTACAGACAGACAGAGAGACAGACAGACAGACAGACAGACAAACGGACGGACAGACAGACACACTTTCGCATTTATAATATTAGTATGGATGTTACTTTTGGATATAGTTCGTCACCTAGAACAATCATCAAAATCGGTTCATGGTTTAAAAGTGAGGAGGTGACACACATAAATGTTTTTGAATGTAATAAAGCATGGATATAAAATAATATATTATTAAACAAGCTAAATATTAGCACTTACCTCATGGATACTAGAAAGAAGAAATGTTAATGTTTAACGATTTCCAAAGGATTACTAAAGTAACACAAGCAAGAAAATAAAAATGACATCGCTAGGAAATAAAAATACATCGACTCCATAATTTAATTGAAATTCTATCATCTTCGACAATTCTATTATCAAGCTGCCAGCTGCGAGAAGGCTCACATGAAAAAATATTGTCATCTCGCGAATGTGTAATGGCAGTTTTCGCACAATTGACAGAACGAACCAGTAGGCCGACTTTAAACAAGCGGAAAAATCGGCGCGTTATCGCACTTACTTGGTACCGCTGCAGTATACTGTGAACGGCTTAGCAGCGCGTTAACCCGCCCGATATGACATATTATTACGTCGAACGGCCTATCCACATCTCCACGTCCCGAGTTCACGACGTCGTTAACGTGGAACGGTGCGGTAACGTGACACGGTACGTTGACGTGATGTGAAAATTTACGTCAACGTAACGTGAAAGTGCACGTCACGGTGTAACAACATTTTACATCTTTTTTTCTTAAATCTCTCATCCTCTTCTTAACAATAGCAGAAGTAGAATACGTATTATGCGATCCATATCTAGATAAGACGTAGTGAAGAATGTAGCAGTCTTAGGCATGGTGACGTACAATGTTGGCACATCATGACATGCATTTTTACGTTACGTTGACGTAAATTTTCACGTCACGACAAGGTACCGTGCCACATTACCCGGTGCGGTAACGTGGCACGGTACTTTGTCGTGACGTTGATGAAGTCGTGACGTGGACATATGGACTTGTAAATTTTGAGAACACTTCTAAGTCGGCCTACTGGTTTGTTCTGATTGTGGTTTCCGTTAAATTAAATGTCACTATCTGTTTGTGACGTCATCGGTTTTGTGCCACAGTTGTGGCATATCGGCATATTATGAGTAAAAATCTTGTGATTCAAATTATTCTTTACTAGCTGTTCCGTGCGGCTTCGCCCGCGTAATTTAGGAATTTCACACAACCATACATTTTTCCGCAAAAATCACATGGTCTATTCTTCAAATTTGCCAAATAACATAAAAATAGCTCAAGTAGTTGCGATAATAAGCAATTTCATATAATTTCCCCCGTTTTCCTCTATTTTTTCGCTCCTGTTATTCTTAGCGTGATAAAATATAGCCTTTCTTGATAAATAAGCTTATCTTAAACTGAAAGAATTTTTCAAATCGGACCAGTAGTTCCTCAGATTAACGCGTTCAAATAAGCCCTTTCATATAATTTCCCCCGTTTTTTCACGTTTTCCTCTATTTCTTCGCTCCTATTATTTGTAGCGTGATAAAATATAGCCTATAGCCTTTCTCAATAAATAGGCTATCTATCGCTGAAAGAATTTTTCAAATCGGACCAGTAGTTCTTGAGATTAGCGCGTTCAAATAAGCCCTTTCAAATAAATTTCCCTTTTTTTTCTACATTTTCCTCTATTTCTTCGCTCCTATTAGTCTTAACGTGATAAAATATATCTTATAGCCTTTCCCGATAAATGGGCTATATAACACTGAAATAATTTTTTAAATCGCACCAGTAGTTCCTGAGATTAGCGCGTTCAAACAAACAAACAAACTAACAAACTCATCCGCTTTATAATATTAAGTATAGATTATACAGTATACCTACACACAATAATGTAGTAGCGAAGAAATTAATTATAGGCAGTTGACAGACCCACGTCATTTGGTCTGATTATGTCAGTTCAATGTAATTTGTGATGTGTAAGCTGGGTATGGCAAAACGCGACCAAATTACGTAGGTCCGAAACCTGCCTATGAATCAACTTCTCTGATAGTACAATGCAATATACAGAATTACAATTACTTATCCCATGCTTAATATATACCTCTATACTTAATACTGATTACTTCAAAGATTTATCAAATAAAAGTACAAACAGTTAAGACTATAGCATCGTTCTTTCAGATGTATTGAATATACTCGAAGGGTAGTTTTTAGGGTTCCGTAGTCATCAAGGAACCCTTATAGTTTCGGTCTGTCCGTCCGTCTGTATGTCTGTCCATCTGTCTGTATGTCCGCGGTTTTGCTCAGAGACTATAGGACCTACAAAGCTGTAATTTGGCATGAATGCACATATTAATGATGGCGACAAAATGGTACATAAAATCTTAAAAAAATATTTTTTTTAATGGTACCTTCCATACACATCAAGTGGGGATGAAAATATTTTTTCGCGTCCAGCCCATCGTGTGGGATGTCGTTGGATAGGTTTTTTAAAAATATTATGAGTATTCATAAATCATTTTCCGATTTAGGGATCCATTTGTGAAATATTAAGTTTTAAAGTGGAAAAAATCGTTAGACTCCAGTGTCCCCCCCTTCTACCAGCTAAACAGTTGCTTCTGGAAATGTGAAAAAATTCACGGGATTAGGAAATATGCTGAATTTATAAGAAAAACTATCACGGCTACGAAGTCTTCATAAGTTTTTGAGTTATAGTCGATCAACTAAAAAAAATGTATTCGGCGAAGTATAGGGGAACTTTTCGTTCAAATTCCTTGAAAGTAACTGAGATGATGTTGTTAGTAGTGTGAAACACGTTATAAATGTACATTCATTGACCATATAAAAATTATCAAAAACTAGTGGTACTACGGAACCCTATATTGCGCGTGGCACGACACGCACTTGGTCGGTTTTTTTTATTCGTAGCGAGCATAGCATTTGAAGAAATGTAAGCGCAGCGTTGTAGCAACAAAGCGAAACATCGTAGTAACGTAAGCATAGCGTTGAAGAGATGAAAGCATAGATCGTAACGACGCCGTAGCAATTCGTAGCGGCGTAGCAACTTCGTAGCAATACAGCGCAACGTAGAAACGCCGTAGCGACGCAATTTTTCGTTGTAGCGATGCAAGCGTTTAACGACGTGTGCGTTACCCCAGCCAGATGTTGTCGATTTCTTCAACATTTTTCATACTGATAATTAAAGCGCAGGCTCCTATAAATGTGCCCAAATTTTTATAATTAGTGCGCTTGTAGTTTTCTTGAAAAACTCGAAAAACAGATCTGGCTGGAGTAATGTTTGTAAACGTTACCCCAGCCAGAAGTTTTTTTTTTCTAAGGCATATTTTGAGATAAAAAGTATTCAAATAATTTAAGCGATGCAGAGCGTTAATTTGGGCACTAAAATTTTGTCTGTAGCTTGATCCATTGTGAAGATATTCAAAATCCAACTGGGGTAACGTTTGGCGATTTTTCAGATCTCGAAGACAATGGATGGATGTCTACAATTTTCGGCACACGAGTCCTCGCAACTTTACTCAAATTTGCGCATTAATAAAAATAAATAATCATGCACCGTTTAGAAGTTATTTGATGTTTTATAAAAACCACTTAATAACGTCCTAGCACTTTTATTATACCGTCTGAAGACCTAATTCAAATTGCATATTAAAGCTTACATCTGGCTTAAATTAGTGACGTAATTTTCACCAAGATCCAGTCGGTAGTTATGTAACAATGACCAAAACTTCTTCAGAAAAGTGCACAACGCTAGCGAGGCTATTTAAAATCGTTATTTTGTATGTATGCTATTCCTTAGTGATACCTATAATTTAAGCGGTACTTTAACTTTATTTAGGTAAATTTTTACTTAAAATACTCAATACTTTAAGAAAAAACGGGAATTATATGAAATTAACAAATAACGCTTGACAACCCTACCGAGTTAAGATTGTCATCAAAAAGCGGCGTTTTCATACATCGAGGTGACATTCTGAAATATGTAGCACAATGTTTCTATCAAAAGTACAGGTATGTAGGCAAGTGTTAAAAATATGTTATTACTAGCGGCCCGGTACGTGCTTCGCTACGTATAAAGTGAAATAATGTATATATTAGTGATCGAAGGAAATAATACAAAAATCAGTTAAAAGATCGGTTCATTTCTCAAAAAAATATATTACTTATTTGCTAGCTATTTAAGAACTTGATCCAAAACATTTGGATAAACAATATTTTTTGTTTTTCCATTTTGAGCGCGAATTACTTTCCACTTCCACTTACGTTCGAGAGTGGGTTATCCCCAAACGGCTGGGGGTGCCCACTCTGGAACAGGCAACATAAAGTTGGCCATGTGAAAAATATGATTCTTCCAAATTCACACCACAAACATTAATTGTGAGTATCAGATGGCATACGATAGAGAGCAAAGATCGAAAACAAACATGCCACACGACGCGGTGCGGCGCCGCATCGGAGGCCATCTCGCCGGACTACCGGCCACACGGTGAGTGTGGCGCCACAACGTTTTGCAGTACTGTAGCAGAGAAGGACTCGAGCTCCACCAATATATACACTCCTCCCCGCCTCGTCTCGATTTCGGTGTCGGAGCGTCGGAACTAGGAGCGCACCGGACGGCGCCGTATGCCATACCATACATTTTTATATGTAGGAAACCGGAGCGGCACTGGTCAGGCGCCGCGCCGCCGCCGCACCGCATCATATGGCATTGCACTTATGCTGATGGAAAAACCATTGTAGCTCACGAATAATTTCTCGTCTTGTATATGAAATAATTGCACAACGTTGATCCAATTCACGATTTTCATCATCAATAAAATAAATTTGCAAAAATTGATGATCAGCGTCGGTTTACGGCAATAACGAACGATGATAAATCTGGCCCCGAATCTGTAACATATTGTATGCAATTTTTTTAGTAACCGCAACACTAAGGATCAATTTATACTACTCGTAAGTCGAAGCGCATCGAAGCGACTCACTAATATTATACATAACAATTAATTCAACGTTAACTCTAACGCACACAGTCACGTGACATTGGTGACCCTGATGTGGTAGTGATGATGATGAATGTAATTTGCACAGAAGCATATGCTTTCAGTTCTTAAAGCAGCGCCCCAACCCCCAAACTTGTATCTATAATGGTTTCGGAGTTCTTTTCTTCTAAACGGTGCATGATTATTTATTTTTTATGAATGCGCTAATTTGAGTAAAGTTGCGAGAACTCGTGTGCCGAAAATTGTAGACTTCCATCCAGTAGTCTTTGAGATCTGAAAAATCGCCAAACGTTACCCCAGCAGGATTTTGAATATCTTCACAATGGATCAAGCTACAGACAAAATTTTAGTGCCCAAATTAACGCTCTGCATCGCTTAAATTATTTGAAAACTTTTCATCTCAAAATATGCCTTAGAAAAAAAAAAAACTTCTGGCTGGGGTAACGTTTACAAACATTACTCCAGCCAGATCTGTTTTTCGAGTTTTTCAAGAAAACTACAAGCGCACTAATTATAAAAATTTGGACACATTTATAGGAGCCTGCGCTTTAATTATCAGTATGAAAAATGTTGAAGAAATCTCTGGCTGGGGTAACGTACACGTTAACGACTTAGCTATATTATATACTGTACGGGCATAAATATTTAGCAACTAGATGATGCCCGCGACTTCGTTGCGCCAAAATTTGTTTGTCCCGCGGGAACCGTACATTTTTCCGGCAAAGAAATATCCTAATAAATGTCCTTTCCCGTGACTCTAAGTAGCTCCATAGCAAATTCCAGCTAAATCGATTTAGCGATTAGGTTGGGCATGCGGCATTAATAAGTAACAGACACACTCTCGAATTTATAATATTAGTTTTACATGTCGAGGGTCACCATATTTATGTGGGAATATACGTGGAGGTTACAAAGGAAGATCTTTCGACCAAGCGAGGTGATATGCTCGGTCAGGCCGAAGCCCACGCCTATGATTGATTTCAGATCCATACTAATATCCATACTTCCATACTAATATTATAAATGTGAAAGTGTGTCTGTCTGTCTGTCTGTCCGTCTGTTACCTCTTCACGCTCAAAGGGCTGAACTGATTTTGCTGAAATTTGGCATGGAGATACTTTGAGTCCCAAGAAAGGACATAGGATAGTTTTTTCCCGCAAAAATGCACGGTTCCCGCACGATAAACGAATTTTGGCGCAACGGAGTTGCGGGCATCAGTGTTGTAAATATACCAACGCACTTAGAAAACTTTGATAGTGCAATGCAGGAATGTGGCGCTAATTTTGAGTACCGCAACAGAAAATATATTAACATCGCGTGAGAAAACAAATCTTGATAGCCATAGGTTGTCTCTACGTGTTCAGTGACCAATCTATACCTAAACATGACAATTCCGAACCATTGTCACAATATGTTAAGTCATCAATTAAATACCTATCCGTTATGTGTCCGATAGTCACACTTCATAAATCATGCCATAGACAGTTACAGTGTTTTGATTTTAGTACCCATTGGTACTGGTTTTACGAGTATGTTACTGTAAAGTGGACTATGATTTTGGCTCTCTTAAATCTTACTCCTGATGCAGTTAAAGAATGATGAAAATACAATCATTTTGATGAATGAAGAAAAAATCATTAATGATAATTCTGTAGGATGTGTATAATAATATTAATAATAATAATATCTATGGACGCTTCACACCACGTCAGTCTGGCCCCGTGCTAAGTACCCGAAGGACTTGTGTTACGGGTACCAGACAACGGAAATATATTTAATACTTTTATACTATACATATATTTAAGATTTTTATTATATGATACACATATTTAATATACATCCATGACCCAGAAACTTTATAAACTTTTTGTTTCGTCGGCGGGACTCGAACCCGCGACCTCCGGCTTGAGCTCAACGCGCTCACCACTGCGCCACGAAGGTGTATAAGTCCCTTGTATGGATTTCACCGTGAAACTTTTTTTTAAATTTGTATGAGTAAATTCGTGCAGCGCTGGGGCGATTTTTTGGCAAATTTGCAAAAGTCGTTGAACAAAATTAGTTGTTCAGAATGACCCGCTATAAGTCTACCCTTTTTTCTTACCCTGTATAATTGTACATACTACAGTTATATGCCTTGCCCTATCTGATACACTACAAAGATAAACGACAAACAAGGAAACTTCTTTAGTATTTGGGAGTGAAAACGGTGTAAAGCTTAAAATGTATTGTTGTACATTTTGAAGTTGTAGACAGTATACAGGGTGTTGCACAAAGGCTTCGTATATCCTGAGCTAATGGAGCTGTAATTGGAGCGGTTGCGGCCGCTATCAGTAATCTATTTCATTACCAGCCCATCTCGTGTCCGACCAGATTAATCAGGGCCAATATAAACTACTGTATACATTTCTGACCGCGTTTGTGCTAGGCTTGAGTGTTTTAGTCACCATTTTACGGTGTTAGATGAATAAAACACTAGAAACACGTAAAAGAAGAATAGATAAAATGAAAAAAAAATAAGAATTATTTCAATACCAGCCCATTTCGTGTCCGACCTGACTGACTAATCAGGGCTAGTATTCAAACTCCTGTATACATTGGTGACCGCGTTTGTGCCGTGTTTTAGTAATATTCGCCTACCGTTGTACAACTTTAGGTGAAAAAACACTAGACATACGTAAAATTTGAGTTAAAAATAAAAAAGTAAGAAATATTCCATTACCAGCCCATCTCGTGTCCGACCTGACTAATCAGGACTAATATGAACTCCTGTATACTTTGCTGACCGCGTTTGTGCTAGGCTTGAGTGTTTAATTCGCCGCTGTAAACCTTTAGGTTTCAACACTAAAAATACGTAAAATAATAGATAATAAATTTAAAAAATCATTACCAGCCCCTGTATGACCAGACTAATCAATTCAGGGCGAGTTTGTGGTATGCTTAAGCGTAATTCGCCTACCGCCACCTTATATTTTTTAATAAAAACTATTTCATTACCAGCCCATCTCGTGGCCGACCAGATAAATCAGGGCCAATATTAACTCCTGTATACATTACTGACTTTATTCGCCGTTGTAAAACCTTAGTATGTAAATTTAACACTAGAAACACGTAAAATAATAGATAATAAAAAAAATTACTAGCCCCTGTTCGACTAGGCTAATCAGGGTCCTATATGTATAAACTCCTGTATACATTGCTGACCGCGTTCGAGCTATGATTAAGTGTTATTCGCCTATCGTGTTAAAGCTTTTGGTGCATAAAACACTTAAAACACTTAAAATATAAGTAAAAAATAAAAGTAAGAATTTTTTCATTACCAGCTCCTGTACCACCAGACTAATCAGGGCCGATATAAACTTCTGTATATTTTGCTGACCGCATTTGTGCCAGACTTGAATGTTTTATTCGTCATTGTAAAGTTAATCAAGTGAAACACGTAAAAGAAAATGTAAAGGATAATAACTTAAAACTTATGAAGTCTTCTTAGCCGTGATAGTTTTCCTTTTAAATTCAGCATATTTTCTACTCCCGTGAATTTTTCCACATTTCCAGAACACATTTCAAGAACTTCTACCGTTTAGCTGGTAGAAGAGGGGGACACTGGACTCTAACGATTTTTTCCACTTTAAACTTTATGTTTCACAAACGGATCCCTAAATCGGAAAATGATTTATGAATACTCATAATAAAAAAACCTATCCAACGATACCCCACACGATCGGGTGGACGCGAAGAAAAAATTCATTCAAGCTTGATGTATGGGGAAGGTACCATAAATAACATATTTTTTTAAGATTTCATTTACCATTTTGTCGGCATCATTAATATGTGCAATTGTGCATTCATGCCAAATTGCAGCTTTGTAGGTCCTATAGTCTCTGAGCAAAACCGCGGACAGACAGACGGATGGACAGACCGAAACTATAAGGGTTCCTTGTTGACTACGGACCCTATAAAAATGATAAACTTTTTAAATCTTAATAATATAATCAGGAGAATTCTATGTCAGTGTTACAGTTTATCAAACTTCTTGAAATTCGTCTATCGTGCATTCGTGCCTAGCTTTCCAAAAAACAAAAAATACATCATATTAGAGCATTTTGCCATTATTTTGTTTTTACAGCTATAACTTTATAGACGACCGGTTAAAAGTTAAAACTGTTTGTGTTTACCTACTGCGATTTGAATAAATTTTTAACTTAAATATTATACGGTTAAAACTACTAACAGTTATCAATGCAAAAACAACAACATTTTTAAAGAGGCCCTTTGACTAATAATAACAATAATAAATCATTTAAGTCGGTGCTAACTGCCAACCAAAACTATTACAAAAATACCTTACTAAAAAGGAATATTTTTATATTGAACATAATATTATTATCTTTCTTCCAATTGTTTTATATTAACCTGAACTTTCAGTAATATATTATGGTGCAAAAAATATTCTCTTTGAGGCTTTCAATAGCGTATAAGCTTATTGATATAGTTGTCTACGAGAAGTCTCTTATCTCCAATCTGAACTTTCTGGTAAAATCTGAAAACACTTTGTTTCTAAAGGTTTTTGATAGCTTCGTTACTAAACACAGTTTTAATGAAAACGGTACAGTCAAAATAAAAAATAAATAAAAATTGTTTTATTTCTGAATAGATTTTAAAAAAATACTTTCAGAACGTTGATACTACTGGTGCCTACCACCGGTTCGGGAACTAACCCGGCGAGAAGAACCGGCGTAAGAAACTCGCACGGGGTGTCACTTTTTACCAAAAAAGTGAGAAAAAAATTAATCTTTTTAAAATAAAATTTACAAAATTTGTAACTTAAAAATATACAATGTCAATTAATAATTAAATTACATAATTACTGTAAGTCATATAATAATGTAGAAGTAGCCTTGCAAGCAGCCATCCTACTCCCAAGATGTGCCATCTTTTATGAAATCATTGACCTTAAATAGGCTTTGGCACACAAACGCTCTTTGACTACTTTCTTAAATTTATTAATGGAAAGATTTTGAACGTTTTCTGGGATTTTATTGAAAAGGCGTATACATTGACCTTTAAAAGATTTACTGACTTTACTAAGTCTGATCACTGGCAAATCTAGCTTTTGCTTATTTCTGGTGTTTCTACAATGAATGTCACCTTTGGCTTTAAATTTACATATATTTTTTCTAACATATAATACATTATAGTCAGTTTGGATAATATAATATGATGTGTTGAAACCGTCTAGTTCAACATGCTTATTAGGACAGCGTCCAATAATATAGTCACAGTATAGCAATATTCCTAGTATGTCATATTGTATACTGTGATATAGTATTGTTAGAGTTTTCTTTCTATTCGTAAGAATATTTTTTTTCAATTAAGTCACGTGTTTTTGGCTTGTTAATGTTTATTTTCTTCTGTGTGTCCCTTGGCAAAAGTCATACGAGGAATCCAAGTTCTCTATTACTTGTGATCTTCTAGGTTTTACGGACCAACTTCACCAAGGCTTTTAGCAAAAGTTAATACTTTAATCCATTACCAAAAACCCCATCACCTAATAGCATCGTCGAAGTCTTAGACACAATAGGTCCGGCTAAGCCGCGAACAATGGCGTGGATAACGACGATATAAGGCTTTCACGGAGTACCAATTGAGACAGGAATATAACGCATAGTCTAAGAGCGAGTGTTCGGCAGACTTACAGTAAAGTAGCAAACTCCATCTGTATGTCCAAGCGTATACTGCGTATATATATCCAAGCGTATACTGTTTCATCAGCAGCATCAATGCAATGAGCATTCCTAAGAGAGACCCGTAAATATCGAAACGGCAGACATACTGAAGTAAGTAGAACTTAAAAGTAAGAAGAAGAAGACAACTTTACAGTTTTGGAAGTCAATATATTTTATGCTACGCTCAAAGGAACCTTGGAAATAGGGAATGCTCATTGTATCAACGGCAGATGAAACAGCATACCTGGAATTAATATGGAATTTGCTACTATACTGCAAGTATACGGAACACTCGCTCTCAGTCTAGGGGAGGATATTGTATGTTACATTTCGCACTCAACATTTGTATGCGTCCGCGTGCAATTAAAATTTGTTTTAGAGAACTCATCAAATTATCCTGCGTCCCATTTTATGTATGACGTGACATCCATTTCATTTACCAGTTTTTTTATACTTTTAGTAATTTAAAGCTGTACGTCCACCGGATCGGAATCGGAGCGTACGGTGCGGACGGAGTGTCTTGATTTATAATTTATCTGGCGCAGAAATGACGTTCCAGTGCAAATAAATTCGCTTAGGTTAGGTTGAAATACGGTGATCGTTATCAATATATAAACTTATGAAATTTATAAAGGTCTCTTTAAATAGATATGACTCAGAAGTCAAAACATATTCCCATTTCCATGTAAATACAGCTACACCTCTTGTACCTATAGACGTGTCACATCCTGCATTAGATATTGTAATTTTATATCGGGGTGAGCGTCCTCTAAAGGCCTGCTCTATAGCCACATCACTTAATTTTCACAAAGCAAACTATAAAGCAATATGTGCGAAGTTAGATGAAATAATTTGGACTGATGAATTTAAAACACTGTCGGATGTAGACGCAATGGTTAATTTATTTTACAATAAATTATGGCAGTTGATAAGCGAGTTCATCCCAGAGATTAAGCGAACGGGTAAAAACTATCCACGTTGGTTTGACAAAAATCTTATTAGAATTTTAAATGAGAGGAATAAAATTAGAAAACGCTTTAAACTATACCGAAATCCCAGAGACGAGATCGAGCTTCAGCTGCTTAACTCGAGATGTAAAAAACAGACTGCCCATTGTTATAAAAATTATTTACGCAAAATAGAAGATGATATCTTGAATAACCCTAAGCTTTTCTAGTCTCATGTCAAAACAAAGAGGGGGGGGGATCGAGTGTATATCCAAGTACATTTTTTAACGGTGAGACAGAGGTCTGTAATGGCCGACATTTGTGAAATGTTCGCATCTTATTTTACATGTATGACCCCGAAATTGATAAGCTCTGTGATCACGATTCAAAAAATCTTCACTTTTTGAATGCATACGGTGATAAATTGGTTATACCTCAACTATCAGATAAGGCTATTTTGCATAAACTTAAGAATTTAGATTGCAATAATCTGGAGCGGGTCCAGATGAAATACCACCAATTTTTATAATGTCATGCGCTACGTCTCTAACTACTCCCCTTAGATTGATATTCAACCATTCCCTTAAAACAGGTATTTTCCCATGCCAATGGAAAAAAGCAAAAATAGTACCAATTCATATGTCCGACGAGAAAAATGTTTTTTTCAAATTACCGCCCCATCTCCATTTTGTCTACGTTTTCTAAAGTGTTTGAGTCGTTGTTATGTTCGCATTTTCAGAGTCATTTACAGTTATATATCCTAATAATCAACATGGTTTCGTTGCTGGTAGGTCTGTAATAACAAATTTGGTCACTTTTACTGAATACTTGAATGATGCTGTCGATTCTGGGAAACAGTGCGACGTAATATATACAGATTTTTCAAAAGCATTCGATAAAGTATGTCATCAAAAGTTATTAAGCAAGTTATCTGCTTATGGCATCACGGGCTCCCTTTTAAATCTTATAAAATCTTACTTGAAAAATAGACCATTTTATGTTGTAATTAATGGATATCGCTCTTCATACTATTCCGCAACATCAGGCGTTCCCCAAGGATCACATTTAGGACCCACCTTGTTTAACTTTTTTACTAATTATATCATAGAATGTTTTTTCTCATCAGAATTCTATTTGTATGCCGACGACTTAAAATTTTGTAAAATTATAACTTGCCTCAATGATTGTATACTTTTGCAAAACGATATTTACAGACTTTATAATTGGTGTAAAAATAATCTTATGTCATTAAATACTAGTAAATTTTATTCGGTTAACTATGCCAGGAAAAATACTCTAATTAAATTTAATTAGCATGTAGAAAACCACTTAATACAGAATGTTGACAGCATTAGGGACTTAGGCATAATGTTTGATAGAAAATTAACATATAATTCGCATATGGAATGTGTTTTTAAAAAGGTGTCTAGATTACTAGGCTTTGTGATTAGGACTTGTAAAGATTTCCAAAACCCTAAAGTAAAAATTTTATTATATTTTTCCCTAGTGAGAAGTATTCTAGAATATGCTATACAAATTTGGCGGCCTCATTATGCCACGCACACACTTCGGTTAGAGCGAGTTCAAAAGAGGTTTCTCTGGCATTTAGCTTTTTCTTTTGGCAAAAGTAAGGAGCTTAATTCATATAGTAGTAGGTTAAAATATTTTTCACGATTCACCAACTCAGGAATCGATCAGCTAATAATTCGGGCAAAAAAACTTGATGCCGCTTTTATTTATAAAGTATTGAGAAATAAGGTATCTTGCCCACAATTGCTGCAAAGTGTAGGGTATCGCGTCCCAGTTCGTTTTCCTAGAGCTCCTATAACACCTCTTTATTATCGACCAAAAAGAACCAATTGGTTATTTAAAGAATTTTATTATTGTATCC
This sequence comes from Lysandra bellargus, assembly GCA_905333045.1. NCBI lineage: Eukaryota > Metazoa > Arthropoda > Insecta > Lepidoptera > Lycaenidae > Lysandra > Lysandra bellargus. The sequence goes on from HG995333.1 coordinate 6,970,682, forward strand.
TTTTTTAATATTACTATAACAATTTTTTATTCTTTTAATTGGTAATTTTATTAATTTTTATTTTGTAAGTATTTCCTTTTGCTTTTATTGTAACGAATTTTTGTATTTTAATTATTGGTTATATAATGAATTTTATTGTTGTAACTCTTTTTACTATTGCGAATTTTTATATCTTTTAATTGGTATTTAATTGATTTTTATTACATTTTTTCCATTTACTTTAATGAATTTTTATATTTTTTAATTATGGGCTATTTCATTAATTTTTATTATTGTATCCCTTTGATGAATTATTGTAGTATAACTATTGAATTGAATAATAGTTACTTATTACTGTTTCTCATATTAATACTTTAAGCAAATTGTAATGCATGATATAATATAATATACCTATTAAAATTTTTAGTTGATTTTATGATATTGTGAATGCGGTGTTTGTCTTTATGAAATTGATATGCGTTTTTACTGTAACCTAAAATTGTATTTCTTAAATGTATTACGTGTAATCAATTGTTGACAAACCAAATTAAATAAATAAAATAAATAAATAAATTTCCCACCACTCCATTGAAATTAAACAGAAGAAGATAGGAATAAGAAGTATTCCAAGGAACTTACTTTCTATACTGGCGGTTTGTGAATAAAGCAGTAATTGCGCAGCGTACACGCGGCAGATAAGAACCGCGCCACACCGGAATAGCAGCGGCGCGGCGAGCACTTTCAGTGTCATAATATGTTATTAAACTTTAACTTCATTATTGTAATACATAATATCGCTTGAGAAATCGCGGCCGCCGGCGGTCACGGGCGGCCGCTAGACTCCTCAAGCGATACTAAGTATTACAGTAATGAAGATAAAGTTTAAAATCATATGACACTGAAAGTGCTCGCCGCACCGCTGCCATTCCGGTGTAGCGCGGCCCTAAGCGTATTCGCAACATATTCGCGGCGTTCGCTAGATGTGTGGGCGCCGCGCATCGGCCCGTCTCTCAAACTGACTTTTTGATTAAATTGACACTACCTATTTGACCGAGCTTTGCTCGGTATTCGATAAAACACGAATAAAATGACATTTTCTAAAAATGATTCCTAACTAGATCGATTTATCGCCCACGAAAACCCCTATATACTAAATTTCATGAAAATCGTTGGAGCCGATTCCGAGATTCAAATTATATATATATACAAGAATTGCTCGTTTAAAGATATTTAAGATAACTCGACCAAATGACGTAGGTCCGTCAGCTGCCTATAAACCAATTTCTTCGATGGTACAACCCATTTATGTTCTGTTTGATATGGAAATTAATACATTTTTATTAATTTTATCTATTTATTGTTCCAGGATGCTCGGCGGCGTGGGAGGGCGGCACGCGTCAGTGCGGCGGCGCGGCAGCTCGCCGGGCGTGCACCGGGCGTCGCCACCGTCGTCGCCGCGCCCGCTGCGTCGCCGCCGCGCCGCGCTCGCCGTCTCCGACCACAAGACCTGCGCGCTCATACACACGCGCGTCAAGTTGGGGGACATCATGTGAGTTCAGCAATGAGAATGAGACCATTGATCGCAACGCGACACGTAAATGCATTTCAAAATTTTTATGGATTTGACAGACGTCAATTGCGTGAGACGTCATGCACATCTGTCAATTCAATACGGAAGTGCGCATACGCCTCACGTTGCGGTCTCAATTGACCATAAGGGAACCATTCACACTAGCGTTTTTTAGCGTAGTCGTCGTGCCAGCGTCCGCACAGCATCGACGCAACTTTACACAACTGGCTGGCGCTGGCCATCTACTGAACTTTAGTTATTAGTACAATTATTAATGTCAGTCAGTCAGTACAGTTGATGGAGTATACGGCCAGCGCTGACGTCAAGGCTGGCATGACAACGACGTTCAAAAAACGCTAGTATCCCCAAACAGTGCGTAACAAGTTGATAAATCTATATCGTGCGTTATGAGTACCGTGTGCAAAGAGAATTAGGCCTTAGTGTATGTTCAGACAAATTATCAACACGCGTTTTAATAACGCAAGTTTATAACTTCAAGATTTGAAACCGTAAAAAATGATTATGAAGGTTATTAATTAATACAGATACAGTAAATATCAACAAGTAATAATGAGTACTAGCTTGCAAAGTTTTAGATAGGCACACAGTAAAGTATTATACAATCAGGGTCACTATTGTATAAATAGATGATTTGACTGTGGTTGTCGAAGGTGGACATTTTTTATACATTTTTGATAGCCGCACGTCTTATAATTTAATTACTGTAACAACTTTAATTATACGTTAGGCGTTATCAAGTAGTCGTGCTGAAATATTGCCCACTGGCTTTGACGTATTTCAACGCGCTGCGTTATAAAGCCGACTTGTTTCATGGTTGAGTCGTTTTCTAAATGTAGTCAACTGTAGCGGGCCCTTTACAACTCTCGCGACAATACATTGACATTCAAATGCTATTTAGGGCCATTCAAGCGCGCATCACACGTAGACTGTTCACTAGAAGGGCATTGTTCCCTATTACAATAATATGTGACAAGAATCAAGATACACATAATACAATAATAATTATACCAAATAACTGTAATGAAACATTTTAATATTTTTAATTACTATACACTATACAGGCTGTAACAAAACACAGTGATAAGTGTGATAGTACGTCTTTAGGGTATGAGATCCCTGTATAGACCCCAAACTCTTGCCCATACAAATCACAAAAAATGCTTTTTCAGCGCTGCTACTTTTACAGTGAACTCTATATTATTATGTATATGACTTATGAGGGACACACCCTAAAAATGTATAATTTATTATCACTTTGTTTTGTTTCACCTTGTACATTCTTTCTGATAACTTTTGCACTGATCCAGTTATAACTATATATAACTCTTGCACTGATCTAGTTATAATTAGGTATATAACTTTTGCACTGATCCAGTTATAAATGCAATAGATGATGTTACACTGACCTACATTTAGATTTTTTTTATGAAATACTAGCTGACCCGACAGACGTTATCCTGTCTTAGCGATGATTATTTAATTCAAATCGGTATAATTAAGTAACAATAGATTAAAATTAGTATCTCCATGCCAAATTTCATCAAAATAGATTAAATAGTACAAGCGAAAATCATAAAAGTTTATTGTGCAGAAACCGTACATTTTCCAGGACAAAAAGTATCCCTTGTCCTTTTCCGAGACTCAAAGTATCTCTGTACCAAATTTCAATCAAAATAGACTGAATAGTTCAGGCGAAAATCATAAAAGTTTATTGTGCGGGAACCGTACATTTTCCGGGACAAAAAAGTATCCATTGTCCTTTCCTGAGATTCAAAGTATATCCGTACCAAAATTCAGCAAAATCGATTGAATAGCTTAGGCGAAAATCATAAAAGTTTATTGTGCTGGAACCGTACATTTTCCGGTACAAAAAGTATTCATTGTCCTTTCCCGAGACTCAAAGTATCTCTATACCAAAATTCATCAAAATCGATTGAATAGTTTACGCGCAAATCATAAAAGTTTATTGTGCAGTAACCGTACATTTTTCCGGGACAACTTTGGTCTTCGGGATTCAAAGTATCTCTATGCCAAATTTCAAAGCAAAGCAAACGGGTCACCTGATGGAAAGCAAATTTCGTCGCCCATGGACATTCGCAGCATCAGAAGAGCTGCAGGTGCGTTGCCGGCCTTTTAAGAGGGTAATTATAGAGGAGGGTAGGGATGGTAAGGGAAGGGAATAGGGGGTGGGGGGGGGGGGGAGTAGGAAAGGTAATAGGGTAGGGGATTGGGCCTCCGGTAAACTCACTCGGCGAAACACAGCGCAAGCGCTGTTTCACGCCGGTTTTCTGTGAGAGCGTGGTATATCTCCGGTCGTGGCTCTCCCACGATAATATAATATTATGAGTCTAAAACATAAAAAGTCTACAAAAGATACTTCCGATACCGGGAATCGAACCCGAGCCTCCTGGGTGAGAGCCAGGTATCCTAGCCACTAGACCATATCGGATATTTACAGTGTTACGAATTAATAAAAGTATTATGATCGTTCATAATAGTCAAGATAACAAACATTATCAAGATATTAATAATAGTAGGGGAGGCGAAGGTGCTAATTCTGTAGTCACTCGAGAGTCGAGCGTCATGAAGACCTAGTAGGTTTTTTACATTAGGTAAAACAGATTAAAAAAATAATAAGAACGTTTTTTTTTAATTTTAGCGGTGGGTTCAGAAACTGCAGCCATATTTTTAAAGTTTTGAAAAAGAAAATATATTCAGAAAATTGCTTATTTACGTAATAATTATTTATAAATATTATATTTTAGACAACAAGGACTAAATCATTTAGTTTAGTGCAAAATAAAATATCTGTGAAGCATGGTAGGCAACGTAGTGTCTTCGTTCTCTCTACGACTTTCAAAAAGTGTATCATGATACCCATTTTGAATAAAAATATATTTTATTTATTTATTTTTACTTAGAAAAATATGAAGCTTCATTTTTTATATTTTAAAATGTCCCTATAGGCTTGCCTGACCTTTAAATCGTCAGTGCTTTATATTATGGAAGCTTCTTTGGGGTATACTAAACATCCCCTATCTTAATCTGACAGATCCGATGATATTTCAATATTAAAAAGAATAACCCACCACGTGAGAAATCTGATTTCTATACCATGATAACTAGACTCATAACATGTCGGAAGCTTATACAAGCTTAATCTGACACGCTCGAGCTTATCTCGAAATCCCCTCTTCCCCTCCCCAACTATAATAATAATAATCAACAAGTTGTCTGACTAGATAAAAATAGATATATGGTAATTTTGCAATAAATCCCTAAGCCAGTTTTATAGTCCGAGTCATAATAAAGTTTATTAATGAGTAATGACTAAATGACGCACGCAACACCGTTGCGCCAAAATTCGTTTATCACTTGCGACCGTACATTTTTCAGGGATAAAAACTATCCTATATCCTTTCCCGGAACTTAAAGTATAGTCATGCCAAATTTTAGCAAAATCTGATCAGCGGTCTCAGCGTGAAGAGGTAACAGACAGAGGGACAGACCGAAACTATAAGGGTGCCTTGTTGACTACGGAACCTTAAAATGAATTAGAAAATCGCCAATTTTGCTTTATACGCCCTCTTAATGCACCTCAAGTAAATTTCTTGCATATAGTTTTATCGACTTTAAACTATAAAATGATTAGCAATCAGCATTATGCTAAGCGAGTACAAAACCCGGTCAAGTTGAGGTCGTTATACCGACATAAACCCAGTTTTAGTGTAGACTAAGTTAGACCGTGATTGATGGAGACGGTAAGACGCCGAAAACGACGGACGGTACAGATAAGGTCTAAACACACTAGGCTGAATTACGCCGACGTAAATTCCGCCGCGTTTCAAATCCATACAAAATATGGGCGGAACGCGACAGATGACACACTATGCCGAAATTCCGTCGTGAGCCGAATTTCCGTCGAGCCAAGTCGAGTGTAAAGTTCGGTAGCGATTCGGCGGTAATGTTTATCTCTAAAGCGTTAACGCACACATTACATCTGAGAATTTTAAATACACACTTACGCGCGCGTTCCGCAACGGAAATTACGCCGCGAAATTTCGGCTCTTCGCGTAATTTATAGTGTGTCGCATCAGACGTAAGCGGCTGAACGTAATTTCGGCCACGTAAATTACGCCGGCGTAATTCAGCCTAGTGTGTTTAGACCCATAGATGTAAGCGGTTATAGTACGAAAGCCCTAGAATATATATATATATTTTTTTTTTGATTACTATCAAGCAAATTTTTGTGAGTAGCTTCATTTTCATAAGCTGAACAAAATTTTTATCTGCGAAAAATCTTGAAAGTAAAGAATCAGAAATAGAAAGGATTTCATTACTTTGATTTAACTGTCCTAAAATATGGATTGTTCTATTTGTAGGACAATGTTACTCTTAAATTATCTAACTATTAATCCATCAATATACAAAAAATCAGCTTGTTAGGGTTCCGTTTTAGGGTTCAGTAGTCAACCAAGTTTTGTTGATTTGTTCTAGGGTTCCCGCACTATTAAGTAAATAGGTACCTAGTAGTAAACGAAATTAGGTAAACATATTGTATGGAAATACTAATCCATACTAATATATACTAATACTAATTACTAATATACTAATATACTAATAATATTATAAATGCGAAAGTGTGTCTATCTGTCTGTCTGTCTGCTACCTCTTCACGCTCAAACCGCTGAACCGATTTCGTTGAAATTTGGCATGGAGATACTTTGAGTCTCGGGAAAGGACATAGGATACTTTTTATCCCGAAAAAATGTACGGTTCCCGCGCGATAAACGAATTTTAGCGCAACGAAGTTGTGGGCGTCATCTAGTTACGTATTAATTGTCGATGGCGGCGGCATTCAAAATACGTGTGGCGGTAAAGCTAGTGCACAAAATTTTTTATCGACTTATGCAATTGTAATTCGCATACGTCTAGTCGTACGCACATAAACAACGTGCCGAAGTCTGGTAACGCCGCACCGCACCACGGTCGGAGTGGGGGGTGTTAGGTTTTTTTGTTACGGAACTTTTTGATTTAGGCGCCGCGCTCAAAGACCGCGATAAAGGCTAGATTAAGCAATAGCTTAATCTTTATCTATACTTATTATAAAACAAAGTCGCTTTTTTTTCCCTCATGTCCCTTTGTTCCCTTTAATCTTTAAAACGACGCAACAGACTTTGATGATTCTTTCAGTGTTAGATAGCCCATTTATCGAGGATGGTTATAGGCTATATTTTATCACGCTAAGACTAATAGGAGCGAAGAAATAGAGGAAAATGTGGAAAAAACGGGGAAAATTATTTGAAAGGGCTAACTTGAACGCGCTTATCTCAGGAAATACTGGTCCGATTTGAAAAATTATTTCAGTGTTAGATAGCCCATTTATTGAGGAAGGCTATATGCTATATTTTATCACGCTAAGACTAATAGAAGAATGTGGAAAAAAGGGGAAATTATTTGAAAGGGATCTCGCGAACTACTGGAGCAATTTTTTTATGTTATTTGGCACAGACAATCGATTTTGATCATTTTTTCAGTGGCTATATTATGTATATTTTATACTCGTGCGACGCCGGGGCGGGTCGCTAGTATATATATATATATATATATATATATATATATATATATATATATATATATATATATATATAATTGGAATCTCGGAATCGGCTCCAACGATTTTCATGAAATTTAGTATATAGGGAGTTTCGGGGGCGATAAATCGATCTAGCTAGGAATCATTTTCATAAAATATCATTTTATATGTGTTTTTTGATTTTTTGAATACCGAGCGAAGCTCGGTCATATAGCTAGTAATATATAAAACATAGTAATGTACCATCGAGGAAATTGATTCCTAGGCAGTTGTCGGATCAACGTCATTTAGTCGGCTTATGTCAATTCAATGTTAGCTGTGATCTGTCTGTGGCTTGGTTTGACGCAACGCGACCAAACTATGTAGGACCCTCATCTGCCTAGGAATCAACTTCACTGATAGTACAATCCCACCATTGATGGAAGATTTTTTATTTATTGACATACATGTTATCATGGAAAGCGAACATTAGGAAGTTGTGCACACGTGATAAGTGCTATTATTACTGCCTAGGATAGGCTAGACATCTCGTTTTCATGTTCCTTAGCTAAAGAAAAACTTTTGTCTCAGGTATCTATACCTATAGATTTATCTCGCCCTCAGTATTATAATTATTATCACTTGTGATAAAATATAACATGTTTGAAACATACTAGAAGGTAATCTAGTAACATATAAATTATAATATAAAATTCTCGTGTCCGGTTACCGTACTCCTCCGAAACGGCTTTACTGATTTTTACCAAATTTTATATGCATATTCAGTAGGTCTGAGAATCGGCTACTGGGTACTTTATATATTGATAAGTGCATTTATTGAATAAATAATAGTAAAATAATACAACTCTAGACTGACGGCAACCATTGTTTGTGCGACGGGATAGCGATGGATGTTGCCATGGACGTGGACATACTTATTTAGTGACTTCAATAAAATAATATAGACACGGTGCTGCTCGCCAGTTCTGTTATGCCGGAACTTGGCTTGACACGCTACCGCGTGTCTAGAATCTAGATGGGTGAAATATTTTATATGGCAAAACAATTTTTGCCGGGACAGCTAGTATTACCATAATTACTACAACTTCATTAATGCCTTTCGACGGCTTTGGACTTGAGTATATTATCTATTTACTTATTAGGGTTTTTAATTGTTTTATGAAAAATGATAACCAATACGAAAACGCTATTTAAAAGGTAAACTTTAATTAAAACCCCAGAAACTCCGTGTAGACTGGTTGTTAAAAACCTACTTCAAAACGTTAAAAATTAGGCGTTATTTGTCAAAAAATATGAGTTCAGTACAATGGTTTAGTTGTAGTAGCTATTTCTTAGAAACTGAACATAATAAAAGTTTGCACTCTGCACTACATTCTTTCATAAATTGCGAATTAACTTTTCACCTCCCCTACATGAAATTTTAGTTCTGTGATGTTACCGCCACCTATGTGACACTTTTAGTACTTTTAGTACATTCATGACATATTTTCTCGGTTCTATTTTCAAAAGTTGTGTTTCAGTGAAATTCCGACAGGTGGCTTTGTATTTAAACAGCGAAACATAAGGCCATCTGTCGGAATTTTCTAGAAATAAGTGCTACGAAAGTCACGTAGAGCTAGCTCTACGCTTGTTACGCCACTCCATCCTTTACAACGCCATCTATCGAAAACTTTGGTAAGCCTATTTCGACACTACAGGGGTTATTATCTGAGCGTGTATTAATTATTGAAAACAGCCCTTATTTCTATGACGTCATATATATACTGAGATAGCGCTCAAAATTTTACAGATGGCGCTACTGGTATGAAAATGCAGAGATTGTGAATGGTTAGGCCATTCGATTTATTTTTAATGATTTTATTAATTTGATACCATAATTGTTTAAGTATATATTTTTTTTAACGTGGCGTTTTAAAAATAGATAATAATAATTTGTCAAATTATTGTTAAAAAAAGTTTTATATAAACTGTAAGTAAGTAGGTACCTAAAAAAACAAAAATCCGAAAAAAAAATCTTTATAAAGGTAAAAAATCATTACAAATTAAACATATTATTACTAAATACTAGCCAACATAGGTTCAATCAAGTTTTCTAGAATCGTGTGGATTTCGAGCGTGATTTTGGGGCAACAAACTGTCAAATGTTCGCCAAGTGGTGTAAATGGAGCTCGCTTCCTGGCTCCACGTGGCCAGATGCCATTATTGATTTCCGGCAAGGAAAGAGACGGCGCCATACCACAATTTGTTGCACTATTTTCCGATTCGCTCTTTCGCCAATATATGACCTATTTTTATTCCCTATATTAATACAGCCTAAGTAATTAGGTGAAAAGTTTCGTTGACGATGTAATCTAAACGATATTTTATTGTGAGCGGTTAAAGCCCGCTACCGCCGTGCCTCAAAATAAACAGTTTTCATAGTAGCCGTATTTTCGTACGATTTCTGTCAGAATTTGTTAATATTTTGTAAGGATTACTTTTGCTAGTGATTTACGGAGTTATATAGGTTTACAGACAGAAACTATGTCTTCCTAAATAGACATTAAATGTTTGCAATAATATGTATCTTGTTAAGCGCTACATAAAATGCGTTTAAGGAGCTATTAAAAATAAATATTAAATCTTATAAAATCTCTTGGTTAACGTGTTATAGCATTAGGTTCTCCAAACTCAGTTTTAGTTTTAATCTAAATATAAACAAAAGGCATTAACGACTATTATGCTACCAATTTGAATATTAGCCACACAAAATGGTAAAACAATGCTTTGGTTTCAATTAATTTTAAATAATTCAACGGAGTACAAATAACAGACACTTCAAAAGATAGGAACTTGAAAAGATAGGAAACCTTTTAAAACGTTTCATATCAGCTGGTTGCTACAATAAAAGTGCCGGTTGGCAGGTGGGCGACATGAAGCAACCACAGGTGACGTTTCGCAGCGACACAAGGTTTCTATGACGTATTTCTATGAATAAAGGTACGAAACCAGTAGTGTTGCTGCGATACTTCGTCTGCGGTTGCTTCATGTCGCTCGCTGCCATCCAGCACCTTTACTCTCAAATTTTTTAAACAACATTATCAGTATTCAAAAGCTTATTCATTTCTTTAAAAACTTAACAGAAGTTTATTTATTCAACACTGTTGTTGATTGGTTAATGTTTTGACGTAATCCAATCAGAATCACTAGTGAAAAAATAAACTCTTTTTAAAACAGCTTTAAAATCGGGCAATAGGCAGGTAGATGTCGACTCTAATGGTAAAGTGAGAGTTTTTTGGATGTTTCTAATTAAGTACATAAAAATATTATTTATTATCTTGCCAAGATTTTTAAGTAATCTATTTCCTACCGTACCGTACCTTACTGTATTAACCTTAGAACCTAACCTACTGTACATTTCTTAGGTACTAAACCGGCCAAGTGCGTGTCGGGCCACGCGCAATGTAGGGTTCCGTAGTACCGCTAGTTTCTTTTAATTTATGTATGGTCAATGAATGTACATTGATAACGTGTTTTACACTATTAACAACATCATCTCAGTTACTTTCAAAGGAATTTGAACGAAAAGTTGCTTTATACTTCGCCGAATACATTTTTTTTAGTTGATCGACTATTACTCAATCACTTTTGAAGTTTTCTTAGCCGTGATAGTTTTCCTTTTCATTATATTCAGCATATTTCCTACTCCCGTGAATTTTTTTACATTTCCAGAAGCAACCGTTTAGCTAGTAGAACCTAGGACACTGGACTTGTGAAACTTAATATTTCACAAACGGATCCCTAAATCGGAAAACGATATATGAATACTCATAATAATATTATATAAAAAGTAAAAATCTATCCAACGACACCCACACGATGGGGTGGACGAGAAAAAAAAATCATATCAGGAGAAGTTTCGCCTGAGAAGGTACAATAAAACATAATAAGTATATATTTTTAAGATTTCATGTACCATTTTGTTGGCATCATTAAAATGTGCATTCATGCCAAATTACAACTTTGTAGGTCCTATAGTCTCTGAGCAGAACCGCGGGCATACAGACAGACAGACAGACGGACAGACGGACGGACAGACCGAAACTATAAGGGTTCCTTGTTGACCACGATACCCTAAAAACTAGTATTTCATATTTAAATGAATATAAAATTTTGACAAAATTTCAGCGGCTTAAGCGTACAGCTAATATACAGACATACCTTCATATTTATGATATTAGTATGGATCACTCCACACGCTTGTAATGTATCAGTGTGTAACTGTGTTAGCCTGTGTTAACTGTTAAGCGCAATACACACTGAGCCCGCCGGGCTGCCGACATATGTCGGCAACTTTTTGTCGGCGGTCTAGTTGGCGGCTTCACATAATACAAGTCGGAAAATTTTGTCGGCGGCATGTCGGCGGCTTGAGATGAGAAATTTATTTGGCAGTCAGTGATTGGTCAGTGATTGCCGCGTGTCCATAGGTTGTGTCGCCGGGCTGTGTGTAGGCGTACCCAAGCCGCCAGGCGCCAACATGTCGGCGGGTAACACGCGCGGGCGTATGTTGCCGACATCATTATTTCCATACAGGCCGCCGGGTTGTGTCGCCGGGTTATGTCGGCGCGGCAGCCCGGCGGGCTCAGTGTGTATTGCGCTTTAGCTGACAAAGCCCGCTACACACACCCAAACTAAGTACTAACTGCATTTCATTATTTGCATATTGTTCTGTTTATATTATGTGATCTTATGACGACTTCTGTGGCTCAGTGGTGAGCGCGTTGGTAGCTCAAGCCGGGGGTCGCGGGTTCGTATCCCGCCGACGGAACAAAAAGTTTTTCAATGTTCCCGGGTCTGGATGTGTATTAAATATGTGTATGATATAATAAAAATCTTAAATATATGTATAGTATAAAAAGTATTAAATATATTTCCGTTGTCTGGTATCCGTAACACAAGTTCTTTAGATACTTAGCACGGGGCCAGACTGACGTGGTGTGAAGCGTCCATAGATTATTATTATTTTTATTATTTATACTCGGCGAAACATAGCAGTAGCGGTCATTGACCCCCTTTCAAAAACTTGTCATTTTCTATACAAACCGCGATTGACACTGAAGTGTCAGATGTTGTCAATCGCGGCTTTGTATAGAAAATGTCAAGTTTTTGACAGGGAGTTAATGACCGCTACCGCCATGTTTCATCGAGTACAGTAGAGAATCAATAATATGTTTTTCTCGGGATGTCAGCAAAATAATTATGAATTTCAAACTGACTCGGAAAATGTAGGTTCAATTTCTTCGTTGGAGAAAGTTGTTTCCAATTTAAGTGAGGATAATGCAGGCTAATCACATGATCTTCTAACTATTAAGGTAATCTATGCGTGGGATGCCCAACTGCATATGGAAGGTCGATTTTGCACTTGATCTCTCTCTAGTCGTTCTCCGTTCCACTAGGTCCTAACTCCTAAGATATAAAAGTAAAAAAAGTGACAGTAGTTTTAAAATAATACGTGTGACAATCGGGGACTACCGCGGTAAAGTTATTGCATAGCATTTTTATCAACTTATACAATAAGGTATAATTCGCATACGTTTAACATAAACAACGTGCCAAAGTCTGCCGAAATGAAGCGACGACGATGCACGGCAACGCCGCACCGCTGTGTCGGTCGGAGTGGGGAGTGTTAGGTTTATTTTCGTTACGGAATGTCTTGATTTGGTCGCCGCGCTCAAATCCAGCGATAAAAGCTATATTATTATATTATTATCACATGCAATAGCTTAAAATATTTTTGATGAAAAGTTAGTAAAATTTGTATCACCATGAATCCATACTAATATTATCCATACTTTATCCATATCCATACTTCCATACTAATATTATAAATGCGAAAGTGTGTCTGTCTGTCTGTCTGTCTGTAACCTCTTCACGCTCAAACCGCTGAACCGATTTCGCTGAAATTTGGCATGGAGATACTTTGAGTCCCGGGAAAGCACATAGGACACTTTTTATCCCGAAAAAATGTACGGTTCCCGCGCGATAAACGAATGTTGGCGCAACGAACTTGCGGGCGTCATCTAGTACAATTAATAATTAACAAGAGTAACGAACAAAAACGAATTGTCACGACGACCAAACTGCAAAAGTTATTTATAGCGACGTATCCGCATCGTAAATTAAAATATTAACTACCGAAATTTGTATAATATATTATATGCAGAATATAATAATGTAGCGCTGTGCACTAACATACACATACACACGAGAAACCTGGGGTAAAAAATGGCACTCGTGCCAGAACACGTGACTGCTTTAGACCGCCGGTGGTGCGTAGGAGAGGGTTTAAACTCACTTTTAATGTTTTAATGGCAAAAGTGACAGGAGCAGAAATTGAAGGACAATTTATGCTTTTTTTCACTTTTGCCGACACTCCTGGAGTATGACCATTTAATAAGTCTACTAGCTATTTGACCGGGCTTTGCTCGGTATTCGATAAAACACGAATAAAATGTCATTTTCTAAAAATGATTCCTAGCTAGATCGATTTATAAATCGAAAACTTATACCGAAACTCCCTATATACTAAATTTCATGAAAATCGTTGGAGCCAATTCCGAGATTCCAATTATATATTACTAGCTGTTGCCCGCGACTTCGTCCGCGTTAGCATAACGGAGATGGGATTCATGTTCCTAACTTAAGAAATGACGGAATTTCATTCAAACTTTCAACCACCATTTCACATCAGTCAGTCAGTCAGGACATGTAATTTTATAAGTATAGATATATAAGAATTGCTCGTTTAAAGATATATAAGATTCTTCCTTTGTCTTACGAATTTTTGATTAGGTCACAAAAATAAGAACAAACCGCTAAATAAGTTCATTGCAAAAACTTATTTGATTTCTATAAAGAGCTGATTTCCCTACAGTTTCAACTTACGTAAAGGCGCCGCAACACCGCCTTTTAAAGGTACAAAAATCAAATAGTAATTAAAAAGAAACAATGCATTCGCGTTTGTAGGTCATCGGCTTTGTGCGCTGTTGGCACAGGGCGGGTAAATGCATGCTCATACTGGGTGTGACTTAACGGCTCCATAAAGATACTTTGTGTCGCACCCGCTGCGGAGCTAGGGTTACTTGTGAATAGCGTTTAAAACTATGCATTCTTACTCCCTTACTAATAAAGATATAAAAGTGGCGTATTAAAGGTTCAATGAGTGCCTGTCAAGTGACTTTACCGGCGTTTGGCACATTGGCAAAGTAAAAAAGAAGCAATTCTTTGAGACTCAAAAGACTCAAAGAAATTTACTGACATATAATTTTATTATTAACTAGCGACCCGCCCCGGCGTCGCACGGGTAAAAAATATATAGCCACTGAAAAAATTAATAAAATGGATAGCCTATGATCCTTCACGTGGTCTACTTCTTATCTGTGCTAAATGACATAAAAATTGCTCCAGTAGTTCGCGAGATAAGCCCTTTCAAATAATTTTCCCCGTTTTTTCACATTTGCCTATTAGTATTAGCATGATAAAATATAGCCTATAGACTTCCTCAATAAATGGGCTATCTAACACTGAAATAATTTTTCAAATCCAGTAGTTCCTGAGATTAGCGCGTTCAAGTTATCCCTTTCAAATAATTTTCCCCTTTTTTCCCATTTTCCTCTATTTCTTCGCTCCTATTAGTCTTAGCGTGATAAAATATGGCCTCTAACCTTCCTCGATAAATGAGCTATCTAACACTGAAAGAATCATTAAAATCAGTTGCGTAGTTTTAAAATTAAAGGGAACAAAGGGACTTGAGGGAAAAAAGCGACTTTGTTTTATAATAAGTATAGAATGGGTTAAAATATTAAATGAGAGGTTTGTCATAACTGATAACATACAAACTGATTACTTGATTAGTTTAATACTAAATACACCCAAAAATAGCCCAAGCATTCAGTTTACGGACAGTATTAATTAAAAATGTATATTTAGTAAAAATTAAAAATAGGTGAGGTTAGATGTTAGATTGCATATTATTAAGTTTATTTCGCACTCAAAAACATACCTTCTGTAAAAACTGATGAAAATGTTTAACCTGTGCTTTCCAAAATATATTCCTGGCAATATCTAATGACGTGCTAATTGACATCGAAGACAAAACACACTTATATGCATTATGGCCAGTTTACAGTCATTGTTCCAATCCAGCGCTTTTTTGCAAAATTGCATTCCAGTGCAGTGGCCATTTACATTATTCCAATAGTAATCCAGTGCTGGATTAACCAGCTATTATCCATGATATTCCAGCTTATTAATTATAACCTTTTGGTAAAGTAAGCCGCGTAAAAGTGGGTAACAGGGCTACTGTGTTTGTCTCCCTGCAGTTAACCCACTGAGCAAAACTATGTCACTGTATTACCATGTGACATTGGTTACTGCAGTATTTTGATCGTTATAATGCGTATAATATTATCACAAAATTGCTCCGTAATAAATGATTCTGAATAAAGAAAATTGGAAATAAGAGAATGTAGAGAATATGTTTTTAATTTGGTTTACGAGAGCCTTACGCTTTTTATCTTTAGTAATAATAATTATTGTATGAAAAAATTATTATCAATGTTAGATTATTTCTCATAGAAACATAGAAGTCAAAAGTAACTCTTTTAGTGCTACTTTTACGGATAGCTATGTATTATTAAGAGCACATACTTACACACCATAAACTATTATCAAATATAACTTAGTTTTTCACACATCCTGAATCCTGATTCAAGAAGAGCGTATTTCCTCTTAAAAGGCCGGCAACGCAGCTGCAGTTCTGATGTTACGAGTATCTTTGGGCGATGGTAGTTGCTTTCCATCAGGTGGTCTGTTTGCTCGTTTGCCTCCTACCTTCGTTGCCTACCTTAATATAAAAAGTACGTCTAAACCGTGTATACGTTTATGTATAAAGCGCACCTGACTCCGTTCGTCCCGGTTGAGCCGGAAGCCGTAAAGTTCGCATGTCTTGTATTATTCAGTTACTACTCGGCGCAACTCGGCCAGAGAAAAACTCTAAAACAAATTGCTTGTTGAATTGTTTATACTTATTTCCTTAGCCGGCTAAAGGATTTACCTATCTGTTTTAGCTGATTAATTTTAGAGATCATGGACATCTATTGTCAATACCACAAATTAAAATATTATTCACACTGCAAATAAGCCTTGGTCCGATGTGTTTGAAAAGTAGCTAGATGTAAAAGCTTAGTTCTCATAAAACCAATTATATGAGTAATTCGAAAATATTTGTCAAACATACATTTAATTTAGTAAGTATACGTATTTTGGACTCTAACTGCTGCACTCAGAAACATTTATTAATCACTTAACTTTGACTTAAAAAATGTTGACACAAACGCATTAGTTTCCTTTGAAACTCTTCATTAAATTAAAGTTAAGTAATAATTAAATGTCAGAGTGTGGAGCAGTTAGTCTGATATTAAAAAAAGAAAACAAATCGTATGTAGCGTAAAAACTTGAGTTTACATAAGATCCAGTATAGGAGATGAAGAAAACAACACGATCGACAACGTACAAAATCGACTTTAAAAGAACCAGTATATGAGATGCCATTACAAGGAGTATTTACGGGAGACCAAGTCCCTTGTCCCGTTTCTGGGTCCGTGGGTCGCGGGGGTCGCGGGTCGTACGGCCATTGCTCCGTGCCGTTACTGGGTCACGCTACTGCAGCCATGTTTCCATTGTATTACACTTGAACTCTGTAATTGGGGCGGTTTTTATTGGTAATGACTTTTTAGAATGGTTAATCGTTTTTTAATTGTGCTAAAATAAAAGATAAGTTCGCCAATCCGACTCAAACTTTGCCATTTTGTTAAAATTAATAGCACTTATGTCTTTTTTCACTATTCTATTATAAATATGGGTATGAGAGGAATATTGTAATACTAGGTGACGCCCGCAACTTCGTTGCGTCTAATTTCAACATCTGAATATTTTACCGGAATAAAAAAGTATCCTACGTCCTTTTCCGACCATAATCCAAGTGTTGGGCCTTAGGTACGTGACATCTATATCTATACTAATATTATAAAGAGGTAAACTTTGTTTATTTGTTTGTTTGTTTAATTGTAACGAATAGGCTCAAAAACTACTGGACCGATTTTAAAAATTCTTCCACCATTCGAAAGCTACATTATTTACGAGTAACATAGGCTACTTTTTGTGAGAGTGAGGCCCAACAACCATTTTTTTATTTAAAAATCTTGATTTTTCTGGACTACATTTAAACGCATTTATTTTACTCATGCTGATAATCCTTATCAAAATAAATTATTTCATCACTAAGTACAGTTTGTGTAGATAATATTTGGTCTTTGAATGATTAAAATTGAACGTTTGATTTAGAAGTTATGGCGAAATTAAAAATTGCGATTCACGCCCGTTTCGAAGTGGGCGCTACCAAGGCGGTGGTGACCGGCCCTGCAGCTGGTGAATTTGCTCATATAATACACCAAGAATACCAATGATCCCAACTGATTTGCCTATGAGTAAAAATTTATTTTGCACTAACGATAAATAAATCCCAGGGCCAAACATTCAAATTAGTAGGAATAGATTTACGAAAATAATGTTTTACGCATGGGCAACTTTACATTGCCCTATCACGAGTCGGGGCTCCCAACCATCAGTATATTTTGTTACCTGAAAATAACTTAACGTCACATGTTGTTTATAGAGAAGCTCTACATTAATCGCTTTAGTTATTATCTTAAAACAACGGGTTGCACTCCGGGACTACCGGCAGAAGTGAAAACTTATTAGGTATAAATTAAATTTAAATATTCTCATCATTAACAACTTTAACATCCACAGAAAGACAATCTGTGCAGCCTGCGGAAAATGACTGCGTCGTGGATGTTTCTGTGAATTGACCTGGGAATCATTTTGCTGACCGTGTCTTTCCTGGGTAGGCTTTTTGCAGCGGTAACCGACATACACGCGGGCGGAGCCGCGGGCGACCGCTAGTATTGTGTATAACATAGCGGTGCACTATTAAATTTTCCTTAACTCTTTTCTTGTGAGTTTCAAGAAGTCGTGAATGCGAAATATGCTATAATATATTGAATTGATTTATTACAACATCGACAGTATAATAAGCAGTACTAGATAAATTTTCTTATTTTATGCATGTAAAAATACTTACAAAAAATTGTGAAAAATGAAGAATTTTGAAACTTAAGATTACTACTGGAGAAATATGAGTTCCTTGCCGGAGCTTGCCTTATTTTTTTCATTGTTTGCTAGTATCAACGCAGCTTTATTAATAGAATTGCGTACCAGCCACCTTTAGACATAAAAACACGACACGACGTCGCACGACGTGTACGACGACGTAGAAACTCATATTTGAATTTCTACGTGAGTTTCTAGGACGCGACGTCGTGTCGTGTTTTTGTGTCCGTCCCTTAGGGTTAATTCAGACCGCAACGTGACGCGTAGATGCATTTCTATATGGATTTTACAGATTTGTAAGACCTCTCACGCAATATAAATATGTCAATTCAGTACTTTAGATATATGCATCTACGCGGCGCGTCGCATTCCGAATTGACTCTATAAGCGTCAGCCGTCAGTTTACATTGAAACGTGACGCAGCGATGCGATGCATTTTTAAATGACCCATTCAAAACTGAATTTTAGTTACTACAAGAGAAGATACAAATTGAACTGACAGACTTGCCGCCCACGGTGTTGGGCTGATGTTCTATTTTAAATTTCTCATTATGATGAACATCGCATCGTTATATCGTAATACTAGATGACGCCAGCAACTCCGTTGCGCCAAAATTCGTTTATTGCGAGGACACCGTACATTTTTCCAGGATAAAAAGTATCCTATGTCCTTTCCCGGGACACGAATTAGTATCTCCATACCAAATTTTAGAAAAATCCGTTCAGCGGTTTGGGCGTGAAGAGGTAACAGACAGACAGACAGACAAACAAATAGACAGACAGACAGACACACTTTCGCATTTATAATATTAGTATGGATATGGAAGTATGGATGAACTGACCCACAGTACGCAGTACGCAGCTCTTTTGCTGCGTCGCTCGTAACTACGTTGCGTAATATTTTAGATCTATGAGATAGCTTCTCATCTCATTATGTTTTACCATGTCCTACTTCCATACTTAATATTATAAATGCGAAAGTGTGTCTATCTGTCTGTCTCTCTGTTACCTGGAAAGGACATAGGATAGTTTTTATTCCGGAAAAATGTTCCCGCGCGATAAACGAGTTTTGGCGCAACAGAGTTGCGGGCATCATCTTGTTCTATTATAAATATGAAAGTTTTTGAGGATGCATGGATCATTGTTACTCTATATACAATAACTATTGTACAGATTTTTATAATATCAGGCCATTTAGCCGAAACTTTTTCGTTTTCACTTTCACTTCGTTATAGAATCGCCGAAGAAAATGTATGGAATTGACATAAGACGAATCGAACGTCAACGTCATATTAACGAACGCTTATGTCAATTCCATACATTTTCATCGGCGATTCTATAACGAAGCGAAAACGAAAAAGTTTTGGCACATCTCCAAGGTGTGTCTTAGCACAAGCTATCAGACGCCGGTAAGACTAACGCACGCCAACCTGACGCGACTCGTTTTGTGTATGAGTTCGATTCGATCGGCATTCCCATAGGCATCCCCATATATTTGGATACCTTTATCCTGAAATAGTACAAATATATTTAAAAGTTTCGTAGTATCTATGGCGGGTTGCGGGTGGAATATAATTCATATTATGTTACGAAATGTTACTTGTTCGATTCTTCTACTCACGTCTTCAATTAATAAATTCCTAAAGTACCTACATTAAAATTTATTTATTCTTATCTTCGTGTTTTTCAGCATCATCTGCAAAACAAAACATTAAAAATCAAAAGTTCAGGTTTCTCTCATAATTCAGTATAAATAAGCAATGAGATCACGTAATGACAAGTGACCTGGTAACGGCCCCAAAAGCCGCGGTGATGCAGCTGCGAGCCCCAAGAATGCTTTTATTGTATGCAGTCCGCTAGTTATGTTTTTGTTTTGGTTAGGGTGGTTGTACACTGACAATAATATATTCTCATATTTGACTTCTTCGTATTTTAGAGCGTGGCTCTTGGTCTGAGGTCGTGGGCTCGATTTGTAGGAAAAATGTTGTTTTCGAATTTAAGATAATACAAGTTGGTCATTGGTCGTCCAATGCAAACAAAACGAAGAACGGCTAGACTACACGGCTACATTACAAGATTTATCTTCTTATTACTCAACTTTCATTTAATTTAATTTGTTTGACAAAAAATATTTGGAGTTTGATGTGAAATTAACATAATATTAAAGTTAATTAGTAATCCTTTAATCTCTCTGAGTTTGGCTTGTGGTGACTACATAGTACATAGTGTCTGTAAAGTTCCAAAAGAAAAATTGATTTATATAATAAGTATGTAAATAAATATATATTTTTTTGGAATTGAAATTTGTAAAACAGGCCGAACTCAGGGAGATTAAATGATTACCTAAATTTAATGAAGTAAATATAAGAAATAAATTGATTTGACACAATCGGTTACCTATATTATTATGGACAGCCGATTGTGTCAAATCAATGTTTAGTTTGATTTGTCGGCTGGGCTTGATCGAACCCGACCAAATTGCATAGGTATTTTAGTTTGTAAAGTGCGAGTTTCTTACGCCAGTTCTTCTCGCCGGACTAGTTCCGGTGGTAGGCATCAGGTAGACATTCTGAAAATATTAATTTTAAATTTATTCAGAAATAAAGCAATTTTGATTTTAATTTGATTTTGTGATTTTAAATAGTCACTGAGTAGGTAGTATCCGAGATTTAAAGGCAGTTGGAGGACCTATGTAATTTAGTCGGGAACACTATACCATATTATGGTATAATAATAATAATATCTATGGACGCTTCACACCACGTCAGTCTGGCCCCGTGCTAAGTACCTGAAGGACTTGTGTTACAGGTACCAGACAACGGAACTATATTTAATTTAATACTTTTATACTATACATATATTTAAGATTTTTATTATAATATCACACACATATTTAATACACATCCATGACCCAGGAACATTGAAAATTTTTGTTCCGTCGGCGGGATTCGAACCCGCGACCCCCGGCTTGAGTTTGACCCCCCATTGAGCCACGGAGGTCGTCGTCATAACGGTATAGTGTACAACCTCCCTTATCCAGTATCGCTTGTCTTCACGTACAAAGATATAGCCGGTACGCCGTGCACAAGTTTTTGTTCAAACATTTTACATCATCGAAGCGTACTTAAATCAGGTATTTTGTTGCTGCGAGAATGCAAGCCAATTTTACTTTTTCTCTTACTGTTATTTGAGTATATTAGCTTAGAATAATGCAGTATTGTATTAATGATTTTTTGTATATTATATGTAACAAATCTAAATACTAATTAGTGAAAAACTCAAAGGTGACTGACTGACATGGTGATCTATCAACGCACAGCCCAAACCACTAGACGGATCGAGCTGAAATTTTGCATGCAGGTAGATGTTATGACGTAGGCATTCGCTAAGAAAGAATTTTGATAAATTCCAACCCCCAGGGGTTAAAATAGGGGCTGAAATTTTGTATATAATAATACTTCTTAACGCGGGCGAAGCCGCGCTCAAAAGCTCGTCGGTGATAAAACTTTAGGGTCTGTATTATGTCCCTTATGTAGATTTCACTGTGAAAGTAGCACAATAAAATTTTTGCTCTTTCAGCGTTGCTACTGTCAAAGTTAACTCTGTATAAGGGACACTTACACAACCTAAAGTATTATCACTTAGAGCGTTTCACGTTGAACCTCTGTTTTTAGATTTCGTTGCAATTATTTTTATTTAAATGCAATTCAAGGTCATGAGGAATTGATGAAATGAATTTGCCCATACGTGGGAGAGCCATGCTTTGGCACGAATGGGCCGGCTGGACATGAGAAATAACGCGCTCAAAGAAAACTGCCGTGAAACAGCGCTTGCGCTGTGTTTCGCCGAGTGAGTGAGTTTACCGGAGGCCCAATCCCCTACCCTATTCCCTTCCCTCCCCTATTCCCTTCCCTTCCCATCCCTACCCTCCCCTATAACCCTATTCCCTCTCAAAAGGCCGGCAACGCACCTGCAGCTCTTCTGATGCTACGAGTGTCCATGGGCGACGGAAGTTGCTTTCCATCAGGTGACCCGTTTGCTCGTTTGCCCCCTTATTTCATTAAAAAAATACAAAAGTTAAAAAAAACTCCTTAGCACTGTGAAAGTAGCAGTGCAGATATAGTTTTTTGTTAATTTCAGTATGAGCGAATTCATGACACTGTGACGCACCCGTAGAAAAATAGAAGCAAAATAACTCTCACAGCGCTGATACCTGTACAGTGAACTTTGTTTAAGGGACACATTATGTAGATGTGCTATCATCGGTTAGTCACGGTTTGGTTACTATTAAAATATTTAAAAAAAAACTGCCTTAAAGATCAAAAGAAAGAAAAACGGCGCGAACCCTCACAAGGCTCGGCTTTTTGTTTTCATACATTTCCTCAAACCGCATGCGCGTAGAAAACGGGCTTATAGTTGCAAAACATATTCATATTCATATCCTTTATTTCCAAGAAATAGATTATAATGATTAATGATGTTCTTAGGTCTATGGGTTTTACAATTTCTACCTCAATGAGGTGTGGAAATGTTATATTTTATGTCCCATATTGAAGCCATTTTGACTTAGTGGGTAGATACATGGACGGATGGCTCTCGCCCACCTAAGGTGATCTTTACATCAGTCTAATTTTCTTTTTACCGACTTGGTAATAAATTATGCTATATTGTCTATGGCAGAGAGTGGGTTAAGTTACTTAGCAATAGCCCACGGGGGACGGACTATTATTATATTAAAGAACTATTTTACACCAAGTATATATTTTCTGTGTGTGTGTGTGTGTGTGTGTGTGTGTGTGTGTATGTTTGTGTGTGTATGTGTCTATATAGTGAATGCTGTGTCGCCTATTAAGGTACATGCATGGGAACAAATAACTATTATTGTGTTTATTTTATTAAGATTTTTAATGTTCGGTGTCCTTAATTTAAATAAATAAATAAATATTTTTATCATAACATAACGTTGGGGAGAGGGCAAATCTCACGTATTTTTTTCTTGTTGTTACAAAAAAAACTATTTTAGTCCACTTCATCCAGATTGTACGTGATTATGCTTAATAATCGTAAGCCTAATCGTAACACGATCTAATTCCTTCGAAAGAAAATAATTTCATTCATACTTTGACGTTATACATCCACATGTATGACTGTCAAATAATCCAACGCGTTTACGTAAGAAACCCACATTTTGAAAAATCTCACGTGAGATGTCGGAGGGGGTTGAATAAAATCTCACGAAATCTCACCAGGGGGAGGGAGGGTCAGAAAATTTTAGAAACCACCTCACGTAATTTGTGGACGCCCTCTTATCAGTCACAGAATAATAGACTACTAGATGACGCCCGCAACGAAAGTCGTTAATCGCGCGTGAACCGTACACGATTCCGAAACAAAAACTTTCCTATGTCTCAAAATGTCTCTCAAAAGGTCTCAAAATGTCTCTATACCAAACCTCATCTTCAGGTGTATACGCGTGAAAATGTAATAATAGACATAGAAACAGGCAGAGTGACCAGATACAATTATTTATAATATTAGTTAGGATATTAAGGACCACTAAGCTCAGTTAACGTGAAACGTGTTAAAATGTCATTCAGTATATTTTATAAATACGAGGAACTAAGGGTCTACACAGACGGACTGCATTTCAACTGCAATCCAACTGCAAATTGCAGTTCAAGTGCAGTTTGAATGCAGTTGACACGACTGCAATACGACTGCAATAGAACTGCAAACCAAACAGTTCACACGACTGCACGCCGACTGCAACTGAACTGCAACCCGACTGCGCATTTGGTTTGCAGTTCTATTACAGTCGTATTGCGGTCATGTCAACTGCATTCAAACTGCACTTGAACTGCAATTTGCAGTTGGATTGCCGTTGAAATGCAGTCCGTCTGTGTAGACCCTTATAGATGATAATTTGAGGCCATTTAACCTATGAATAATACTAACTAAAACTACCCCCAGCCAAAAGTTACAGAACTCTTTAGTATTTCCTAAATGTTAAGGCTATTATACTTTTAATTTAGTTCCAAAATGTCTCAAGACATAGACGTAGGCGTAAGTATTAAGTAGCCTATATTGTGTCAAGCAACATTTATCACGAGCCCCGCCCACCACTCGTCACTGACTTCGCCAAACTTTACCCTTTTGTTTTTACTCGGGCTTTCAAAGGTTAAACAAATACAAAATATTTTAACATCAATGATAATATTTTCGTAAAAAATATTAATGAATGAATATCAGACCTTTAGTTTCTTTAATTGCAATTTTTTTTTCGTATCAATGAATGAATTATTTTTAAGTCAGTCAAAAAGAATGTATTACAGACAATTGTTCAAATATATTATTTTTTAAACAAACATTTTAAAATGGTGGGAGAAATAAATAACATTGTTATTTTTAAGGTTCTAATGGAAATACAGCTGTTTAACACTTAACTCCAGTTCGTCACACAAGGGCCACCACAGACTGCTGACTTTAAGTTTGTCGACAGTATACTTCAGTCGGAATTTCCAGGAATTGCCATTGTATTCTATTCATTATGATAAAATTAATTTAAGATGCGTTATATTTAACAATTGACAGTAACAAAAAAGAACAGTCCAGCTGCATGTCTACACCGGTAGGTCTACGACGAGACGTACGTACCACACAGTAGTAGGTCTACGACGTAACGTAGCATGCCTACGACGTGACGTAGAGGCGCTACGACGCGGCGTAGCTATGCTACGTTTGTGTGCGTGCGCTCAATTCGAGTATTGAGAACAGATTAAGATGGTTTATCGTATAATAATATTTAAAATGTATTAATAGCTCATGACAGTTATAGAATTCTAGACTTAAATAATGTTAAGTTAAAGTATATTTTTAGAACAAGTAATTAGAAAATACTTGTTGTTATTTAAAGTGTTCAGTGACATGTCCGACGTTGGCCCCCGGCCAGACCAGTGTACTACGCTATTAACTACACTCTAGCCATTTCATATAACGCCGTTTGAATAAATAGTTTATTAATAAAGTAACTATATTTGGTCGGAAATAAAATAAATATTAACTATAAAGATTTACGAATTACGAATTGCTCGTTTAAAGATATAAGAGTCTTATTTTATACAGTACTGTTTTACGCATTACAATATAGAGTTACTAAGTTACAGCTGTAAGAGAAAGTTGTGCAAAATGTTTCATACATTTACCTACTACGGTAGTTTTAAAAATACCGTTACTCATTTCCTCAAGTGAAAATAGAAATTATCGAAGATTGCAACGTTTTCAAAATATTTAACAACCTTTTCATGAGTTAGATTAATCTTTAATGAGCTATCAACACTCAATAAACCTTATTCGATTACGAGGGGAAATAGTAATTGATAACGGGCCGATGCTCGCTCGGGCTGCTGTCATTGTGTCCTCGCGTGCCCCGATATCGCGGTGTCCCGCGACGTCGCCACGTATATTGTTTACGTTCGAGTCGGAATAAAAAGTGTCCCGTGAATGGGCCAGGCCATAAGGATGCAGGCCGAGGATCGAGACGAGCGGACAATCGATATACATGTGTCGTTGTGTGGGCGACGGCCGGCGAGCGGTGCACGCGGTGCAGCGGCGGCGTGCGCGCGCAGCGGGCGCGGGGGGCGCGGCGGGCGGGCGCCAGTGGCGTGCAGCGCGCGCCGCGGACGCCCGCACCGCAGTGTCGAGCAGCAGCCCGCCATGCCCGGCCCGCGCACATCCCGCGCCGCCTGACAGCATGGCCCACCCGACCGCCAACACCACACGCAGCCACGCTCTGACCACGGTACGACCGGCGATCTAGCGCAGTGATAGTGTCCACCGTGGCGGTCGATCGCCCGCAGCCCGCCGGGAGCGCGAGCGGCGGCGCCGAGCCCCGCTAGATGGCGCCGCGCGTCGCTCCTGCGGCGACCGCTCTCCGCCCACGCCCCGCCGTCGCCGTCTTTTGTTTCTGGTCGCTCCCGTCCTCGTATGTAAAATACTAGCCCGGGGGTCCAGTGGAGCAGGCCCGCGCGGCGCCGTCGCCGACGTCAGCGGAGCCCGCCGGCCGCAGCCGCCGCGCCGGACGCGAGCCCGACCCGCTCTACCCTGTTCCGTGTGCTCGCCCGTGCCAAATACGTTACATAAATCGAGCGTCCTGTGAATAAGATTCGGTCAATAGTCGAATCCCGTGCGGTCCACGATGGGGCGACACGTCGGGCTGGGGTTTGACGTGTCGACGTCGGACAGTGTTTGGATTCCACTCGTGTGACTCGCACGGGCCGACGGCGGCCGCGCGGACTCGCGGAGGGTTTCAGTTTCGCTCGAGCTAAATGAACGGTGTTATTTCTAAGGAAATGAAGACAATAGAAGGGATATTCGGTAACGGATTCATTTAGTCGGAGGAGCGCGCCGTCGTTGCGCCGCGCCCATGCCCGTAACTCTGGTGAGTGCTAGGTTGTAAGACTTCCGAGCCGAGCCGAGTTCGCTCAGACCCCGTTCGCTCGGTAGATGGACTTTGTTATATAATACTCGCAGAATTATCACTAGCCATGGGAACAATTATATAATATGTTGTTGGACCGCGGTGTCATCTGTTCTTGTGTATCAAACACCATACCCGCTTCATGTTATGTCATTGACATAACATTAGGATATTTATAGTATGCAAATACATTATATTCAATATATAGTGTCCCTTGAACCTTATTTTTGCTCCGAATACCTCTACATTTCAGCCAGCCATTATTTTGAGTTCTCCGTCTTGCTCTATTTAATGAATGAAAATGAGATGGCAACCTGTAAAGAAATTGATTTTTCAATTCGTAGCGACTAAAATTATAATTACGGCTACGAATTCTAACAATGTTATATGCAAAATTTATATTAATTCCTTACTTCCATGTATATCAATTTGTAACCTCTAAGATATGTTACTAGGTAGTTTGTCTATAGCTCTATAATATTACTCTTAGTAAGGTTTATTTAAATACACGTTTTTGATTGAGGAACTTTTACAAATGGACATTTAATTACACTATCGTCACATTGTAATCACAATTGGATCGAGTGAAAAACAGTTTTACACATTTCGGAAGTACTTACTCAAAAGTGTACTGTACGAATATGTCCATAAGAATTCATAAACTAATTCTAAATAATATAAAACTCAAAGGTGACTGACTGACATGGTGATCTATCAACGCACAGCCCAAACCACTGGACGAATCGGGCTGAAATTTTGCATGCAGGTAGATGTTATGACGTAGGCATCAGCTAAGAAAGGATTTTAATAAATTTCAACCCCAAGGGGTTAAAATAGGGGATGAAAGTTTGTATATGATAACGCGAGCGAAGCCGCGGGCAAAAGCTCGTTCTAAATGACATAGGAAAATGGTTCTGCCAAAGATGCTTTCCGTGCGCGAAGGATTGCGTACTAACTGACTAGAAAAAAAGCTGAAATCTACAAACTTAGACTAGCAGTTATTGCTAGAAATACCACGAATTTGGGTAAAATATCTGCTAATTACTAATATTTTTTGTCAAAAACTGGACAAAATTAGTTGACCTTATAAGAATTAAGTATTTTAATATGTGAGTAAAGTATTAGTAAAGTATTATTCGCATAGTATAGGCTTATGGCATCTATAGTTTTAGTTGGCATAATATATTAAAGTTCAAACGAGGAATCGAGGCAAAAAAACTACATACAAAATACGTAAACTGTCGAAATTTGTATGAAATTCTGTGCGCGTTATTTTTTTTAAATTACTTTTGCTCTTTATGATATTTATGATCTTTATTTGGTCCCTCTACTCTCAAGTCAAAGTATCTCCATACTAAATTCCTAAATTAAAGCATTAGTTTATGCATGTCGAGGTAACAGACAATCAAACATTCTCATTTACAATATATAAACATTCTCATTTACAATATACCCCCTGAGTAATAATAAGTACTATCAGGGAAGTTGATTTCTATGCAGATGCGGGACCTACGTAGTTTGGTCGCGTTACGTCAAACCCAGCCAACAGATCACAAATAATATTGAATTGAAATGATCCGACCAAATGAAGTTGGTCTGTCAACTGGCTAGGAATCAATTTCCTCGATGGTATATAGCGAATGATTATGCAAGGTCTGATTGTTTATATCTATTATCTGGCGATTGGCACAATAGAAAACAACGGCAGTGGACACTAACAATATGGAATATCATGCAAAGGTCACAGCAGAGGGCGCTTCTAGCATATACAGTAAATAATCAGACTAAAATCCGAGATGTTGCACACAATATCGCCAGTAACATTGTTAAACGTCAAACAAAACTTTTCGTTTACTGATGTTGGTTTTGCTCACGTTAAAACATTGCAATAATATGACCTGAGAATTATACGCTGAGTAGGGTTATACTATAATAGGTTTCCGGAATAAAAACAATAAAATGTTTAATCTTAAGTAAATCAAGGTTTTCATCTACTTTTTAAGTTGTGACCGTTTTAATATTTAGAACTTCATACATAGTTCGTGTCCAAATCGCCTTGACATAAAAACTTCGGAATATTTTAGTTGTAATAATTTTATAAAGCAAATAGTATTACTTGAATTGGGATCATAAAGTTTATCTACACGTCTTATTTTATTATTAAGTGGTAAAAATTATAGTACATTTTTCAGAAAATTTTAGAATAAAACATAACTAACTTAATAAACCTCTGCGATTCTCACAGCAAACAGAATTTCACATTTTTGATGATAAATGAGAATTCAGACTATTTAAAAGTTTCAGTTACCTACACCTAAACTAATATCATAAGTACGAGTAGGTAATGTCTCTTCATTGGCATTTCAAGTATGTATTTAACAAGTTCAGAAATGATTGGACTGATACGTTTTATGTGCAGATATCACAATATTTTATTACACCCGTCCATAAAACGTATTGTTGGACGAACTATCATAGGAAGGGAAATTACTTTTAATCTAGTGATGTACAGTTCCCATGGCATGCATACTTACGCGGACAGAGGAGTGGACGAATGTAGAGATCAACTACGATGACATGGCGCGCCCCTCTGAAATTCAAAACGTTTGAAGTGCGTTGTCTTGCGCGGTAGGCTAGTTATGATTAGTTGACCAACAAATCTTGGTAACAAGTGACATTAACTGAAATATTACGTGTACTGTGATTGGTTGATTACTTACTACATACAAATTCTTTCATTAGGATGTGACTACACACATTGAAACAGTGATTTGGAGGGGCGCGCCATGTTATCGTAGTTGATCTCTACTGGGTATAATAATAATATTTTTATAGCTATTATCATTTTGTTTACTTTGGCATACCTACCTCATTTGGTATGATTTCTTTTGTCATCCATACTTAATATTATAAATGCGAAAGAGTGTATGTCTGTCTGTTTGTTACATCTTCACGCCCAAACCGCTAAACCGATTTTGCTAAAATTTGGCATGGGGATACTTTGAGCCCGGGAAAGGACATAGGATACTTTTTATACCGGAAAAATTTTAGGCGCAACGAACTTGCGGGCATCATCTAGTTTGACATTATCGTTTCTTGGTGTTCTATATCATCATCATCATCATATCAGCCTATATTCGTCCACTGCTGGACATAGGCCTCTCTCAATGAACGCCAAGATGACCGATCTCCTGCTACTCGCATCCAACATGGACCCGCAACTAAACGGAGATCGTCGTCCCACCTAGTTGGAGGTCGACCTAGGTGTTCTATGTACCATCAGAAAAATGGATAGCTGTGCCCCGCGGTGTTACCCGCGATTTATTAGGTAAACTAAATTGTGTTTTAATAGTTAAATAGTTATTGGTATTAGGGGGGGTTGCAGCCCCTTCAAACGATTTGGATGAGAACATTTAAATGAATATCGATTCACACATGACGGAGTAATCGTTGAACATAAAGAATTTAAAAAAAATATATAAAAAACAAAAATAACATAATATCCTCTATTTTGAAAGTCGGTTAAAAATTTAGCCTATGTGTTAATACAGGATGTCAGCTACCTCTTTGTAAAATTTTGTCGTCGATATCGCTTCAGCCGTTTAAGCGTGAAGAAGCAATAAACACACAAAGTCACATACTTTCGCCTTTATAATATTAGTAGGATAGGATGACGCATATATTTTTATTTGGTTATGACAAGACCAACCTGCCAGACCAAGACTAGCATTGACTTGATAAACCCTGACAAAATAACGTAAACCCTTCACCTGTATATTATGGTTCACTTTCTTTGATGGCATACTTATCTCTTACGCTAACTTTGCCATAATTTTATAATAAGTATAAATCACATTACATTCAATGTAGTTAATGTAACGTGTCAGTGGTAATATAGCCCCTTTGTGACTATTTCCAGAAAAGTGGGCGGTATATAGCTGCGAATAGCCATAGAGGGGTATTATTAATAGCTTTTAGTGGGATTTCCCGCCTATACTCTTGGGAATATAATACACACAACGAATATATGACAGAGAGGATATTAACTTATGTCCTGTTTTTTACGATATAAAACTTAAAGAACTGGCAATAGTATGCTAGATGACGCCCGTAACTAGGCTGCGCTAAAAATCTTTTATCGTTTGGATATCGTGCATTTTTTTCAGAATAAATGTTTCCTATGTCCTTTCCCGAAACTCAAAGTATCTGCGTACCAAATTTAAGTGTGAAAAGGTATCAGATAGACAGACAGACAGACGCACTTTTATATTTTTATAATAATAGTAATAGGATATAATGTTATGATTAATTGGCACAAAATCTATATTTATAAAATTACATGTTCTGACTGACTGACTGACTGATTCATCATCGCTGAGCAAAAACTGTTAAAGTTACAGCCACGAAATTTGGTGAGTAGGGTTGTTTTATTAAGTAGACACCCACTAAGGAAGGAATTTTGAAAATTTTAGCCCGAAGGGGGTGAAATAGGGGTTGAAATTCTGAACGAAAGTCCGTCATTTTTTAAGGTAGGAACATGAAACTTTATTTTTGGGTTACTGATTAAAAATTAACGGATACGTGTTTAAGCGTTTTTGAAAATTCTACCCCCAAAATGGGGTGAATTTGGGGTTAAAAGTATTTAAATGAAATAGTCTATATAGGTATACTATGTTAACGCGGTCGAAGTTGCGGGCAACAGCTAGTGGTATATAAAACGTTAATTTATAAGTAGATAGCGGTACTACGTTATTTAATCGTTACGTACGAGTCAGCTGACAGATCACGAGTCACGACTAATGACTTGACATACCCGACTTAGGCCGCGTTTCCACTGAAGCGGAGCGGAGAGGAGCTTAGCGATGCCGAATTGACCAATCACCATGCTCGAAATCGTCGCTGTCATTCCGCTGGAATAGCACGATTGGTCAATTCGGGCACCGTTAATCTCCTCTCCGCTCCGCTTCGCTTCAGTGGAAACGTGGCCTTAGGGCTGGTTTACACGTATTAAGTAGATAAGTAATTAACTAAATTTTAACTTAATTTTAAGTTGTTAATTGCGTGTAAACACAAAATTTAGTAGCAAGTAGCAAGTTAAAATTTAGTAAGTCCTAAGCTAGATGACAATTAGAATTTAGTTACTACTTATCTACTAAATACGTGTAACCAGCCATAAATCACATATTAGGTTCGCCATCTGCCAATGAATTAAGGTACATTGAACTAGTTAATATTCTTAATCTTTTTTGAACAGAGGCAGAACCTTTGGTAAAGGGCCCCTAAACTTAAAACGTATTTGAGGATAATTAGTGGGTACTCTTTCATCTACTAAGGACATGTTCAGATAACAAACGCTCGCGTTTTGATATTGCGCGTTTCTACTACATACATTTTATTCAGATCCTACATGGTACATAATATACCAACGCGCGTTTTATTGCATGTGAACATACCCTAATATCTATATAAATAAAAACGAATTTTTAATTTTGTTAGTCTCCCTAAACACGAGAACAGCCGATTTGCTAATAGTTTTGAAATATTCGGGGAAGTCCAAGGAAGGTTTATTTTATAAAGAGGAAAGTGATACGTAGTTCACCATATCATCTAGTAACATTTAAAAAGGTTTTGAAAAAATAAAAGGCCAAGTGGTGGCACGAAGGGTTCCGTAGCGCTATAGAGTGAAAGTAGGCAAAAATTGTTTCTTGTATGGGAGCTCCCCTTGAATATAAATTTTATTTTATTTTTAGTTATAGCGGCAACAGAAATACACAATCTGTGAAAATTTCAGAAGTCTAGCTATAGCGGTTTTTGAGATACAGCCTGGAGACAGATAGACAGACGGACAGACATCGAAGTCTCACTAATAGGATCCCGTTTTTACCCTTTGAGTACGGAACCCCAAAAAACAATTGGAATAATAGAAAGCATATTACAATTTTATAACATAGAAATGTTAGGCTGAATGCCGCCATGAAATTTTAGGCCACTCCAGAATTAGGACAACCGGAGAATTGGGTCAGTTAAGAATGATAGTCTGGTGGTGAAGAAAGGCTGTAGGTACAAGAACATTGTTAACTTAGTGCACTTTTCTATTCGTTAATTTACAAAAGGAATAAAAAGCCTACGTTTAGAGCGTGACTTTTGACTTGGAGTTCTCGATGGAAAAATGTTGTTTTCAAATTTTGTTAGGACAATGCAGGCAAAACACCTGATTGCCTGACAAGAATGATCCCATGCGTGAGATGGGCATGTAAAAAATTATTTAAAAAAAGTTTTCGAAGTTCCTGGGTCATGGATGTGTATTAATTAATATGTGTATAATATTTATAATAAAAATCTTAAATATATGTATAGTATTAATTACATATTTTCTGTTGTCTGGTACCTGTAACACAAGTCCATCAAGTACTTACCACGGGGCCAGACTGACGTGGTGTGAAGCGTCCATAGAAAAAGGCAGTCTCGCGCCTGATCTCTTGCCAGTCGTGTTAGTCGTTCGTCTTACTAGGTTATGAAAGTTATAGAAGTGAGAGTGCTATCTTGCATACACACTAGGGCACTATAATATACTAATTCGGTTGCGGTGACCAGTTTCAATGAAACTGGCCTCCGTAACCGTAAAACGTAAAATGGCCCGAGTAACTTAGACCGTGTGCACACCAAACCGACTGTGAGCCGCCGAATGTGAGCAGGCTCACTGTGAGCCCCAGTGTGAACGTGAAAATAAACGGTATCGAATGTCCGCGCCTACGCCTAGCGTAATAGCATATTGTCGGTTAGGTGTGAAAAAAAAAGTGAATATGTATAAAAATTCAATAAACTGCGTAACGTTCGCTCACATTCGGCGGCTCACAGTCGGTTTCGTGTGAACACGGCCTAACTTTTTACGTTTCCGTTACGATAATATAATGATGGGCAATATTATGTTTAAATATATTACATGTATATTATAATATTTTTAATTGGACTGTAGGTAATTGCACTATTTACAGTATGTTTATTTACTAATTTTAATTATTAATTTTATTCACACGGCGGGTTTTAATCCAAATCATCATTAGTGTGGTAATGTATAGTAATGGTAATGTATAGTAATATAAATAAAAATGAATTTCAATTTTTTTGGAATAGCTAAAACTCAAAAAAGGCTGAATCGATTTGACTTATTTAGTATTTAAATATTCGTTGGAGTCCAGGGAGGTTTATATTAGAAAGGAGGTAATATGAAGTTCAAGGGTCATCCAACTTATTATATTAATGTATAGCCAAAATATAATAATTTTCAATATCGCTAATGTACGCTTATGCTTGGCCCAGTTGTGTCGAATATAGGCCAATACACACGAAACTTTGGTTTCCAGTGAAAGGCTTTGTTGTGCTGTCAGACCGTATACGAATATGTTACTGCTTCGTATTGGCTGCTAAATTTCGCTATTTTGGTGACGGGAATAGTCCATTTTTTTTTAGATATTACTAGCCGATCCGATATTTTGCTATAAAAGTTTTAGGAACCTTTGAGAGCCTCAAAGAAATATTTTCTGATCTATACTGTACTCGGCGAAACATGGCAGTAGCGGTCATTGACTGACTGTCAAAAACTTGTTATTTTCTATAACAAAGCCGCCATTGACAACATCAGCTGACACGCCAAAATAATTTCTATAGCTTTTGTAACACGGTCATTATTCACGGTCATTCATGCGCATTATTAATTTTGAAGTACTATACAGCCATTAGCAGACCCAGATCAGGATTTCAAAAGATATTCCCTTCCTCTAAAATTTTTATATACCCCCCACAAATAATAGGGTAGAACTGCGTCTGGTTATATGATAGCACGATAAACAAATTTCTGCGAGGAATCTCTAGCAGAATACCTATAAGGGCAAATTATTATATTAGTGCCATAAAGTCAGGTATAAGTGCTGTATAGTAAGGTACAATTATAAAATATAAGAGCTGTAAAGTGAGGTATTACATAAGTGCTGTATAGTAAGGTATTATACAGGGTGTAACAAAACTAAGTGATAAAAATTTAGGATGTGTATGGGTCCCCTATATAGAGTTCGCTGTGAAGTATTTTTTTGTTTTTTTGTTTTTAAAATTGCTCTTTCAGTGCCGCTTCTTTTACAGTCAAAACTAACTAAACTCTATATAAGGGACACAATACAGTCTACAGCATTAGCACTTAGTTTTGTTATACTTTGTGTAAGTACTGTATAGTGAGGTACACCTAATATAAGTGAGGTATAAATCACGCATCGGCGCGAGAACTTTGAGGTGCGACGCTCTCAGAGCTCAATTGTACAGGATGCTCCTCATTTCCGATACAGATAATGCCAATTCTCCGTCACTCAATTACGTTCGGCTTCAAAACAACACTTGGTGTCATGACACAAGGTCAGTCAAGTGTGTGAAATTCCATGCATTCGAATCAGTAGAAAATACATAATAACTGGCGCACACGTTCGATTTTTTCCGAACGGCTGGCGGCTTGGCGCGTGAAAAAAAATGTCCGTTTGTGCTAATCTCATGGAATTCCAAATTATTGTAATTCGACATTCCGGAAAATTAATATGGAACATGTGTGTTGCGGCCAGATTTACATGTAAAGTAATAAACTTAAGTTTTTGAATTTAAGTTATAATTAAACATTACTGCACGATAGACACCATGTCATTAACTTTTCATACATATTATTATTTTGACTGTTGTTAATGTCAACTTGTTTAATTTCTTATCGCTTAAGATTTGCACGATATTCATTTACAAATTCAAACCTTAAAGCTATAGGTATAAGGGTAGATTTGTAACGATTTTACCATTCGATTTTAATTTCCCTCGTTGTGGGCTCCGGTATTGTGCCTGCAATTTTCGTATTGACCTAAATAATATTCCAGTAATCCTAACTCTTTTCTCGTTTCTATTCTCTTTTGCTGATTTCAAGCTTTGAATTTACCTTTTTGTTATGACTATTTCAATTAGTAATACTTCTTTGTTGGAAGATTGATTGACGAAGTCCATAATGTGAAAAAATATAATGAATGCAAAATAACTTTAGCAATAATCAACAGAACTGGCCCTTCACGGAATAAATTAAACTATATGAATCTCAATGTAAAATCAACATTTTAAATGCAATGTTTACATAAACTGCCTACTCGATTTAAGGAATTGACTACCACTGACTTTAATAATAACAAAAACATCGACCAAGACTCGCGCACGTAGGATGGCGACTGTCGTATCATTAAAGAGCTAAAATGGGAAAAAAATGTATTTATTGTATAGAAGCGGGGTATATACAGGTTGTTAGGTTCAACACCGTTATCCTCAAAATCATCAAATGAGCCCGTCAAAATGAACAACGTTTTCTACGAGAACAATGCTGGGAACTCAAAAAAAGACCGTCTTCATAGGTACCCATACAAATCGCCGACCCAGGCAATTTATATGGGTAAAATCTAACACCCTGTACTATATTCTATTTGAATGAAAATGTATTATAAATTTTGTTAGTCTCGCTAAAATATGAGAACGGCTGAACCGATTTTGCTAATTTTAGTCTTGAAATTTTCATGGAAGTCCAGGGAAGGTTTATACAGTAGAAATTTTATGAGTTAGGTGATACAAAGTTCACGGGTCATCTAATTTTGGAATAAGCTAGTACGTATATTGTGAATTGTCACTGTCCTGAGTCACATGTCACTGACCTAAAAACGATGACGAATAATATTTATCAAGAATCTGAAATCAATATGCAAACATGTAAATTAACTTTAAATGTAGGTCAGCAATTGGAAGTGATATTTGCACTGAACCTGGAATTGAAGTATCAAAATATCGACACCCAGGTTGCACTGCCATCGACGTCTACCTCTAAGGATCTCGCAATACAAAGACTTTATTTTTTAAGTTTTTTCGATGTTTAAATTTTAATGCCATTTCCTCCGTAATGCCTCAACTCCCAAGCGGCCGCGATAACAATAGATAGAACTTGGGTAGGTAAAGATATTTTGGAACCTCTAACTTTCAGACAGACTTCCACAGTGTATTTCGGAACACGCTTTTTGTTTTATTTATAAATAATATAAAAACATATTTGGCCGATTCTCAGACCTACTCGATACACCGGAACAAGAGAATTTAATAATTATTATATCATTAAAATGGTTTAATTAAACATAATGTTGCAGTAAGGTATAACTGTTGTTTGATTTTTCAGAATTACCTAAATATTACACCTATTAAAGTTTTCAGTTTTGATTATTGCCTAAAAATTGTATTAAATACTAAAATATTTTGAGCCTTATTATAAAATATCATTTTGCGGTAAATGTTTTTAGAAGAACATAAATATCAGCTTTTAAAATAGAACTCACTGATTATTATTTATTATATTGTAAGTAATCGTAACTCCAAGTATGGATCGTCAATGACCAGTAAATACTCTGGGTTTTTGCGATAAAATGGAAGCATTTAACTTGATGAGAATCGGATATAAACTTTTTATATTCATTTAATGTTAATATTTCATTGCGCCTGGTTTCATTTTGAAAATTAAAATCACTTTGGTGGGATAAATGAATAAAATAAAATAAATTAATTAATTAACTGTGTCATATTGTAAAAAAATATTTTATTAGTTAGAATAGGCGCCAAAACTGTTGGAAAATTTTGATAAAGATTCAGCACAAATAGAAAAGTTATGTGCAATGTGCATTCAATATTTTCATTCGCGTTGCCAATAAGTTATTCTTGTATAAGACCTCTTTATTTTATATTAACTAGCGACCCGCCCCGGCGTCGCACGGGTATAAAATATATAGCCACTGAAAAAAATGTTAAAATCGATAGCCTATGATCCTTCACATGGTCTACTTCTTATCTGTGCCAAATAACATAAAAATTGCTCCAGTAGTTCCCTTTCAAATAATTTCCCTCGTTTTTTCCACATTCTGCTATTAGTCTTAGCGTGACATAATATAGCCTTCCTCAATAAATGGGCTATCTAACACTGAAAGAATTTTTCAAATCGGACCAGTAGTTCCTGAGATTAGCGCATTCAAGTTAACCCTTTCAAATAATTTTCTCATTTTTTTTCACATTGTCCCCTATTTCTTTGCTCCTATTAGTCTTAACGTGATAAAATATAGCCTATAACCTTCCTCGATAAATGGGCTATCTAACACTGAAAGAATCATTAAAATCCATTGCGTAGTTTTAAAGATTAAAGGGAACAAAGGGACATGAGGGAAAAAAGCGACTTTATTTTATAATCTACTAGCAACCCGCCCCGGCGTCGCACGCGTATAAAATATTATATACTTAGTCATTGAAAATATGATTAAAATCGATAGCCTATGATCCTTCACGTGGTCTACTTCATATCTGTGCTAAATAACATAAAAATTACTCCAGTAGTTCGCGAGATAAGCCCTTTCAAATAATTTCCCAAATCAATAAATAGGCTATCTAATACTGAAAGGATTTTTCAAATCGGACCAGTAGTTCCTGAGATTAGCGCGTTCAAGTTCCCTTTCAAATATAAGCCCTTTCAAATAATTTCCCTAGTTTTTTCCACGTTCTGCTATTAGTCTTAGCGTGACATAATATAGCCTTCCTCAGTAAATGGGCTATCTAACACTGAAAGAATTTTTCAAATCGGACCAGTAGTTCCTGAGATAAGCGCGTTCAAGTTAACCCTTTCAAATAATTTTCCCCGTTTTTTCCACATTTTCCTCTATTTCTTCGGTCCTATTAGTTTTGGCGTGATAAAATATAGCCTATAACCTTTCTCGATAAATGAGCTATCTAACACTGAAAGAATCATCAAAATCCATTGCGTAGTTTTAAAGATTAAAGGGAACAAATGGACATGAGAGAAAAAAAGCGACTTTGTTTTATAATAAGTATAGATATCTATACATATAATAAAACTGTAGAAATGAAGATTCTGTATATTAAAGATATTCAAAAAATAATAAGCAGAGGATGTCACTACATCGCTATAGAAGCCAAAAATGTGGTCAGTTTTTTTGTCTGTCTGTCTGTCTGTAGGTCTGTCTGTCTGTATGTTTGTTCCACTATCACACGAAAACTACTGATCCGATTTGAATGCGGTTTTCGCAGATATATTTGTCTTCTTCCAACTTAACATCTGGTGTATAAAAAATGTTCTCCCCACCCCTCTAAAGGGATGAAAGAGGGGGTCAGATTTTGTATAAGACTTTTGCTTTAACACGAAAACTGCTGAACCGATTTGCATACGGTTTTCGCAGATATATTTGCTTTCTTCCAACCCAACATCTGGTGTATTAAAATCACCCTCACCCCTCTAAGGGGACCAAAGAGGGGGTCAGATTTTGTATCAAACTTTTTTCTTTATTGGACTTACTTCATATTATTAACTGTTTTTCCAACTTAACATCTGGTGTATAAAATTTTTCCCCTACCCCTCTTAGGGGACAAAAGAGGGTGTAAGATTTTGTATCAACTGATGAAGTAGAAATACTACGATGGCAAAAGAACGTTTGACGGGACAGCTAGTCATTATATAAAAGGCTTTGTCCTAAATGACATGAAAATGGAATCACGCCACGGCCTAAACCAGTGATTGTAAATACTTGAAATTTGGAGGCAGTGTTCTTCGTATAACGTAGGCGTGCGATAAGAAGGGATTTTTGAAAATTCCTCTCCTTAGGGTGTGAAAAGGGGGGATGAAGTTAGTATGGGACAACTCGATTCCTTAGTCCAATCTGCTCGAAAATTCGCATCATTATTGTTTGATGTATTTTATGGAAGATGTAACTCATAGTTTGTTGAAATTTATCCTTAAAAGTCGTTAAAAAGCATCTTTTCATCTTTGATCGTCAAAAAGAGGTCTGTAAATGGGACTTTTAAAATGTTCTTATGGTCTTCGTCTGGTGGTCCTCTAGAAGCTGTGTCTGCTCTTTCATTTCCAGCAATCCCTCTATGGGGGGGAACCCATAGAAACTCTATATTAACGTTATTACTGACTAATTCATGTAATATGTTTTTGATCTTAAAAATAATATAATTGCATTTGAAACTTAAATTACTATTCCCTATAACTACTAAGACACTTTTACTATCTGATATTATAAGAAACTTATTTACATAGGTCAAAGTTTTAATATGCTGTAATGCCATATAAATGGCATAGCATTCGGCTGTATAAATAGAGCACATGTTACTGATCATAAAACATTTAGTAACATCCAGAAATTAATCATAATAAGCTGATTTAACCTCATCTATAGTTTTTGACCCATCTGTATAAATTTTATAAAAGTCCGTTTTCTTTTCTAAAAAACTAAGGCCCACTTGCGCAGATCTGAGTTAAAGTTAACTCTGAGTTAAACATCATGTCATAACTGTCACTCACCAAGTGAGTGATAGAGATGACATGAGAGTTAACTTTAACTCAGATCTGCGCAAGTCCGCCTAAGAAAATCAGTCTTACCATAGATGTCTCCGGTTGTTACCAAATATTTTTTCTCTATAGAACTTTCAAAGTTGTCATAAATTGGCCATAGATCACTAGAATAAATGTCATTTGTCATATTTAAAACCAACTGCAACAAAGTCGGCATCTGAGGCAAAATTCTTGTAGAAATAATTTGTGATGTAATTACAGAAGAATCTAATAGACTAGCTATTTCCTCAGATACTTTCAGTTTTCTTACAGGAAGTGAGGACTTAATTGCAATCATCTTAACAAAGTATTTCTTAGCTAACATGAGTCGTCTCAAGAATAAAGGAGGTATACAAGTTTCAACTTCCATTGAGTTTATCGGGGTGGATTTCATCGCACCAGTTATAATGCGCAGCGCTTGATTTTGAATTATGTCTAACTTTTTTAGAAGACTAGCGCTAGCATTAATATATGCTAAGCAACTATAGTCAAAGTGGCTCCTAACTAAACTTTTATACAACATTGACAACACATGAAAAATCAATAGACACCGCACATTCGTAACCTTTTCGCGGCGTGAATTTAAATACTAGAAATATGTTACACTTTCTGCTGCACTCAGATACGAATGTTAATTACTTAACTGTAATTAAAAGAAGATTTGGATATAAAGCCCTTATCTGTCAAACTCTTCATGAGATTGAAGTTTAATCATCATTAAAATCTGAGTGCGGCCGTTAGTAAAATGTATATCTGTACTACATAGCTTCACACAAAGGTGCTTCATACCGGTCTCTCCCTTTATATATGTACAGGTTGTGCTAGTTTTATTATTCGTAAGGTTGTGCAAAAATAAAGTCATAATAAATACTTCAGGTTGTATGTGTGTGTTCTTGTATAAAGTTCACTGTGAATTTAGCGGAGCTGAAAGTCGAGTTACCTTATTTTATTTTCAACCAACTTCCAAAAAGGAAGTTATATGTTCGGCTGAGGATATTTTTTACATGGGCAAATAACAGCCCGACCGCGTGTAACGGAACGTTATTACATTTCTTATTAATATATTTTATACTTATTTTTGCCTTATTATACTAATATTTATATTCTTAATAATTGATAATGTTTTATTCGAAAAAGGTACATGTTTAGTTGTAAGGAAGGACTAACGTTCGGTTTTTCTTTGTCAATTTATGTTCTGTTTAAAAAAAAATTGAAAATAAGAATTGTATTTGATTTTTATTTGGAAAATATTGGCTCTGGATTTTTCTGTGATGAAAAGAAAAACTTTGTTCATTGAGATGAAAAATTGGTTCATTGAGATAATTTAATTGGAGAAATCCCCGGCTTAGGGTGAGTTTTGTTAGCACACATGTAGTTAGTACTAATAATATAAAAAAAATCTTGTATTATAAAGACATTTCCAAGTTATATTTAACTTTATTTCTATCATAAGACATAATTTCTTAACTATTTAATAACTTGTTTTGTATTAAAAACATAACATTTTCTAATAGATTAAATTAGTTAGATTACTAGGAATTTATCTTATTAAGTTTTTTATGTAAATTGTAAATTATTATTTCCTGACGGCCTACCACGATAATACCGCTACCGCTGTAGGTAGAGGGCGCTCCTCTTGGGCTTCGTGGATAGGCCGCCAGACGTTTGCGAGGGAAGTGTACTGAGACGGAGTATCGTTTCCAGGGATCACTGCTCCGAATATCACTGCTCCGAATATCACTGCTCCGAATATCACTGCTCCGAATAGCACTGCTCCGAATATCACTGCTCCGAATATCACTGCTCCGAATATCACAGCTCCGAATATCACTGCTCCGAATTGATTTGACTGCGTCGCTCGCTCCTTCCTGTGACCATCTTCAATTCAACGCTGCGGCTGAGAGGAAGCACAGTACCTCCAGCGTCCCAGATTCACATCAGACCAGGAGAGTAGCCCTACGACCCATAAGTGACGATCAAGTAGGCCTTACCACGACATATAAATTTTGTTGTCTCACCTACCGCCACCGGGCACCTTTAGTTTTTATTTTTTATTTTGTTAAATATACTACATTGTTATCTAATTGTAATTTTATTAACCCGGTACTGTAACGGATAGATGTTGCACGCGTCGCTATTTAAATATTATATATCTTTACAATTTTAGTAGTCCTTGTGATCTTGCGGTATAGCTGCCGCTTAATCGCGCGGACGCATACAAATCAAGCCTTAAAATACACGGTTCCTAAAGCAACTTTAAGGGCTTTAAGGGCCACCAGCCACAACAACAAAACACCGCCACCGGCATAATTCCTGTAGTTTTATAAATTTTTTGACGCCGGTGGCTGCCATACGCTACAACGATTCACTTTACGACCAATAGATTAGCTTAAAACGGTGTTTGTGGCTGTCGAGTGTGGCCCGTGTGCGGCGACACTTATTGCGCGTACGAAACCGAAAGGGAAATCGAGTAGTTTAAAAGTTAGAACATCAAACTGTTAAACAATCAGTATTATAAGTTCTACTCAAAACCATCTTTTTAAGCAAACCCCATAATAATGTTTTTGCTTGGCCTTTTTCCGTGCTGCATATAGTTTAGTGAACAAGCCAGCGCGATAGTAAACATGTAAGTAATTAGTCAAACTATGAATATATGATTTTATTATGTTCGCGAAGATTGCGTAAGGGTTTATTCATGAGTCACATCCCAGATTTTGTTGGAGTATACAATCGAAAATACTGTAATATTATGTAAATATTACTATTGAGGGAGCCGTAGAACATTTTTTTTTTTAAATTATTAACAAGCTAATTATTCGTGAGTATCTTCATTTTGATAAGACAAACAGTTTTTTTATCTGTAAAAAATCAAAGTATGGAATCCTTTCTATCTCTGTTAGCTAGTAACAGAGATAGAAAGGATTTTATACTTTGATTTACTCTTAAATTATATAACTATCGACCTACCAATATACAAAAAATCACCTGGTTAGGGTTCCGTTTTAGGGTTCTGTAATCAATAAAATCCGTTGATGAGTTCACTTACCTAGGATCATTGCTCTCGAGCCAGGGCGGTAGCGATGGAGAAATCAAAAGGACGCAAATGGCCAAATCAGCTATGAGCCGACTAACACGTATATTATGGCAAAACCGTAGAATATCGACAAATACGAAGAAGAGACTCGTTCAAACATTGGTTTTCTCTATATTTCTCTACGCTTCTGAGTCATGGACCATCCGGGCAGCAGACCGCAAAAAGATCGACGCATTTGAAATGTGGTGTTGGAGAAGAATGCTTCGTATACCGTGGACAGCCAAAAGGACTAACGAATCTATTCTCGACCAGCTCAGCGTTAAAGTCAGACTATCGACAACATGTTACAGGAGAATTTTATCCTATTTTGGTCACATCGCTCGCCGGCAACCAGACAACCTCGAAAAGCTAATAGTCACGGGAAAGATTGAAAGCAAGCGATCCAGGGGTCGCTCACCTACTCGATGGTGTGACCAAATTACGACACTCACTGGACTGAAAATAACAGCCGCCCATAGAGAAGCACAGAGACCGAACAAAATGGAAGA
Source organism: Lysandra bellargus (assembly GCA_905333045.1). Classification (NCBI taxonomy): domain Eukaryota; kingdom Metazoa; phylum Arthropoda; class Insecta; order Lepidoptera; family Lycaenidae; genus Lysandra; species Lysandra bellargus. The sequence continues at coordinate 7,014,558 of HG995333.1, forward strand.
GCTTAACAACTAAAGTAGAGGAGAACTTTTCCAGGCGCGACCTTCAGTAATGAAGAAAACGACAAAGAAGAATCAATAAAACTTGGTTGACTACCGTACCCTAAAACGGAACCCTAACCAGCAGATTTTTTGTATATTGGTAGCTTAATAGTTAAATAATTTAAAAGTAACATTGTCCTACAAATACAACAATCCATATTTTAGGACCATCAAATCAAAGTATGAAATCCTTTCTATTTCTGTTACCTACTACTTTCAAAATTTTTCGCAGATAAAAATGTTGTTTGTCTTATCAAAATGAAGCTACTCACAAAAAATTAGCTCGTTAGTAATAAAAAAATGTTCTAGAGCTTCCTGACTATATAAGTAATAAGTATATTATAATCAACAACATACAGGACGTAACAGAACAAATTTATAGTATAAGTACCTACAACACATAATTAATTTTTATCTCTAACTTTAGTAACCAATCAAGACTAATTTATATAAAGCATATGTTTCTTATATAATTAATACGGTTGTAAATAATTTTCATTGTATTACGTTGGATCACGTGGGTTAAAAATCACGGGGTGAGCTAAATTTTTAACCCCCGGGAATAAAAAGGCACGTGTAAGTTACACGTGGCGTTGGGAATAACAAGCAACACAGCGCTTGTTACAGGCATAACATTTACGAGCTAAATGGCGTGCACGCTGACATTACAGCTCCAGCAGAATATTGACAATAATAATATTAAATAGCTCTTGCACCTGCGTAAATAAAGTATCACACGAAAATCGCGCGTTTTCGCGAAAAAAGTAGTATTTGTCCTTGGTACCGGTGCCGGTATTTTCTTGAGGAGGCCTTTGCCCAGCAGTGGGATAGTATAGGCTAACAAAAAAAAAACTCTAAATTAAATAAAGTCTAGGTTCGAAAATCGGCTCAATTGATGAATTTCATTATAGCACTAGATGCGGCCGCAACTCTGTTGTGCCATAATTCGTTTACCACGCGGGGACTATACATTTTTCAGGGATAAAAAGTGTCCTATGTCCTTTCCCGGAACTCAAAGTGTCTCCATACCAAGTTTCAGCAAAATCGGTTCACCGGTTTGGGCCTGAAGAGGTAACAGACAGACATCAGAAGATATTGGTTATCATTTTTTTTATTTTTTTTTATGAAATAAGGGGCAAACGAGCAAACGGTTCACCTGATGGAAAGCAACTTCCGTCGACCATGGACACTCGCAGCATCAGAAGAGCTGCAGGTGCGTTGCCGGCCTTTTGAGAGGGAATAGGGTAATAGGGGAGGGTAGGGAAGGGAATAGGGTAGGGGATTGGGCCTCCGGTAAACTCACTCACTCGGCGAAACACAGCGCAAGCGCTGTTTCACGCCGGTTTTCTGTGAGAACGTGGTATTTCTCCGGTCGAGCCGGCCCATTCGTGCCGAAGCATGGCTCATTTACTACTTTTGGTTTAGCAATGATTTATTTGGAGTCATTTTGCATAAATAGGATAGCAAGATGGTGAATATTTGGTTATCATTTTACATTAAAATGTGAGTCTGTATTTTGGTGATTGTTTACTATTTTGTCTAAAATCTATACTAATCTATACTAATATTATAAACCAGAAGAGTTTGTTTGTTTGTTTGAACGCGCTAATCTCAGAAACTACTGGTCCGATTTGAAAAATTATTTCAGTGATAGATAGTCCTTTTATCGAGGAAGGCTATATTTCACCACGCTAAAACTAATAGAAGTGAAGAAATAGAGGAAAATGTGGAAAAAACGGGGGGAAATTATTTGAAAGGGCTTATTTGAACGCGCTAATCTCAGGAACTACTGGTCCGATTTAAATAATTATTTTAATGTTAGATAGTCTATTTATCGAGAAAGGCTATAAGCTATATTTTATCACGCTAAGATTAATAGGGACGAAGAAATAGGGGAAAATGTGGAAAAAACGGGGGGAAATTATTTGAAAGGGCTTATTTGAACGCGCTAATCTCAGGAACTACTGGTCCGATTTGAAAAATTCTTTCAGTTTTAGATAACCCATTTATCCAGGAAGGATATAGGATATTTTTTATTAGGTCAAAACTAATAGGAGCGAAAAAATAGAGGTAAATGTGTAAAAAACGGGATAAATTATTTGAAAGGTCTTAATATCACGATCTACTGGAGCAATTTTTCTGTTATTTGGCACACATAAGAAGTAAACCACGTGAAGGATCACTGGCTATTTTTTGTGGACTAATTTGTCTGTGAAATATCTAACTTATGCGGGCGAAGCCGCGCGGAACGTCTAGTGTTACTATAATATCTGGTGGTCAGTTAATTATAATATTTTTGATGACCACGGGTACTACGGACAAAATTTAATATTACTTTTTTCGCATGATTTCTGTGGGACACTTCTTTTACGCAGGTGCTAGAGCTATGTAATCTTATCTTATCTTATATATAAAAATGGATTTTCAAATGTGTTAGTCGCGCTAAAACTCGAAAACAGCTGAACGGATTGGGCTGATTTTAGAATTAAAAATATTCGTAGAAGTCCAGGAAAGGTTTTAAAGTGACACGAAGTTCACCGGGACACTCTAGTATAATATAAAAATGGATTTTCAAATGTGTTAGTCGCGCTAAAACTCGAAAACGGCTGAACGGATTGGGCTGATTTTAGTCTTAAAATATTCGTAGAAGTCTAGGGAAGATTTTAAAGTGACACGAAGTTCACTGCGACAGCTAGGTCTTATAATATATAAAATTCTCGTGTCACAATGTTAGTTACCGCACTCCTCCGAAATGGCTTTACTGATTTTTACCAAATTTTGTACGCATATTCAGTAGGTATGAGAATCAGCTACTGGATACTTTTTATATTGATAAATGCATTTGTTGAATAAATAATAGTAAATTGTTACAACTCGAGACTGACGATGACCATTGTTTGTGTGACGAGATAGGGATGGACGTTGCCATAGTGACATACTTATTGATTCGAGTCACTTGAATAAAATAATATGGGCGAAATACTTTGCATGGCAAAACAACGTTTGCCGGTACAGCTAGTAATATAGATAATCACGCCTAAATAGCTGAACCGATTTCGCTCTTTAGTATTGAGACACTTTGAGTTCCGGGAAAGTACTAACCTAACAGACGAATCTAGACTTTATTTAGAGGTATCACTCAAGAAAATAACGGCACCAGTACCAAGGACAGCTGATACTACTTTTTAACGGACTTCCTAAAAGGAGGAGGTTATATTATGTTCGGCTGTGGATATATATTTTTTTTATTTATTTTTTTTCGTGAAAACGCACGATTTTCGTGGGACACTTTATTTACGCAGGTACAAGAGCTATTTTATATTATATATCCATAATATCCATACTTCCATACTAATATTATAAATGCGAAAGTGTCTGTCGGTCTATTATTTTGATATTGATCCTGTATCGCCCAAAGGTTGACTGGTAGATAATGCCATTAGGCATTAAGTCCACCTTTGTACTTGTATGTGCATAAAGTTTTTAATAAATAAAATAAAAAAATAAAATATTTCTTCACGCCTTAACTGCTGAACCGATTTTGTTGAAATTTGGTACGGAGATACTTAGAATCCCGGGAAAGGAATTAGGATACTTTTATCCTGGAAAAATGTACGGTTCCCGCGCGATAAATTATTTTTGGTGCAACGGAGTTATGGTCGTCATCTAGTAATAGATAAACATTTGTCAAAAAAACTTAGCAACTGGGCACATGTGTGGCTTCCTATAGTCTGTTTAGGCTTAGACTATTCTAGTTTGTAGATAGTATGTCAGTAGGTGAGTAAAGGATTACAAGGTAGCAGCTTGACGCGTGCGCCTAAATATTATATTATTGCAATATTATTAACTTAGGGTCAATTCAGACCGCAACGCGACGCGTAGACGGATTTGAAATATTTGAATCTCACGCAATTGAAGTCTGTCAAATCCACATAAATTTAGAAAGGCATCTAATCTAAGCGTTGCTTCTGTCTACTCCGACGCCGCGTTGCGATCTGAATTGACCCTAATGCTGTTAAAGTCAAAGTTAATTAAGGTGGCAAGCGCGTGGCCTTTTTAGTCTAGGAGCTATGTGAAAAATTCTCGCATTCTATTCATTTAAGTTTGAACTGCCAAGCTACGCAGGAGTAATTTCGTAGCGTCCAAGTGTGTGCGTAGTATACAAGAGCACTCTCTCTTACTTTACACCCATAACCCAGTGGGACGATGACTGGCGAGAGATCAGACGCAGGACCGACATTTTACATGCCCATCCGAGGCATGGATCATCTTGCTTGTCAGACAATCAGGTGATCCGCCTACATTGTCCTAACTAAACTTGAAAATATCATGTTTGTTGTAAATGTTTCCAATGCAGAAATTGAACCCATGACCTCCGAGTCAAGAGCCACGCTCTAAGCCAGTAGACCACGGAGGTGTTTGTCAAATATATATTAGAAAAAACAACGGGTCAAACTCCGGGGCACTCCCGGGGTTTGACCCGATGAGTGTGACTCATAAAAAGAGAGGATTATAATATAATTAATACTCCTCTTACGCAGTGCTGACTGACTACTCTTTCTATCTCTGTCTTACAAATTTCAGATCAAGTCACTCCAGACGTGAATTTATCATTTTTTATCCATCAAAACTAAACCATTAACCATTATTTTACTTAAAACCTAACCCCCTATAAACTGGTGCAGTTGGGTAAAATGTGCGTATTCGTACACTTCGCGACTATAAACAGGTACATAATAATAACACAATATTGTCATACGATTGACGTCGTTATTTAATTCTATTAGAGTCTATAATCGTATGCATAAAGTTGTGAGGCGTGAAATCAATATCTGATAGAGGCTTTGAAGGGCCGAGAGTCGAGACACAACAAAGTGTGAAACTGATCCAATACAATTTGATTTATATGTTTATAGTAATATATACTGTGTGTAACAAAAATAAGTGATAATACTTTAGGGTCAGTACGTGTTCCTTGTAGAGAGCTCACTGTGAAAGTAGCAGCTCTGAAAGACGATTTTTTTTCACTTTTGTATGGGCAAGGGCCCGAGCGTCATGAGTTTCCCCATACAAAAGTGAAAAAAAAAATGCGAAGTTACTACAAATATTCAGCGCTGCTACTTTCACAGTGAACTCTCTACAAGGAACACGTACACACCTTAAAGTATTATCAATTATTATTTTTGTTACACCCTGTATAGTGTATACTTTTATTTAATGAGGCTGGCTACATACACACGTTTCCCGAATTCGTATTCCGTATTCGGAAATTCGAATGCATGAAATCAGTGTATTTGGCGCGAACGAATTCCGCACGTACGTATCAAGTTCAAGCCGGCGCGTTCGCTCGTGATAAAAACGAACGTTTGCGCTAGTCTCACAAAATGACTAATCATTCCGCATTAAGAAATCGCATACGCAAAATCACGGATGTATGTGCCAGCCTTACTAATAATAAAAATTAATGCAATTTATTTATAGAACTTCACACACTATGCAAAATATTGTGGAATGTAAGAACTTTTTATTAGTATTTTACCACCTGCATTTATATTGTAATAATACATTCTGTGAATAAAGAGTTAATATTTCTAATAGTTGACGATGGAACTCCGTCGCACCAAAATTTGTTTATCGCGAGGGATGCTTAAATTTTTCCTGGATAAGAAGTATCCTATGTCCTATCCCGGGACTCAAATTATCTCTATAATATGTCAGCGGCTTGGGCGTGAAGAGGCGCAACGGAGTTCCGGTCATCATCTAGTAGAATATAGATGAACTAGATGACGCCCGCAACTCCGTTGCGCCAAAACTCGTTTATCGCGCGGGAACCGTACATTTTTCTGGGACAAAAAGTATCCTATGTCCTTTCATGGGACTCAAAGTATCTTCATGCCAAATTTCAGCAAAATCGGTTCAGCGGTTTGAGCGTGAAGAGGTAACAGACAGACAGACATTCAAACTTTCGCATGTAATATTAGTAGTATGGAAGTATAGATTTCAAGTTATTTATCGTAAGATTGTATCGTCTTTCACATTCGCCGACGGTGGCTTGTTTTATAACAAAGTGTTTTAAATTAGCCAATTATGTGTTCAGTCATCAACATCATTTTCTCTTGCTTTCTTTTCATAACCCAGTGCGACTGATGAGTGATGGCCGATATATCGAACGATCAGGTGCATTTTTTGACTCCGCTCCTGTTTAAACCCGTAGGGAGGCGAGGAGACTAGCGTAGGGAGACTTTGAAAATCCTTTCTAATAAAAAAAAAGGATTTTTAAAAGCATTTTTCGCGTTCCTACACTAATGTAGGCATTTAATAAAATTCCTACATTAGTATAGAAAAGCGTGTATAACATTTTAAGTTTTGTTCTATATATTAATCAATCAATGAATCAGCTTGACACAAATACGTTAATAAATAATAATTATCGTCCATGACAGATAAAGAAATGCATAAACACATACTACTTTTCACGTTCAACGTCTTACGTTTCCCCCTTTTTCACGTTGTGTTATAATAAAGAACCCTCGATTCAAAGATATGTGCGGGTTTCCTCACAATGTTTTCCTTCACCGTGCGAGCGTCCGTATTGTGTACTTGTAATCAAAAAATGTCTCATTGGTACACCCCTCTACTCGGGGTCGAACCTGCACCCTCTCGAGTGCAAACCAAAGGTCTATTCATTAGGCCACGGACGCAGCTCTATTATTACGACAATAACTGGATACATATTTGGGAAGCTCAATGTATATCAGCTATCGTTCTATACTATACTGTATCTTGATGGTCATTATAGACGAATATGCTTAGTTTATCACTTGTATTGGCCCATTATATTATGTCAGCGTGGAGAGGCATAAGGACTAGACGTTCAAGTGTGTGCATAAAGTTAATATACCTATCGGAATAGAGAAACAAAGGCCTGAGCAAGCGAGATGTCACTATCAGTAACACTGCGTGGTAGAAAGAGAAGCGTGATTTGAGGTTGCATAGCTTTTTTTTCGTCTGTTTCACAGTCTTTCTGACCCTGTGCCGATCGTTGTCAATTCGGGTTCTCAGAAAAATTGTGATTTTAAGTTATTTTTGAATATTTTTTTTGAAATACTGCTCTAGAAACATGGATACATGTGCGAGGATTGACCACAGTACCACACATCGAAAAAACCCGGACAAATATTTATTTCACAGGTGAATTATTCTACATCGACAGCACCTAGTTTTAAGTTTATTATTGCCAATTCCCTACGAGTTATTGGTATTGATTTTGATAATTCACTTCTATATATGTTTAATTATATGGAAAACATAACTTGACTAGCCATGGTACACAATTTAAGGATATTTTGTGTAAACAATTTTCATCTATTTTACACTAGGGCTGCATCAAGTTATCGATCAGTAGTATCGATATGAAAATATTTTTTAGTTAAGTATACTAATTATCTAGGAATTTTGAAATGATAACATACTCATCCGTAGTTTATAATTAATTTAAGTATTTTAATATACTATCATACATAATTTATTGTTTTTAAAGGTTGGATGCGTATCCAAAGGGTAAAAAGCCAATTTTTCAGATTTCCTGCTGACCTGGACACCAGAAATTCATGACTTAAAATAATTAATCGTCCAAACTGAACTCCGAAGAAAAATTCATGCATACTTCATTATGCAGCAAGAATTTTGAAGAAAAGTCATATTTTACTTCAAAATTACAATTTTATTATATATTATAGTATGCAGTTTTATTTTATTCCATTTTATTATTTTTAAAGTCTTACAATTATTATTCCATGATCGATATTTTGTCGAATGATGATGATCGATGTTTGTACATCACTAACACGCACACGTAAACAATTGTATACACAGATGTAAATGAAATTTTGGGTAAGCTTGACAGCTCGGGATTGTTTCTCTATTCCGATAGGTATATTACCTTTATGAGTGTGTGGCGGCCCTAGGTCGTCCTGTCTTGGCCTACATCGCCATTGTACGTGGCTATAAATGCCAACGGTTTTTAAATTTACCGAGTGCACTGCTCCACTAACTTGCTCTGTTTTACGCCTCATTTTGCGCTAAAATAATATTATTTTTTACTAAAAATACGCTTCTGATTTTCAACACAATGAAATCTTTTGTTGTGTATTCGTCAGGGTAAGCGCACAATGACGCCTCAAGCGTTATTCAGACTTATGTGCGTTTATTTTGAAAAAATAAAATTTTAGAAAATCTAATTAGGTATAATAGTTAAACAATCATCAAATATTGATACAATATACTTTAGATGTTTTCATATAATTGTATGATATTATGAAAAACATCTAAAATAAAATGACAATTTAGTTTCACCGTGCGTTTTAAATAAGTAGCATTATATATTAAAAGTTGGTCCACAAGGCTTCCTCCACGTGAAAATTCATATATTATATATAAAATTCTCGTGTCACAATGTTAGTCCACGAACTCCTCCGAAACGGCTTTACTGATTTTTACCAAATTTTATATGCATATTCAGTAGGTCTGAGAATCGGCTACTGGGTACTTTATATATTGATAAGTGCATTTGTTGAATAAATAATAGTAAATTATTACAACCTGAGACTGACGGCGACCATTGTTTGTGCGACGGGATAGCGATCGACGTTGCCATGGTGACATATTTATTTAGTCACTTCAATAAAATAATATGGCAAATATATAATGGCAAAGCAACGTTTGCCGGCACAGCTAGTTATATCTAAAATTGTTCTATTATAATACCTTCGTCTTCAATTTGATCTGAGAACCGCATCAAAATCTGTTGCCGAGTTTTAAAATTCGTAGCAAAATAATAAAGGGACGAAAAACGGGCAGCTTCTTGTTTTATCTATGTAGTGATGATACACATATTGTTTATAATTTTATTTTATTAAATAGCATAAAGACAAACATTTCTAGGATTAAAACATACACTGCGAAAAGTTACAAAGATGGCAAAACAAGTTATTTTTTTTAAATAGATCATTGCGATATTAATAAACTGTAATTTTTATTTAACATAATATTATTTAAAAATATATAAAACAATATTGCCCCAGCTAGGGTGAAAATCTGCCTGTTTCTCCTTGAACGTTATCCTTCGTAGTTCAGCCCGGTGCTACGCGCTACGTCGTAGCGCCGTAGCGAGCTGCTACGAGATCGCTACGACTGCATATTCTTGCTTACTTTGCTTCTATTTGCTTTTAAAGCTATAGATGTTATATTTTATGATTATGATTTATGTATTTTATATTTAAGAATGTTATTTATAGTAATTCTCTATCGATATAAGAACAATTAAGCCAATAAAACCTATCTTTTTGTTGATACTTATTATAATTTTTTTTCTTTGATTGAGGTAAACGTCTTACAAAAATACAGTGACGATGTCTTGAGTGAAGATGACGAGACGGGCGCGTGACGTCACCACCGGCACTCTGCGGCTGCGGCTATCGATCCGCCGGAGTATCGCCGTCTCGCTCCATCCTATCGCGATTTTATAGCCCTCTCATTCACGCCCGCTTCGAGTCTGAAAGCTTATGAAATACGTTACTAATATTTATTTTAAGTCAACCGTTCGGCTCGGCACACGTGCTTATGTTAACTCTATTTATTTATTTAAAATTTAAGTTATACAACAGTTTACTTTTAGTTTATAGTCGCTATACACTTAGAGATTTACAGGCGCGAAATTTTAACACTCGAAATATAAAGTAGGCTTAAGCGTAAGTCGTGACATGTTTTTAATGAATTTATCTACTTAAGCGGATATGGATATGTTTCACTATACACTTATTACTTACTTTTTTAAAACTAATTAGATATGAATAGAAGTGAGATTTTCTTGGCATTTTAAAATATTCAAGAAATAATTATAATACATTCTCTGTAATATGGTTGACATAAAATTATATACAACATACATTATTTTTAAAGCTCACTTGACGAAATAAATAATTAGACATTAATATTAACTACCTCTACAGTATTACCATTTCATATACATTTAATTTGGTTCAAATGTAACCATTGTTCGCGGGTTAAAGGCCTCCATTAAAATATGATAGTAAATATTTTATTGACATTTAAATTAATATTGACATTTTAAAAATTAATCAAAGGGTTGAATAATAATCCCATAATAATAATAGATGATTTTTTTACATAAGTAGATGGTTGCCGAAACTTCATAGCCTAAAAATAATGTTTATTTTACAGAAACAATAAACATATTATTATACATTCCCAGGGCTAAAAGTTTCTTTATGCCTTTCACCTAAATTAGTACAGCGATTAAAAAAACTGAGAAAGAAATGGACTTTAAATCATCTGAAATTTTGAATGAAAGATTCTGAACTGTATTTTGTTATTATATCTGAATATGTGAGACAAATACATAAAACTTGTTGTACTTTTATTATAATAAATGTTTGTATAAAATAATAGCATTTTAAAAAGATAAAACCGACTTCAAATTTTTGTACGTAATTAAGAATTAAAATTCCCTATCTCAAAAACTACTGAGTCGATTTTGATGAAACTTGCAGTATTCCCTAAGTTGAACATACAATAAAAAAGAATCACTAAAATTGGACTTGTGGTTCCGGAGATATGCTTGCACAAACACACTTCAGGGTATGAATGTATCGATAATTTTTTAATTATTTTATGGGGAAATTCATGACGTTGGGACATTTTTCATAGAAACGTAGAAGTCAAAAAACTTTTTTAGCACCGCTACTTTTAAAGTGAACTCTATAAAGGGTACATACAACACATATACACTACACTCTAAAGTAGTATCACTTTATTTTGTTACATCCTGTATAATACGGTAGCAAATAAATATAATAATCATTTCAAAAACTATGTATGGCTATAGTCTAAAATTCCCTGAATTTGGATGTGCATCCGTCGTAATTGCGCGTAAAACATGTCCTTGAAATCATATGGCGTATTGCATCGGCTGCGGCGTGTTTTCTGATTTCTATTATCTCGCATTGAAAATGTATACTGCTCTTATATAGGGAGCGTGCGTAACGAAAACTCTGCGAAGCGGTGCCGCCAATCCGTAACTTGTACCCATTAACTTTTCAACCTTTAGTTCTTACACTACACCCACCAATACTATGTTTACATTCACATCGAAAACTATCAAAACGGAGTCAAGGAAAGTAATAGACGGAAAGTTATGAAAAATAATTTATTGTAATCAAATAAAGCCACACGCGATGTTGCATACGAGCGTACGGAGATATTGATTGGCTGGACGACCACAAGGTCAATACTTGCCCAAGGATCTGGGACACGCTACTGTGACGAGTTGCTGGTAGTGGTGACGTCACTTGACACTTGTTTTTTTTAATAACTAGATGACGCCCGCAACTTCGTTGCGCCAAAATTCGTTTATCGCGCGGAGGAACCGTACATTTTTCCGGAATAAAAACTATCCTTTGTCCTTTCTCGGGACTCAAAGAATCTCCATGCCAAATTTTAGCAAAATCGGTTCAGCGGTTCGAGCGTGAAGAGGTAACAGACAGACAGACAGACAGACAGACAGACATACAGACGGACAGACAGACAGACACACTTTCGCATTTATAATATTAGTATGGAAGTATGGATATTTAAAACACAGTCATTTTGCAAAAGGTTATTATTTACGTTACTGGGAGTTTTTATGGTTGACACCTCCAAAACTAACGTATATTTTTGTGGCTGCAAATTAAATAAACGTTGTTAAAAAATATTCTTAGTACATTTAGATATTTGAAGCGCCAATATAGTTGCAATTTTTCGGCAAGCGTACTTTTTTGTGATACTATGATAATAAATAATGAATAGCTTCTAAGACCATTTTGATTTTTGGTAGACCGAATCGATGGTTGTCATTGAACTCAGGCTACGCAATTTTATAACGCCCGAGTGTTACAATTATCCATGGGCGTTACGAAACGATAACTGATACGTTACAAAAATGACCTGATAGACAAAGACAAAACATTTTATAACTATAAAATCATTATATAGTGGATTAATTTGTAAAGAGTAAATGTCACTTTAAATAAAAATATTTAGAACCCTAATAAGTTTTATTTTGTTTTTTTTTTACATTCTTTATCTCATCATATTGGCCATACATTACGTAAAATAAAGACAATTACGTAATGTATTTAGAGAGATATTATTAGAGATGACAAAGTCAATACTATTATAATCTGTATGTGAATGTGTATGGCTCGTTAGTCGTGTCGTGTAGACCCCAAAAGTGTACACAAATATTATTATTCTCGAGCTTTTGCCCGCGGTTTCGCTCGCGTTAAGAAGTATTATTATATACAAACTTTCATCCCCCATTTTAACCCTTTGGGGTTGGAATTTATCAAAATTCTTTCTTAGCGGATACCTACGTCATAACATCTACCTGCATGCCAAATTTCAGCCCGATCCGTCCAGTGGTTTGGGCTGTGCGTTGATAGATCACCATGTCAGTCAGTCACCTTTGAGTTTTATATAATAAAACTAGCTGTCCCGGGAAACGTTGCTTTGCCATAATATAAAGTATTTCGCCCATAATATTATTTTATTGAAGTGACTAAATAAGTATGTCGCAATGGCAACGTCGATCGATATCCCGTCGCACAAACAATGATCGCTGTCAGTCTCAGGTTGTAATAATTTACTATTATTTATTCAACAAATGCACTCATTAATATATAAAGTACCCAGTAGCCGATTCTCAGACCTACTGAATAGGCATATAAAATTTTGTAAAAATCAGTAAAGCCGTTTCGGAGGAGTTCGTGGACTAACATTGTGACACGAGAATTTTATATATAAAAATATAAAAAATATATAGACAAGTACTTATATATATTTGGTATACCTGTATTTACTGTCTATAATGAAACTTGTACGGTAACGTAACTTCTTAATTTTAACTTGTACCCAATTAAGAAAGTTTTATAAGCTAGCTCTGTAATAGTATAAGTACTAGATATTAACCACCCGTCACCATTTTGCAGTCATAAAAACTATAATAATAATGTTTTTCCCCGATTGAAAATGTTTTGTTTAATTTTTAACGAAGATTCGCTTTCATCTTCGTTATAATTACTAAAAGTATAAATAATTATTTATACCACATACTACGTTTAGACAAAATAATTCTATGTTGAAAAAGTGTGTAAAAGAGTTGCGACTAATAACCCACTGTGAATTTATGCTACATAAATTGTGTTTAGACAAAATAATTCTATGTTGCAAAAGTGTGTGTGTGAAGGAGTTGTTTGTTATCAAAATGAGCAATGAGCATTTTTATGTGAACAGTGCAAACAGCCAAAAATATTTGATATTTGTACTAATAACCCACTGTGATTTTACGTGAATACACAGTAGCGCTCTTAAGTAGTATATTAAGCTTTGATGTGCCTTAGTAAGTGTGTCAGTAATAACTCGGAGCGAAGTAGGTTATGTTATGAATTAATGCGCCGGGCTAAGTTAGATCGTGGTTGTAAGACAGATTCTAATCCGGAAAAGGTAAATTTGGATTTAATCTGAATTACATACTAACATTATTCTAATACCGTTTGTGAGTGTATCAGCTTTTACTTCGCGCAAAAATACTGATAAGCGTGATATTAGTGTTCTGGATTAATGCTTCAACTCCTAAGCAGCCACATTCGGCCGTGATAACAATAGATAAGCTATTGTGTCTGGTTTTTCCATGATCGTGGTATTATTGCTACTTTTTATAATAATCATAATCATATTTATTTGCTCAAAAACATGGTCACATGGGTTGTTACAGTTATTGTTACAGTGCTGCATGTTTTGCTATGACAATAGCGTGCAAAATTGAAAAAGAAACATAGTTTTGATTTCATCACCGTTTAGAGTCTCTACACATAAGGTCATAATAATTATTAATATATTTTTTAGTCGGACTAGCACTAGATTAACGATGACGACTAACCCAAAATTTACGATTTTATAATTCATTTTTATACTTGAAAATAAACCTCGAATTGTTTCATTTTCTAAAATTAGATACAGTATTATATTTCCAAGAACTCGATATGAGCAAAAACACGACATCTTAGAATTTTCTCGATAGAAAAAAATCACAAAGATGCATCTAATTTTCACGAATTTTTCATTTATTGTTATAAGTAATAACTGTGCATTGAACTAAGTTAATATGTATTTTAACACATTGTATAAAATTCTATAATTGAGAAACCGACCTAGCGGATTTTTAAAATGTATATTTATCGAGTTATTGAGAAAAAACTAATTTGGCGATGAATCTGCGTCGTCCTTTTTCACCTGGCATATGAAAGACGGGCGTGAGTGTGAAGAGAGAAAGACGATATTTGATTTTTTTGGTTAGTCGCCCTCTTAATAGTTATTTTAATAACAAATTTGAATGCCGAAAACGCGTTGCGATATTTCAGTCTCCTAATTTCTATTGCGTAAAGTGGCAGCTTATGTCATATTCGCCGAAAATTATGAACGTATACTCAGCTGTGGATATTCTATAGTGTAATTTTTACATCGCCCTGTTATGTAGCGATATAAAATCATCAGCGATATTTAATTATTACTTAACTTTCATTAAAAAAAAAGTACGGAGCTTAAGTCGAATATTTGTTAAATTAAAGTAATAAGTGTACGGCAGTTAGTTTGCATGAAAATAGACTCGTAAGCTGCGATTGAGTATTTAGCGATTCTCTTTGAGCGCGCAGTGAAAACTGTATCGATGACACCTCGGTCATTTTTGTAGGGAAATTGCCCCATATCCGCCGCCCACGAGCCCCGATCGGTTCCTGATTGACAGTACTATTTGCTACTGGATTTGTGTTTGAAGCAGGGATTCCATGATTGACACACACAAGTTTGGTTTACAGAGAGGAGGTTTTTAGTTTGCTACAATTTTGATCAAAGTTTAAAAACTTTGACGCATTACAGAAAAAGCGCCCTTATGCACTGAGATTGCAAATATCACTTTACTATAATACTTTTATTACCATGGAACATTTTTCATCGTAATCTTAATTCTTAGCGTTCTGTTTTAACAAGTTCTTTAAGAACTTACAAACAGAGCCATACCTACTGACGTGGTATGAAGGTTCCATAGATAATTATTATTTATATGTATTAGATGCGCCAAGCAAATACAATAGCATTTGATTTTATTCGAGTTTCATTTGTTTGTTTACATTTAGACGGAGTGTATGTGTAATACGATAACAGCCAACAGTATACTATGAAGATAACAACGTAAACAAACAATTATTATCGGGGATAATTACAAGAATATCTTATCAGCTAGGTCCTGGTAACGAGTGTTATTAAAGCTGCAATACCACACTGTACTAACAATGGCCCCCACACTGGTTTTGGTGACGGTGGCCAGTTTGATTGAAACCAGAAGGCTGATTCGCGATTTACGATTGACTTTGATTCGAAAACTTTACGTGCGCGGTGCGATCATAGGTCACTGCTTAGCGGAGAGCGTTTGTTGGGAAAGTTTACGAATCCGTATCGGATCGCGCAATGTGAATCAGGGTCTAGTAGCTGCTACACAGAAGTAAATTACAGTATCTAATTTTGTGTAAAATACCCCAGAGCATGCTATCTCTTGCTTTACTCTCGTAAGTCGTAACACAGTGGGACTGATAATCTGGCAAGAGATTTGATGTCTGGACTTTTTAGACACACCTTTGACCGGCAGGCAGGTCAACCGGCAGTGTCCAAACAAAATTTGGAGGTAACACTTTTTTTCGGAATCGAATCTGCGAACTTCTAGTCAAGAGCCACGTCTAAACCACTGGACCACAGAGGCGTTACTATGCTTCAAGCGGTCTCAACAAAAAACAAAAAATTACATTGAACAATTTATGTAGGTCGATGCGAATTTAATACGCTGATGCTCTTCCATCTCGCACACGATATTTTAATATATTTTCTAGTGTGTGTGAAAAAGACGAGCAACCATAGGTCAACGGCCGAAGCTCTCTCTATTATCAATACATCTATATTTCTATACATATTATAAAACAAAGTCGCTTTTTTCCCTCATGTCCCTTTGTTCCCTTTAATCTTTAAAACTACGCAACGGATTTTGATGATTATTTCAGTGTTAGATAGCCCATTTATCGAAGGTTATAGGCTATACTTAATCGCGCTAAGACTAATAGGAGCGAAGAAATAGAGGAAAATGTGGAAAAAACGGGTAAAATTATTTGAAAGGGCTAACTTGAACGCGCTAATCTCGGGAACTATTGGTCCGATTTGAAAAATTATGTCAGTGTTAGATAGCCCATTTATTGAGGAAGGCTATAGGGCGTAGGCTATATTTATCACGCTAAGACTAATAGGAGAATGTGGAAAAAACGAGGGAAATTATTTGAAAGGACTTATCTCGCGAACTATTGGAGCAATTTTTATGTTATTTAGCACAGATAAGAAGTAGAGCACGTGAAGGATTATAGGCTCTGGATTTTAATCATTTTTTCAGTGGCTATATTATTTATACCCGTGCGACGCCAGGGCGGGTCGCTAGTATTTTAATAAATTGTGCAAGCTAATTTCGAATAAACGCAGAAACAATAATTTTGATTAAAATTTTGTGTTCTTATCGGGTAGGTCTGAAAATTTGCCAACCTTCATTTTGTTTAACCCCCTTAATGTTAAGGGTGGTTAATTAAAAAAGTACAGTAAAGGTAGATTTTGCTCTACGCCATTATAAAGCAGCGGCAACATAAGTCGCTAGACCAATGTCAATAAAAAATGAAACCTGTGGTCTAGGAGCTAGGCCATAAAGTGGCATTTTATTTGAATTTTTGTCAGTCGCAGTGTCTTGCGGCCAAGGTCGGTATTGTGGACTGTATGACTTTTGTTGATATTTGAGTTTTGATGACTTTAATTAATTCACTTTTAACTATTTACTTTGTTTATTAACTTTAAATTAAAACTAGACTATTCACTATGTGCACTGTACCAATGCAAAGGGCAGACAGATATTCGTCAAAGTTTCTGAAGCCGCAGTTGCCGTATGAGTCCTATGCCCAAATCTAATCACAACGTGTAACGCAACGCCCCGTCTTGACCGCTGACCGGCCAATTTATACCTCTAAGCTTCACTCCCGCCATGCGCTAGCGCAGAGGGAGAAGACCCCGCCCACTTATCTCGGTGCGGGGATATACGCAGAATCCCGCCTTGTTTCTATCGCGCGGAGATACCATTTCAGCGTACTGCGTACATCTATCTCTTTTCTACTCATTGCGATGGCACTGTGCACTACACAATTACAAATTACATAGACAATAATAATTATTCAATACATATACAACAGTTTCAATACCATGATATTATGTTCTTAATGTACAAAATTATAATATCATAATTCACATTTATTTGTACAAGTTCCATAATATAATCTATTTTCAAAGACACATAACCAAATATAAAATCCTTACTCGTATTTCTTGCCCTTATCTCAAACGTGTGGATTACATAATAATTATAATTATATCATGGCAAGGAATACTTGTGTCAACAACTGTAGCGGAAATGAAAACGCAATAATCATCAAGTTTTATTAGACTCAAAACTTATAGCTAGATACTTAAGCACACATTCGTACCTAACCCCAAAGATGTCCCATATATACGATAGCACAGACTTTATTTATTTGTAGTTTATACATATTCCAAAACTCATAATCAAGTACATAAACCTATCGTAGACAATGTGCCAAGCTGCGAGCATCTGCTAGCTTTCTCCAAACCCATTCTCACGCTAGTTTCTTATTCATTATTCTGACGGTCCATTGAAATCTTAAAACAAAACTTTATTACTTTTTAGAAAGGAACATCTCAATACAAAGTTCTAGGGAACACAATAATTACGTATTTTAACTGATAAACCCAATACAGTCAAAAGGACCAAACATGAAGCGATTTCACTTTAACAATGTCTTAGAAATACGCTACTTAACTTTCTAAAATATGTTCGCCACCCTTGTCATCGTTGTGTCCACAACAGTCGGTAAGCCACCTTTATACATATTTTTCACCTTTGGCAATGGTAAAACAACGTGTGCTGGGTCAGCTATTTATTTATTTATCAATACCCATATTAGTGTCCCACTGCTGGGCAAAGGCCTCCCCTCTTTTCTCCCACACGTCTCTATCCTTCGCTGTATTTGGCCACTCTTTATCTATTCGTTTGCGGTCAGCTATAAAATTAAAAAAATATGCATGTAAACACTGTCGATCAGATAGTTCTACAATAAAGAGCAGTTACCAACCCTATCTAAGGAGAAGCTTACTTAAACTTTATAAACTTTAATCTCGACGACGATTTCAAAACAGTATACTTAATCTTGGCTTTATTTGTTTGTTTGTTCGTATTTAATTCAACGTCATAAGCGTCTAGTTCTTTGCCGTAACATTGCCTGTTTATTGCTTTCATAAATATTACCGTTACTATGCTAACATACATGATACAGTAAAGAATATTATAAATACCAAACTGTCTTTATTATCGTTTTATGTGTTACCTTCATGTTACCTCTTCAATTTAACTGGTTTATAAGATGTTTGGTATGGAGGTACCTTGAATTCTGGAAAATAATAATGGTTATGTCTTATATGTTAAAATGTGAACGATTCTGGGCGAAAGTTTAATATTTTATTAACTAGATGACGCCCGCAACTACGTTGCACCTAAATTCGTTTATCGCGCGGGAACCGTACATTTTTTCGGGATAATAACTATCCTATGTCCTTTCTCGGGACTTAAAGTATCTCCATGCCAAATTTCAGCAAAATCGGTTCAGCTGTTTGAGCGTGAAGAGGTAACAGACAGACAGACAGATACACTTTCGCATTTATAATATTAAGTATAATGACTTTAAGTTAGTGTTAACTAACAGATGTGAATCGTTTTGTTACGTCTTATTAATAGAAAAAATAATTACAAAAGTAAAATACGAGAACTGAGGGACAAGAAAGAATGTTTCAAAGCCACATAATCAACATTATCAAAAGTGATTTGTATGATTATGGCAGCTCCCATACGTTTGACGATTTCGCAGTATTCCTCATTGCATTGCTCAAAACTTCCAGCAAACGCAACATTCTCATACAACTAAACATAAATAATAGAAGTACACAAACATCTTTATCATCATATCTGTTGACAAAAACCTCGTAATCCGGCAGCCAAGGCGGCGCCAGGACCAAGGACGAAGGTCTGGCGGGCGTCCAGATTGATGACGTCATCACTTCAACAATCAGAAGGTGTCTAGGATAGATGTCTGACTTTGAAGAACGTTTTTAAAGCCTATGAAATAAATTCCCTCCCTCGATTGTATTCCCTCATAAAAGCCCGGCAATGCATATGCAACTCTTCTACTATTGCGAGTGTCCATGGGCGACGGTAGTTGCTTTTCATCAGATGACCCGTTTGCTCGTTTGGCCCCTTATTTTATAAAAAAAATATCCACATGGAGATATTTAATTACCTACTAGTATGACACCCGCAACTCCGTTGTGCCCAAATTCGACTATCGCACGGAAACAGTATTTTTTTCTGGGATAAAAAGTATATGTCCTTTCCAGAGACTCAAAGTATCTCCATACCAAACAACAACAACGCCTCCGTGGTCCAGTGGTTTAGAGCGCGGCTCTTGACTCGAAGGTGGATTCGATTTCCGCGTTGGAAACATGTTATTTCCAAGTTTGGTTAGGACAATGCAGGCTGATAACTTGATTGTCTGACAAGTAAGATGATCCATGCGTCGGATGGGCATGTAAAAAGTCGGTCCTGCGCCTGATCTCTCGTCAGTCGTGTCGGTCTTCCGTCCCACTGGGTTATGAGAGTAAAGAAATAGAGAGTGCTCTTGTGTACTGCGCACATACTTAGGCACTATAAAATTACTCCTGCCTATCTGGCCGGGTTTCAATGAAACCGGCCACCGTCACCGAAACCGGTGTGGGAGTACCAAACAGCAAGATCGGTTTAGCGGTTTGGGCGTAAAGAGGTAACAGAAAGACAAACAGACACACTTTGACATTTATATGTTAGTATGGATTACTCAACTTTAGTTCATTGAAGACTTTGATAGAACATGTGTGGGGCTTATGTACAAAACTATACAATTTTATGTTATATGTTATCTTTAATAATTATTGTGTACTTGAAACAATAATTTTATAGTTAAATTTAATGTATTCGATGCATGAAATATTATTACTGTCTTTATTTTAATTTTAATTTTTTTGATAATGTTTACAAGCGGTTATACTGTAATCTTTGTGTGGTTACTACAAATTGAAATACCTTGAGATGTAAACTACAAAGGCAGCTGTGACAGTTATTAATACTAGTACGGCTGCCAATGTTTTCCATATCAGTGTACTTTGTATAATTAATGTATTCGTTCCTCGCATTGTAAAAATTGTAACAGAATTGAACAATAAAAAATTATCTTAATTTATGTCGAAATCTGCATTATATATTTAAGTTTAGTAAACATCGTCTCTCTGTGCGGGGTTAGCAATAATTACCTAAGCCTGCGATGCGATTTGAATTGGTGTGTGGTGACGAAACATAACGCCGAAATTACGTTGCGTACGGTGCGTCCACATTTGTATCATTTGCGCGATCAGATCTCCGTCGCGATCATCGCGCCGTATCAAGTATGCGTGTCATAGTGTGGACGCCCTTAGCGTGCGTCCACATTTGTATCATTTGCGCGATCAGATCTCCGATCAGATCTCCGTCGCGATCATCGCGCCGTATCAAAATGATACGCGTATCATGATACAAAGTATCAAGTAAGTATTTTGCGTCCACACTAGCGATCATGATACGGCGCGATGATCGCGACGGAGATCTGATCGCGCAAATGATACAAATGTGGACGCACCGTATTAGATAATTCTGCCGATCATGCGCGTATCGTCCACATTTGTATCATTTACGCGATCAGATCTCCGATCAGATCACCGTCGCGATCATCGCGCCGTATCAAGTATGCGTATCATAGTGTGGACGCCTATTAGATCATTCTGCCGATCATGCGTATATTTGATACGACGCGTATCAGATACGCGGTTAATAGCGATCGGGGCGTATCATGACACGCGTATCATTTTGACTCGCTTCGATGATACGCGACGGAGATCTGATCGCGCAAAATAATGATACAAATGTGGACGCACCGTTTCAACCCTAATTTCGGTTGGTTCGCTTCACCAAAATTTGGTACAATAATAAATGAAAATAAAAGAAATTGTAAATTAAAAAAATAAATACGGCTTCAAAATTGTACTTCAATATATATCTCAAAAACTACTTCACCGATTTTCATGAAACTTGCTGTGTACCCTAAGTTAAGCAATGCCTACTACAAAAAAAGAATCACTTAAATTGGACTTGTAGTTCCAGAGATATGCGAACACAAACAATAAATAATACATACACACGTTTATACATAATTTTGAAATTTGGCACATTTGTTCAGAGGCTGATATAGACTAACATATATACGAAAAGTGGGCAGTTCTAGAAATATTACATACATACGGGTCGAATTCATAACCTCCTTTTTTGAAGTCGGTTAAAAATACACGTTTTATTGTATTCGTTTTGTTGTGTCTCCGCGTTGCCTGTCATGTAGGATGGCACATAAATAAAAGAAACGTTAATCGCCAAATTTTGTATCTTCGCAAAGATGTTAGGTGCGAAAGTGACAGATACCTGTTGGCAGTCATGGGCGACATGAAGCGGCGGCAGAAGACCTGTCGTCGCGACACTACTGGTTTCTACGTATTTCTATGAAAAATGTCGTCAGATTCGTGTCGTTCGCGAGCCGCGGAGGGTATATTTATAAACTAGAAGTGTCGTCTGCCACAGCTTGCCGGCTTCCAACTAGTACCTTAACAAATTAGTACCTAAACTCTTGCTTTTTACAAAAACGCGATAGTTAAATACGTAACAACGTATACAGTGCTCCCAGAGTGATAGTGCGCATAGAAATTCGTAATTTTTCGGCAACTGTCGTATTTCCCGAGCATCGGAAGACATCGCTGCAAGCGCTGTTTTAAACTTCACTTTAAGAAAAACAGCGCTTTGCAGCGACGAAGAGGCGTCTGACGTTGCTTGGACGTTACTATGGTAACGCCGCGATGGCTTCCCGGTGAGTTATAGCACTTATTGTCGGACGGCGGACAGCCACCGGCTATATGATATTTACTTCTATTTCCTTTGAACAAGGTACAAAATGCAAGCGCATTGTTTGGGGCTCTTACGTCTCATAGATTCGGGTCGTGATTACGACAATTAGCGAAGATTTCCATGCGCATTATTAATTTGGGAGTGCTGTACGTCCTTGATATAATGGCTAATTTGACAGAAAACATTATAAGCAATAAAAATACGTGTGGCACTCGGGGACTGCCGCGGTAAAGCTATACCTAATTGCATAGTATTAATTCTTATCAATTAAAGCAATTATAATTCGCATACATCTAGTTGCACGCACACAAACACCATACCGAAGTCTAGTAACGCCACAAGGCTGCGCCGGTGGGGTTTGTTTTCGTTACGAAATTCACACAACAAATAAAAGCTATGCAATAGCTTAAAAAGATCTAATAGTGATCGTTAAATAAGTCCTTAAGTCGTTAAAGTTTTTACTCAAAATCTAACTTCGCTATCGAAACGAAATACAATTTGACTAAGGGTCAGGCCACAACACTGCGTTGCGGCGGCCGGCGTCGCATCGCAAAAAACTACATTGATTTTCAAAAGTTGTTTTTGCAATACGATGCGCAACGCAGTGTCGTGGCCTGGCCCTAACCATTCGTAGCGATTTTCTGTTGTTTTAAAAATGTATTGTTTCCATACTTAAGGTGAACGCAGATTTGGCCGCACCGCACGCACTGCAGTCGCCGCATTCGCAATTTTTCATATTATTATGAAGTTGCGAAGACTGCGGCGCGGGTAGGTAGGTATGCGAGCTTGCCTATAACTTCATATAAAGAATTCCGAATGCGGCGACTGCGGTGCGTGCGGTGCGGCCAAATCTGCGTTCACCCTTAGGAAGCATATCATAAGTAGGTACTAAGTTTATACTTACTGTACCTACTTATACATAATAAAGATAATAATAATCAGTAATCAGTAATTACTATACTGTACTCGGCGAAATGAGGCGGTAGCGGTCATTGACCTTTTAAGTATAGGCGCTATATGAAAAATGCTCGCACTGTATTTATAATATTTAAGAATAAAATTGACCTCTTAAAAGGGACGGATTATTACAGATTGGTAATTCTTAGAAAGATAGTATCCAACTTTTTATGAGTTCGAAGTGATATGCTTCATATTCAGTTCACATTGAGTATGCAAAATACGATATCGCCCTTACTCCTTAGGCTAGGAACATATCTGACACTTCATTGCCAATCACGGTTTACATAGAAAATGGCAATTTTTTGACAAGGAGTCAATGACCGCTACTGCCATGTCTCGATTGCCCGAGTACACCATATTATCAATTATTCGGTCATTAATCATTAATTTAATGTATTTTTTAATCATCCGGCTTTGGCCCACCACGTATTCCCACCGCTGTAACTCTGTGTTGCCAGGATCGACAGTGGTATCCAACCACGAAAATCTTTTGATAATATGATTTTAGGGAGCCCCAGGATATGGAGTGTAGATGGAGGAGAACTATCTTTGTATGTAAAAAGTGTCCGCTGAAATGCGTCAAATTAGGGTGGCGCTACAGTACCAACAGGGTAAATTTTAATCATTTAGCAGCTTTTATTTCAGCCATTTTAGGTTATATTTTTCAAAATATATTGGTATTATTTATTTTGTTATTTATTTATTTATTAAGTATTTTGTCACCAACGGCTACATTCATTCTATACCCTTTGCTGCAGCTAGCGCCACTTTCGATTGTTATTTACTGCGTACAGCTGGACACTTTTTCAAATATCCCCCATATGAGATAGTTCTTCTCCATCTACACTCCATACCCCAGGAACATGCTAAGACTGTCTTGGGACCCGGAAAGAAATTAATCAGAAGAAGATAGGAGTAGGAAGTACTCAATTTTCCCTAGAAAAAGTAGATCTAGCTGTGTATTAATCATTTGTATATCAACCCACGAAAAAATACGTATTGAGTTATGAATGCAGTCATGTTGTTTAGATCACTTAGAACAACTGCATTCATAATTCAACAAAAAAAATTGTGGGTTAATACGTTAATACACAAATGCTTAACAGCGACCAATAACATTTATTCCCGTGGTTCTTTCTATTTACTTCTTAGATTTACGGTCATTGCAATTTTGTTGTGTCAATCAAATAATATGTGAATACCTACTTCGTATAGTATCGTGTCAACTACAAGCACAGTATAAATATCATAAAAAGTGTAACTTAACCGTGTTCAATGTTTCACGGACGTGTATTGTTTTGCTACTTTAAGGTATCTGAAATCACAGTACCAGGTGATTTCAGCAGTCAACACAATCAATTTGGTCCATATCAATCTATTTATTATTCGTAGATAGCAATGCTTGAAAATTATTATTATCATTGTAGTGTATTGATAAATAAAGATGGCCGCACTACCTGTGAGTGGGGGCTTGGAGAATATGGCCACCAGACGTCAGAGCTGTCGTCCACTTCTTACCGAGCCACCGCCGAGACTAGAGCGTTCAGTGATACAGTATTCTGTGTTTAATTTACTCCTTCAACGACAATGTACCAATGGTACAATCATTCAAACGCATTTACGTCTAGGCATTTACGTATATAACGTCAAGCAGCGCGGCTCCACTCTTGCGATAAAATGAATGATGAAATGTTTAGCTATAAATAAAAAAAATCAAGATATATTAACTATCGTATCTTTGAGTAAACTCGCCCTTAGAGCACACATTAAACACGTTGCAACGCTGTAATGCCAAAATCGATAGTTTTTTTTTTTTTATTCATAAGTTTGGTTTGTTGTTGCTACTTGCTGCTGCGCAAGGCAATTGTGTGTTTTAGCTCTAAGTTGCAACGAAGTTGACAAGCCATTTTTCCTAGAACAAGCACGCTATGACCGTGTTTGTTCTGACCGGTTCTAGATAATCTGACTGCTTTAATCTGAAAATTGCTTGCGTTAATACGGTGTGGTAATTTTAGAACGGAATGTAATTTAAAAGATACGGTTAGTCACGTTAATTAAAGTATGTTTTACTAAGCAGGTATAAAATTCTAAGTAGTTTATTTAATAAGTCTGGGTCTCCATTTACCGCTGCTGTACCCAATTGGGTACACATACAAAATTAAAGATAGTTCAAAATTTGGTGGTATCACATCTCAGTTTTTTATTTTATATATTTAATTAAAGATAAAGCTTCAAAATTTTTAGCAAATTTATACTGGCAACCAATATATTTAGTCATAAGGTAGGTTTGAAACTTACAGTTTTGCGACCTGCAGGAGTACGCTCATAAATTCCCTCTTTATTTTAATCGCATAGTATTCAACCACTTTATGTGTTTGTGTTTTTATTCAATAAATTGTTATCTATATAATGAATAACAAGTAAGTGGTAGATTATTGAAATAGACGAAAAAATTGTGATTCTATCATTGTACCTAGTTGGGTACAATGGCAGAATCCACTAGCAAAATTTTACTTTTTTTTCAGAATTTTTAAATGTTGAGTTTTTTTATGCAATCAGGGGGCAAACGAGCAAACGGGTCACCTGATGGAAAGCAACTTCCGTCGCCCATGGACACTCGCAGCATAGGAAGAGCTGCAGGTGCGTTGCCGGCCTTTTAAGGGGTAATAGAAGAGGGTAGGGAAGGAAATAGGGAAGGGCAGAGAAGGGAAAAGGGTAGGGGATCGGGCCTCCGGTAAACTCACTCACTATTTCTCCGGTCGAGCCGGCCCATTCGTGCCGAAGCATGGCTCTCCCACGTCAAGTTTGATTAATTTAACATCTTACTTGTATATCGTTATGAATACTAAGGGAGAGCTATTTTGTGCTCCTTTTGTGAATAAAAATTATCATATACATTCAGAAAACTCATAACATAGCGTAAATGTCCGCTCTCTTATACATTTCTGTGCCCTGAAATTACAGACGTTGTAGACAAAAAAATGCAGGTAAAATAGCAGCTAAAAGATTTGACAGTATCTAAACCTTGTAAGAGAAATCTATCTTGTTAATAAAAATGAAGCTAGTATCAACTAGAATACACATTATAATATACTAGACGTTCCGCGCGGCTTCGCCCGCGTAAATTAGATGTTTCACAGACAAAATAGTCTACAAAAAATAGCCTATAATCCTTCACGTGGTCTACTTCTTATCTGACCCAAGTAACTGAAAAATTGCTCTAGTAGTTCGTGAGATAAGCCCTTTCAAATAATATCCCCCGTTTTTTCCACATTTTCCTCTATTTCTTCGCTCCTATCGGTCTTAGCGTGATAAAATATAACCTACATCATTCCTCGATAAATGGGCTATCTAACACTGAAAGAATTTTTTAAATCGGACCAGTAGTTCCTGAGATTAACGCGTTCAAATAAGCCGTTTCAAATAATTTCCCCCGTTTTTTTTCACATTTCCCTCTATTTCTTCGCTCCTATTAGTTTTAGCGTGATAAAATATAGCCTAAAGCCTTCCTCAATAAATGGACTATCTAACGCTGAAAGAATTTTTCAAATCGGACCAGTAGCGCGTTCAAACAAACAAACAAACAAACTAACAAACTTTTCCGCTTTATAATATTAGTATAGAAAGTAAAGATCTACAAAATTTGTAATTTGCAAAGTGTTATGGTAACATATTACATAAGCTAATATAGACACTCCTTCGTAAGTAAGAAATATGACTCCAGAAATCTCCCAGTATACTTTTTACTTCTTATACATATTAGTGGATATCAAGGACGAAAGTTAACTAGCTTCAGCTACAGATATCACTTCTAATTACATATGAGAAAAGACGGAACGCAAATCACCTCTTTGGATAAAGACGATGATGGATTTTATTGACTTACTGTAGGACTTACTTGAATTATGTTTTTTGTTTTGTAATTGTTAATGATTAGCGTTTGCATTGACCACTTACGACTCTTGATGATAGCATGGTTTATATTCTCTTTCGACGAAACATCGTAACATTTTACTTGTGTCAGAAAATATAATGAAAAACGAGGTTATTCTCCTCGTCAGTCTCTAGTTTACCTCAAAATAGTATCAATCACTATCCCTCAATGATATTCATTATATAATATATCATTGCTATCCCTAAAATGTTTTAAATAGTTTCAAAATGTAAAACATCATGCAGGAAATCGTTTTCAGTGCAAAAAAAATGTAATAAAAAAGTATAATACATCAAAAAAGTTAATTCTAAACCTTATCACACCTAAGTAAGTTTTTTTCTATTCTTCTTTTAGTTTTCATTTATTTAACATACCTATCAAAGACTACTTAGGGATACCTATATAATATAAAGCTAGTACTTACTACTACTACAAGGCGACACCTGATATCGATTTTTCTCAGCAATGACTAAAGCAGAACAACAAGAAATTAAAGTTCATTGTCAGCATTCATCATGTACTTGTCTTTGAATTACCCAAAGCATAACACAATTCGTCAACTTTTATAACACATTTAATAATCAATCAAAAAGATCTCTGTAAAAAAGGGATTCCTATTTTGCCAACAGAGGAGAGTGATTTAAGCTTCCAAAATTTGTACATAGATTGGTTCAAGCATACACTTAAATTGAAAATATGTATTTATGGTTTTTAAATTACGCAACAAAAACCATTTTGTCTCTTACGCCGTTTCCATTTTTTGCTGTTCCATTGCTTGTTTTGGCCGGGCCGGCCTCTCATTGAAAACGAGCAATCTAAAACATATCCAACACGGTCTTTTACTTTAACGCGGCGTCACCGTAATATCAAGAGCCTCAAAGATAATAAGCTATAACCATATAAATGGTAGGAATGACAAGGTGCGGCGCCTCCCAGACTACGCCGCGCCGGCGACGTCTCGTCTCCCGCCTTTGGACGCGACCCAGAGTTTTTCCTTGTAGGCTTCGAGGTCACGACGATACTTGGGAAAGCCCATGCCAAAGGCAGGACAAGATTAATTGGTTATGGCGAATATTTTAACTTCTTGTTGGGTTAGCACTTTTATTTTCTTATGCAGATTAAATTGATAAATTATTATTTAGGTACTATACTTTGGATTGGACTTTGCTGGGGATATGTAGTTATTTAATGTAATGTATCCAAGTTATTATTATATTGTTGCCATAAAAATCAGAAACAGTAATTAACTCCTAATAATTTTATTTTATGAACACATAAGAAACATATTAAACTAACATAATATAATAAGCATCATGCAGTTATGGTATAAATATATTTATTATTAGTTATAATATTATAATTAGCTGTAGTTTACTATGTAGTAGACACGTATTTCTATATAAAATAGCAATAAATTAGTATTAATATAAATCTATCTGGTACCACGAATACACATTTTTCAAAAATTGTTTTACCTCAGTTTTTATGAGACTAGTCCATGTCGTTGGCATAAAGACCCTGTCAGAATAATAATTAAAAAATAGCACTGTCAGAGACAATATTATTTTTTCAAGTACCCTCCGTCAGCATTTTTTTGCTGTCATCTTAATACAAAGTGCAGAGTGTTGGAGTGTACTGTCTGAGTGTTGTTTGGTGATTTCTCTTTGATAAGTGATAACAAAATAATAAAGGTTATAAATGAGTCTTTATGAAGCTCCAGTGCAATGGAAATACGTGAGTCAGTTTTTATTCGCAAAATAGATGAGTCAAGTTTTACTTTGTAGTTTGTAGTTGTAATAATTACTACTAATTTTGCCAATATTTTAATGTAATATGTTATGAATGCAGGAATTTGTTGCTGTTGATACTTGTTATTGTTAGAGTTATTTTTGAATTCTGATATTATTTTCCTCTATGATTCTGTTGCACTCGCGATTTGGGATAAATAACTAAGAGTGTGTCTTATTCCTAAACCTACATTTAATTTTGACTCATTCGTATACCATGTGAATCTTCAAGAGATCTTAGTTTTCTTTGCCTAAATTGGATGTCCATACAAGATGCCACTTACGTCAATCCGAGATAAAGTTAACCCTGCGTTGAAACAGTACTCGTTTCTATAAAATATATGGCTCAAGTTCTCTCGAACTTTTACTGTTATTTCCATAACAAAACATTAATAAAATTAATAGTGTAACAGTATGATGGCCCAAGTCAATATTGCAACATAACAGGACGATGTGATGCAATGCATTTTTAATAAGTCATTCAAAATTTAACTTTATCGACTACAGTCTACACTTTACACATTGCACACATTGTATTGACAGCCTTGCTGCTTGTATCAGGCCTATTACAATTTTGAATGGCTTATTTAAATTTGCATCGCAATGTAAACTGACTCTTAAACAACGCGTAAGGGTCTAACACACTAGGCTGAATTACGCCGACGTAAATTCCGCCGCGTTTACGCCGCGTTTTAAATCCGTACAAAATGTGGGTGGAACGCGACAGACGACACATTATGCCGAAATTCCGTCTTGAGCCGAATTTCCGTCGAGCCGAGTAGAGCGTAAAGTTCGACAGCGATTCGGCGGTTATGTTTTGTATAGCAAAGTTCGGTTTTGATAATTCCGTCGTTTCAATCCACCCGAAAAACCTCGTCTATAAAATGAGCCAACACAACAATAACTGAAGTGATCTGAGATGCTCACTGTCCTTCAGTACCAGTGTCTTGACCTCATTACACCCCCCTCCCTACTGTGGGAGTGACCATCGCTCTCAGCATCGAGCACCTATTTTACATAATGATTAAGTTAACATCAATTTTTGAAGACGTTGAATGGTCATTCACAATCTTGTGCCATTTTCAGGCTGAAAAAAAAGTTTTTTTAGTCAACTATGACACTTTTTTCACGACATAGACTATTCTGTGTAGAAAGCATATCTCATAGAAATCGATTTAGCGGTTTAAGTGTGAAGACGTAGTCGACAGGCAGATACTTTCCATATTTATAAGTAAATATTATAGGCGGTGGTTTGACAATGTTTGAAACTGAGGGCCTGTTTCACCACTTCCTGTTAGCCTGGATAGGCTATCCACAACTTATGTGAAAGATACTCAATTAAGTTGTGGATAGCGTATCCGGCACTTATCAGGAAGTGGTGAAACAAGTCCTGAGAATACCATTTTGTAGTTATCATACTGTGAATTTATCAAAAATCTAAGCTATAGTAATTTGGACAACACAAATTAACAGTAAAATCTTATATATAAAATTCTCGTGTCACAATGTTAGTCCACGAACTCCTCCGAAACGGCTTTACTGATTTTTACCAAATTTTATATGCATATTCAGTAGGTCTGAGAATCGGCTACTGGGTACTTTATATATTGATAAGTGCATTTGTTGAATAAATAATAGTAAATTATTACAACCTGAGACTGACGGCGACCATTGTTTGTGCGACGGGATAGCGATCGACGTTGCCATGGCGACATACTTATTTAGTCACTTCAATAAAATAATATGGGCGAAATACTTTATATTATGGCAAAGCAACGTTTTCCGGGACAGCTAGTAATAATATTGTAGGTATGGTATGCAGATTAAGGTGAAATTAATGATAGTCCAACGCACGAAATGACAAACAGTTTATTAGCACGATCACACAATACGTACAAGTTCTTAATCACAATTCACACATTATAGTCCTACAAATAGAAGGAATGAGTGTCCGATGTATAAAGAAAGGTAATAGCGAAAGCATAGATTACTAAAATGCGGCGCAAGCGAAAGCATTAGCGTATGGCGGCTATAACAGCGCGAGCGTACTGCGTACTGAACTCGAGCGCGCGACACGCGGCGCGTAGGAGCGACCGCGAGCACACTATATCGCTGTCTCGTTCACTCGCACGGCCAGCGCGTGACGTAATGTGACGTAGCAAGTCCCGACCGGTTATCGATAGGTACGGGAGTAGGGACTCGATATCAATGCGCTCGCGCATCGATATATTTCTAACTACTAATAAGAACAGTATGTTTGTCCACTGTATGTAAATAATTAAATATTAATAATTACTACATATCAAAATTTCGTAAGTAAATAATTTTAGCCTAATCATAATATTATTAAATTTAGTTTGTAAATACTATAACTATATATAAAATTACATGTAAATAACTATGAAATAAAATTTTGAAAGGTCACTACATCACCCCCCTCCAGAGACCGTCAAGGGCGATAATAGTCGGGAAATTTTACCCGACGGCCTGACCGCGTCGTTCTAATGATAATATAATCATCGGCGGGGGGTAAATCACGGTTATCCGCGGGAGTGTAGTGATCGGTGTTACTGTAGTTGTGTAGTGAGTGTGGAGTGTTTTGGCGCGTGTTATGCTGTGAGTGTGGTGTAATGGTAGCGTCACCCAATATGAAGGCTGGTTTAATTCGGTCTATTGATACTGTGACTGGCTTGCTGTTGACCATAATTTTAAAGGTCTTGTCACCTCTTTCAATGACCTTGTGAGGGCCAGTGTATGCTGGTTTTAAACCACCGCCAGCGCAGTCCTTTAAGAATATATGTGTAGAGGAAGCTAAGTCTTTGTGAATAAAAGTTTTAATGTTACTGTTATGCCTAGCTGCTGGTGATGGGCGGAGTTTCCTGACAATACTTCGGAGTTTTGACAGATACTCCGTCATATCGCCAGTCTCGTCAGTCTGAGGGTCAAAGAATTCACCCGGAAGACGTATCGGTTGCCCGTAAACAAGTTCGGCTGCTGAAGCCTGAGCGTCTTCCTTGAAGGAGCTACGGATGCCTAACAGTACTAGTGGGAGAGATTCCACCCAACTGTCATTTGCATGACATACTATCGCAGCTTTCAGTTGACGGTGGAATCTCTCCACCATTCCATTACAGGCAGGATTGTATGCGGTAGTTCTGCGGTGTTGGAAGCCAGCGATCGTAGACAAGCGTTTGAATAACGCCGACTCGAACTGCCTACCTCTATCAGTGACGATAGTAGATGGGCAGCCGAATCGAGCGATCCATCCACTCAGTAGGGCCTTTGCCACTGTTTCCGCGGTTCTGTCGGATAGCGGTATTGCCTCTGGCCATCGCGTAAAGCGGTCAACGGCAGTGAGGCAATAGCGGAAACCTTGACACAGCGGCAAAGGGCCTATGAGATCGATATGGACAAATGCAAATCTCGATGAGGGTAACTTAAAATTACCCACAGGAGAATGCACATGTCTGGTGATCTTCGATCGCTGGCAAGCTACACAAGAACGAACCCACTTGCGACAATCCTTCCTAATGCTAGGCCAAACATATCGTTCGGTAACCAGCCGTACGGAAGCCTTAGCCCCTGGGTGACTCAGGGAATGCAGGCTGTCGAAAATTGCCTTACGCAATTCTTTAGGCACATAAGGTCTCGGCGTAGTGCTGCTAGTGTCGCAAAACAGCTGGCTACGTGAGCCTGGTACCTGAAGTGGCTGTAGACGTAATGAAGTAGAACCTTCAAGGAGACGCTCTAGCTCCTGGTCATCAACCTGAGCTGTTGCGATTCTTTCAGCGGGCACAGGCTGCGAAATCTCCTCCACGCGCGAAAGGGTATCCGCCACCACATTATCCTTTCCGGATATGTGGCGGATATCCGTTGTAAACTGGGCTATAAAATCCAGGTGACGGAATTGCCGTGGAGAGCAATTCTCCTTGCGGGAGCTAAAGGCAAAAGTTAGGGGCTTGTGGTCTGTGTAGATAACAAAATCACGAGCCTCTAACATATGTCGGAAATGCCTAACGCTCTGATAAATGGCGAGCAGCTCGCGGTCGTATGGGGAGTACTTCATTTGCGCTGGATTTAATTTGCGCGAAAAGAATGCAAGGGGCTCCCATGAACCTACGTTCAGCTGCTGCAGCACTGAGCCGATAGCCTTGTCAGAAGCATCCGTGACCAGTGCCAATTTAGCGCTGCAATCAGGATGTGCTAATAATGCTGCTTCGCAAAGGCTGTTCTTACATTTCTGGAATGCCTCGTATTCCTGAGGGGAAAAATTTATTGGGTGTGAACCCTTAACAGACCCAACTAAAAGATTATTAAGGGGTACTTGAAAAGTAGCTGCCCTAGGGATAAACCTTCGGTAAAAGTTGAGCATACCGAGGAACCTCCGTAGCTCTCTGACCGTTTTGGGAACAGGAAAATTTTTTACTGCCTCGACTTTGGTTGGCAGTGGTTTTGTGCCTTTGGCTGAGATGTGGTAGCCCAAAAAATCGATCTCCGACACGCCAAACACGCACTTCGAGCTGTTAATGACCATACCGTAGTCTCTAAGTCTGGTGAAGAGTTGGCGAAGGTGGAGTTCGTGGGTCTTCTGGTCTTTCGAGAAGACTAAAAAATCGTCCAAATATGCGTATGTGAGGTACGACCCACTTTACTCAAAATATAGATGAATATAAATGACTATTATTTCAATAATAGTCATAAATAACATGATGTATAATGGTAACAATGGTTTTGTCTTATTGTTTTTTGTTATTTAACTTGAAATTCTTATGCGAAGTACATATTTCAATAATTCATGTGAGTTGAACTAATTATTATTAATAATTAATTCATGATATTTGGACAACAAATTATAACATTATTTTTGAACACGTCAATTAATCTTTTTGACAATAATTATTGTTGTTTCCGGTTATGATACTTTTGTTACAAAAGATAGTACAGTTAATAAATTAATATAAAAGTGTTATAATTAAATACTTGATTTATAATGATTTTCAGGATGATTGTAACTATGAATCATTGTATTTATGATATTAGATGCAAATCTTGGTAGTCAGACGTGGGGTGGAGTGATGGCGGTGGGGTTGTTTTGATATGGCAGTATTTAAGGCGGGCTGTCTGATGGAAGGGACTCACTCTCTCTCTCTCTTGTCGTAAGCCGTCACTCTGCCTCCTGTCAATGTGAATTGGCTCTGAGTACTTCGAACAAAGATCGTTATAAGATAAGTATTTATTTGGTTAAAACGCTTCTTGGCTTTTTGTGTAATATCAGTTCTTTCAGCTTAATAATTGGAAATGAAGAAAAGCTAAGTGAATAATTGTATTACTTAGTTACAATACGTATAAACTACGTTTTATTTATTGGTGCTTATGATTCATACAATACTTTTATTTAGCAAGCCTAAGCTATTTCTGACATCAGAATTGGGTATGGCCCTTACGCCGTTGGATTTTAA
This sequence comes from Lysandra bellargus, assembly GCA_905333045.1. NCBI lineage: Eukaryota > Metazoa > Arthropoda > Insecta > Lepidoptera > Lycaenidae > Lysandra > Lysandra bellargus. Next base: position 7,049,013 of record HG995333.1, read on the forward strand.
TGCATTTTTTTCCTTCCAGTAAAAACAAAATGGATGCCAAGTGGTTAAAAATATTCTGAACCCAACGATAAGCGAGAACAAAATGGATGCCAACTGGTTAACATGTATTTTCGAACCCAACATTGAGGCAGTTACATCAAATCTAAATCTAATAACGATGCCAAATGCCAACTAAAGAAACAAGACGGTTGAGCTAAAGTATAGTATTGAGGTGTGGATTTTAAATTTATCAGGTGAAGGTTAATTCAATTGATTGAAAAGGCAGGTAAGGCCCTGAAGGGCTCTTGTTTAACGTGGTTTGAAAATAGAAAACGGAGACTACAGAACTTTTAAATCGTATGTGAAAATCTTTGTTCTGTTAAAAAATATATAATTTTGTTTTAAACAGTCGACTCCGTTGAATCGTAATCTAAATAATTATGTTCGTGAAACGATTTTGTTTTGTAACGGACAATGTCATTAACGGAAGCTCAAGTTTATTTTAACTTGTGTACCTACTGTGTAGTGTGGAATATGCGATATAAATCATGGTTTGGCAATTTTAATAGATCTGTCATTGGTGTTAATAAGCTGCTTACATTCTCGTCAATTATTGAGAATATTCTTCCCGAAAAATTATTTTTACAACTTACAAGATTTCTAAGAATATAGCCATAGACCATTTAAAAAGTATTTGTGTAATATAAAATATGTACTTACATATTGTATTGTCCAAGAATTTTTTTTTCCTTTCACAAACGACACAATAATTCACTAACATGAGAGAAATCACAATTACTGGCGAGTGGAGTACTGTTTGTACGGGCTTGCGGATAGTATATTAAGTTATAAACTTAGCACAGTTATTATACACTTCACAAATAATAATGTAATGAATAATTACTTAGTACAAATACAAATTACTTCTTTGCCAACAAAAAAAAAAACTGTACACTTATTCGCTAACTGTAAGCGTATTGTGTGTACGAGATTATGGATAGTATTTAAGTTGGCACAAAATATCATAAAGGTACAAAATATCACTTCACAAAAAATAACATAATATGTAATTTACTTTTTAATTACAAATACAAATAACTTGTACTGAGGGTAGTTTGTAAAAATTTGCGTAAAAATAGAATGCCATAGATGTCGTATTACTAGATGTGGCAATCTTGTTGTACGATGAACGATCTAATATTATTACGTTGTTATACATAATACTTAAATTTTAGTGGTAGTCGTTTTGTTTAATTTCTTTAGTTTAACAAAAGACGTAAAAAAAAATGTTTAGAAGGCTATGGAAAATGAATATTTAAACACGAAAGAGTAAATCATGGATTAAGTCAAAATAACTGTCGTTATGATATGACTAATTGAGAATCTGATAAAAACTTGTGAATAAAAAGTTTTTCTTTACTATTGTTTTGCTTGTTACTGAATAAGCCAATATTTTAAATGTCACTGAAATTATTCATTTTAGCAGTTCTGATAGAGTTACTTTTACAATAATTGAGTAAACAGGCTGATATTTATTTTATCTGCATTTGTTCGTGGAAAACATTAGTATTAAATAGACAAGGATAAAAGAATTTATTACAATTCTGTGCTATTTTATCCATACACATAATTTACAGGTACACATAATTTATTATGTAACGTATAGATCGAAGGGACATAGATAAATTTGAACAGACACAGTTAAAGGCATGTTAGGTATATTGTGGTGTTTCACAATAATTCACCAACATTCAACAGTTCACCTTAGAGGTTTTTGTTTAGTGTTGAAACTTGATAGATATTTTTGAATAAATGAGATTATAACTATAATATGTTTTGTATGGGTGCCACACAATGGAAGTATATTATACTGGAATAAGTGCTAAAATATTACACGAGGGAGCAATGTCAGAATATTAGTACGTAATGTGTTGTGAAGGAGCTAGATCTTAGGACGAATCCTAACATTTTATGGGCCTTATAGTGTTAACAATTTTATAGTTATTTAGTGCCATGATCGCGGATTGTATTAGACAACGTTCAGACAATAGCGGATTGTATTTAGAGACCCATCTTCTAAAGTAAGTATAGTTGAATCAGTTTACCCACAAAAGTAAATGTAAAGAGAAAAAGAGACTGATAATTCCTTCAATAACTGTAATAATACAATTTTATTGCTAATAATGAACATTCTTTCTGGTTAGATCAGGTGTAGTAAGGAAACTTGAAAACCAGTATTGTCAAAAATAGAGAAAATAATTTCGAACAATAGAATATCTAACATAATATTATTTGTGCTTCTCTAAGGTTATGGGGGACATCTAGAACCACGCTATGGCACTTGTTTTGTATATTGTGGGCTGGAGGTTGGGAAGGCCGTGAGAGCAACTCTAGTCCATATAATGTTCTTCCAATGGGTTGTTGGTGTTTAGGCGTCTCTGTGTGATCCGTGGAAGGTGTAAATGGGTAGTCCACCCGGTGGGGCGGCGCAGTAGCCATCTGCATCCCAATACTAGGTTGGTCTTCTCTTCATTTAATGGTTATAGGGTTAAGTTAGGTTTAGGTTAAATCTAACTTAAGGTTTGGGTTAGGTTTGGGTTAGGTTAGGTTAGGTTTGGGTCAGGTTAACCTAACCTGGTTTTCAGATTTTCTTCATAATGTTTATGAGATTGAGGGTTGTTGAACCCAAATTTTAATCGAATGTGGGTTCCCAAAAAAAAAAAAGTTTCGAGTGGTTTCCAACTTCCAGGTTTTTAGGAAATAAGACCATGGGTTTGTACTTGTATATCCACTGTAAAGAAAATATACTTTGGTGAGAAAACTGTTGTGAAGTCATTAATATGGGTACATTTAAAATTAATGTTGTTTTGCAAAGCGATATTATTATTCATCGTATTGCGAATTAACAAGTTAGATAAGGAGCCATAATTGAAAAGGAGAACAACATACATTTTAAAAATATATATATATATATATAAATTTGAATATCAGTTTTGATAAGGGCTTCAATGATTGAAAATAAGTTTTCCTGACATTATAATATGGTCGGCAAGAAGCCTACGACAAACAAAAATTTCATTTCAGGATTGTAATTTTCAATAGGTACTAATTACAATTAATGGAGCTATAATAAATAATTGGCGATATACAAATAATCTCGCAATTATTGGGGTAAAAGATGCAAATTTCACTGTCCGAATTTAAAAATAATTAAAGTTGTGAAAAGGAGTATGTATAGCCTGCTGGTTGTTGTAATAATCATTGTGTTAAAAGCCTTTTACAGGTCGATGAGTACAATCGACTGGTTTTACATGGGTTTTACTTTGTTTTGTTATAGATTAATTAGTAAAGGGATATTATCCATGGATTTGTTATGGCACAATTTTCAGAATTTTCAGAAGTTATAAAACCTATTTAATTAAAAGTGAATTTTCAATTCTGTAAGACTGTTGAAACTCGAGAGGCACTAAACCGATTTGGCTAATTTTAGCCTTGAAGTATTTGTGGAAGTCTAGGAGTAAGTTGACAAAATATCTTTGAAAGGAAGTGATACGAAGGTTACCAGGTTTAACTACTTTTATATTGGTATTAAAGTCTAGACAGAGATGGTGTTGATAGATAAAACAAATTGATAATAATCACACAGTAATAAATACAGTATCAATAAGTTGTGGTAATGAGGCAGAATGACCGAGCTGTTTTTGTAAAGTCAAGTGAAGTTATATTTTGATGAGTTATTTTAAAATTTGCATTTAGTTGTGTGATAAACTTAAAATTATTTGTTTAGAATTTGATAAATGAGTTGCTAATGATGGTATTCCTCAGTATTTTGACTATAGTCTGTTTTGGGTGACCAATCTTTTAGGTCTGAGCTCTGGCTACATAAATTAATATTTTCTTAGAGGAATAATTTAATTTCCTTGAGGTGTCAACCTGGTGTAAGATTCTAATGATGGATCTATCACGACAGGTGTGACTGGCCGTGTGAGGTATGTTAATGCCGTGAAGCTGGTGTGATGTCTGGACACTATGTAGTGGGACAAAACACGACAGTTTCTGAGAGACGTAAATGCTGTGCTGGTTAGCCTACTGTGATGATGATGAAACATGAGTTTGACAAAAATGGTACTGCCTAATCGGACTGATGAATCAATTTGGACATTACATGGCAGTAGGTAATGGGATTGATCATGACAGCCCGATGACTAATTGGACTTTGACTTTTACTTTCCAGAACTTAGATTTTTCCTTTTCAGAAAAGTTATTAAAACACTTCGAGAACGAAGTGTCTGTCAGAATGGCCGTGTGAGGTACGACCCACTTTACTCAAAATATAGATGAATATAAATGACTATTATTTCAATAATAGTCATAAATAACATGATGTATAATGGTAACAATGGTTTTGTCTTATTGTTTTTTGTTATTTAACTTGAAATTCTTATGCGAAGTACATATTTCAATAATTCATGTGAGTTGAACTAATTATTATTAATAATTAATTCATGATATTTGGACAACAAATTATAACATTATTTTTGAACACGTCAATTAATCTTTTTGACAATAATTATTGTTGTTTCCGGTTATGATACTTTTGTTACAAAAGATAGTACAGTTAATAAATTAATATAAAAGTGTTATAATTAAATACTTGATTTATAATGATTTTCAGGATGATTGTAACTATGAATCATTGTATTTATGATATTAGATGCAAATCTTGGTAGTCAGACGTGGGGTGGAGTGATGGCGGTGGGGTTGTTTTGATATGGCAGTATTTAAGGCGGGCTGTCTGATGGAAGGGACTCACTCTCTCTCTCTCTTGTCGTAAGCCGTCACTCTGCCTCCTGTCAATGTGAATTGGCTCTGAGTACTTCGAACAAAGATCGTTATAAGATAAGTATTTATTTGGTTAAAACGCTTCTTGGCTTTTTGTGTAATATCAGTTCTTTCAGCTTAATAATTGGAAATGAAGAAAAGCTAAGTGAATAATTGTATTACTTAGTTACAATACGTATAAACTACGTTTTATTTATTGGTGCTTATGATTCATACAATACTTTTATTTAGCAAGCCTAAGCTATTTCTGACACGTACGTAAAATCCAGACCACGGACCATTTCGTCCACGAACCGCTGGAACGTTTGTCCGGCATTTCGAAGTCCGAACGTCATGAACGGAAATTCGAAAAGACCGAACGGCGTTGTTATCGCGGTCTTCGGGACGTCTTCTGGATTCACGGGGATCTGGTTGTACGCCTTCACCAAGTCAATCCTAGAGAATACGGTACAGCCAGACAGGCTATGTGCAAAATCCTGTATGTGACGGATGGGATACTGGTCGGGGATGGTCCGTGCGTTCAGCATCCTGTAATCGCCACAGGGGCGCCAGCCGTCGTCTTTCTTCGGCGCCAGGTGGAGAGGCGACGACCACGGAGATTCAGATGGGCGACATGTGCCACATTGAATCATGGCATCAAATTCATCCTTAGCGATTTTTAATTTGTCAGGCGCCAATCTACGGGGTGCGCATGATACTGGTGGGCCAGGTGTTGTACGTATGTGGTGTACAGTGTTGTGTTTGGGAGTGCGGTGTATGCCTGGTGGACGAGTAATGTCGGGAAAATCCCGTAGTATATGTGTGTAAGCAGAATCACCGAGACTCACCCTCACCGAAGATACACCACTACAATGACGGGCAGACGACGCCGGGGCGGAAAGGCTTGTAAAGTTGTCAATGAGGCATTGATTTCTGCAATCAACAACTAAATTATAAAAAGATAAAAAATCTACGCCTATTATTGCCTTTGTAACTTCAGCAACTATAAATCGCCAGGCAAAGTCGCGGCGTAAACCTAGGTTTAAATTTAAATAAATAAAACCGTATGTAGATATCTGTGTCCCGTTAGCCGCACACAACAGGTAGGTGGTCTTCTCCAGTCGTCTAGGAATCGCCGATCGGGGGTAGACACAGAGGTCGCTTCCGGTGTCAACCAAGAACTGCACCTTCGACCTTCGATCGGTGACAAATATGCGACCGGTACTCGGGCAATCCTCGGCCGCCATTACAGATTGCCCCGTGAGTTTTCCGACTTGTGGTAGTCGCAGGGCTTCACACACTTCCGGGCCCGGTCTGCAAATTTATGATGGTACCAGCATAGCGGGAACCTTCGGTAGCTGGATTCTGACCTGGTTGACGGAGACCGGTGACGGGTCCGACTGCGACTGCTGGAACGTCCTCTGGGCCGGGACAGTCGTTCTACTTGGCTTGTCAGCTTCTGTACCTGCTTGGTCAGCGCGGCGATCTCAGGGTTGACACTCGAAGACGGTGGCGGAGCAGCCACTGCAGAAGATGACGGCATCTGGTGGCCGACCACGTCATGGATCCTGTCGGCCAGTTCCGCCAACTCAGGTAAACTAGTCTTGGACTGCGAGGCTACGATGGCTTGGGTGCCTGCAGGAAGACCACTGCTCCATATGCTCCGCAGGAACTCTTCGGGTACTCCCGGGCCAGCAAGGTTTAGCAAGTGGCGGTAAAACTGGGACGGTTTTCGGTCGCCGAGCTCCTCGTGCATGAGTAATTGTTTGAGCTTTTTCTCACGCGAAGCTGAAAGTCGTTTTATAAGCTCACTTTTTAACTTCTCGTACTTGCCAGTTGGTGGGGGATAGGCTATTATGTCCTCCACTTCAGAGGCGTATTGAGAGTCCAAGTTGCCCGTTACATAATAAAACTTGGTTTCATCGGATTTTATGTTGGATAACATAAATTGTGCTTCCATCTGGGCGAACCATAATCCCGGTTTTTCTGGGTAAAATGGAGGTATTCGTACGCCGACACGAAATACTTCATTTGCCGTGGTGTCAGAGCCGCCATTTTGATCGCGGCTTACGTTCTCCTCGGCCGGCCTCGTGTTTCTAGATGCAGCTGCAGTAGACGCCCTACTGTGACTCGCATATTCCTCAGCCTCGGACATCCTGTGTTCTTCGGGGTCACCACTGTAGGTATGGTATGCAGATTAAGGTGAAATTAATGATAGTCCAACGCACGAAATGACAAACAGTTTATTAGCACGATCACACAATACGTACAAGTTCTTAATCACAATTCACACATGATAGTCCTACAAATAGAAGGAATGAGTGTCCGATGTATAAAGAAAGGTAATAGCGAAAGCATAGATTACTAAAATGCGGCGCAAGCGAAAGCATTAGCGTATGGCGGCTATAACAGCGCGAGCGTACTGCGTACTGAACTCGAGCGCGCGACACGCGGCGCGTAGGAGCGACCGCGAGCACACTATATCGCTGTCTCGTTCACTCGCACGGCCAGCGCGTGACGTAATGTGACGTAGCAAGTCCCGACCGGTTATCGATAGGTACGGGAGTAGGGACTCGATATCAATGCGCTCGCGCATCGATATATTTCTAACTACTAATAAGAACAGTATGTTTGTCCACTGTATGTAAATAATTAAATATTAATAATTACTACATATCAAAATTTCGTAAGTAAATAATTTTAGCCTAATCATAATATTATTAAATTTAGTTTGTAAATACTATAACTATATATAAAATTACATGTAAATAACTATGAAATAAAATTTTGAAAGGTCACTACAATATAATAATAAACTTACTTTAACACTTAAAATTCGCTTAACACCAATATCAGCTAGGTGCAGATGCATAATATTCCCCTTGGTCACGATCACGCTTTAACAGTTGAAACGGTTTTGATGATAATATTTGACGCGAAAAAAGAATAGACTACAGGAAAGGAATTAGGCTCCTTTTCATAGTTGAAAAGGCACAACTTCTTATGCAGACAGCTAGTAGGTTAATAGTATTAGCTGGAAGTGTGTCAGTTGTGACATGCTACCGACCGCATGCAAGCGCATTAGATCAGGTAATTAACCCATACATCCACTCTAAATCGAATTGTCACCGTACACGAGGTAATAACACTCCAATTTAGTGTCGTTGTTTGGAATATTTAGCCAGCCAGGTAACAACTCCCAAACCGATAAACCTTTTAGGTTTTTGTATGGGAAACTATGTCATGTTTTTCTTGTATGTTGTAACACTTTGAATAAAGGAATTAAAAAAAAATACATTGAAATAGTGTATTTCACATTCGGTATGTATAGTTATTCTTATTTAACACTCGCCAACAACCAATCGAATTTTAGCGCAACGGAGTTGTCCCCATTGTGCCAAAATTCGTTCATCGTGAGCAACCGTAATTTTTTTTCGGGATAAAAAGTACCTATTATATCTCCTTCCGTTCAAAATTTGGTATGGATATACCGGCTCAAGGTATGTCCATACCAAATTTTGTAAAAATCGTTTCAGTGGTTTAAGCGTAAAGAGATTACAGACAGACGGATAGACAGATACACTTTCATTATCATAATGTTTTGTAAGGATTTGGATAAATAATTTTTGGGGGGTCTCACGAGATTTGGGAGGTTCATGTTCTGCTTGAACATGGTGAGTGCAGAAATCTACGCTTAACAATAAACATTGCATACACACTCCGGCTTAACTAGACTGTAGGTATAATAATATGTTTTGCAGATAGGCCGATATAACTAAGACCTCGTATGTATCTAGTGTCACTACTCACTTGAGAGTTGAGAGACAGCTGATGTTTCAGTCACGCGTGTAGGTCAACTATTCTCAAAGTCTGCTTCGCGGAGCCCTGGAGCTCCGAAAAGGCCTTGCATTGAGACAATCCATTTAAAGACAAAACTGCTGACACTCGGACATTCGCACTTACATGGTCCCTACACATTTTTTGGTGATCCGTCAAAAATTTAACTTATCGAGAACCGCTGGTGTAAGTTTACCTGCTATCCCAAATAATGTTCTACAAGAAGGCTTCACCAACTCTCAAGGGTCATTGGATAACTATAACGTTTATTTTCATTTTTTATTTTCATTTTTTACTCACTCGATAGTTTGAGGCAGGCAGGTAGGATTAGTTAAAAACACATTCCTTTTACTTATTAATCCTTCAGGCCCCGCGCGAGCACCGGTGATCGCGACAACAATAGAATACAATAGCAATTCCTGGAAATTCCGACTGAAGTATTAATGGATAGGAATAATTTTATAATAATTATTACTAAGTATGTAATTGTATTTCGACAGACTTTTCTATTTTGGATCATTATACTTTACTCGTTTAATGAATCCATACATCCATACTAATATTATAAATGCGAAAGAGTGTCTGTCTGTCTGTTACTTCTTCACGACCAATCCGCTGATCAGATTTTTGTTCCGTTCCGGGAAAGAAGTTTTATCCCAGAGTTGCGGGCGTCATCTAGTAGATTATATTCCACTAGATATAGCCTATAAACGACGTTGTGACAAAATTCGTTCTCTGGAATAAACTACTTTACTTTCTTTTTAGAGACTCAAAAGTTTCTGCGCACCAAAATACATCAAAATAGGCGAAAATACAAATAGACATTTCAGTCTGTTTGTATTTTCTTTTGTCATACTTTCAAGTCTGGTACCCGTAACACAATTTCTTTAAGAACTAACTAGGGGGGGGCTGACGTGGTGTAAAGCGTCCATAGATATTATTTTTAAGGTGACGCCTTGATAATTTGGCTGTAGCGATATCGATTTTTCTCAGCAATGACTAAAGCTAAGAAATTAAAGTTCATTGTTGTTTCATCATGTCTTAGTCTTTGAATTACCTATAGCATAACACGATTAGTCAACTTTTATAACACAGAATAATCAATCAAAAAGACCTCTGTAAAAAAGGGATTTCTATTTTGCAAATAGAGGAGAGTGATTTAAGCTTCCAAAATTTGTACATAGATTGGTTCAAGCACACACTTTAATTTGCCCATAGCTTATATGAAATGTATTTATGGTTTTTAAATTACGCGACAAAAACCATGTTGTCGCTTACACCCTTTCCATTTTTTGCTGTTCCATTGCTTGTTTTCTATGAGAGGCCGGGCCGGCCTTTCATAGAAAACGAGCAATCTAAAACGTATCCAACACGGCTTTTTACTTTAACGCGGCGTCACCTTAACTAGCCTATGTCCTAATTCCCATGTGGGTATACGGAACGTTACACAAAACTCGTTCCCTACGTGCGGAAATGTCATTCTCTTTGTAGTACAAAAGTTTCAACCCCCGTCAAGCTCAGACGCCCACGATAGGCAATCTTGATTCTTTTGCAAGACCACTACAGTCTACAGTATTTAACTTTAACTAAAAAATCACATACTTACCTAGTAAAACATTATTTTTAATCATCAGCTATTATAGCCTTTTCAAAACGGGATTGAATGAATGAAAATGAAGAAATTAAATTAAACACTAAAATTAGTAAATAAATAAATATCTCTCTACTTGATCACAGTAGGTTAACCAAATTTGGGGAAAAAGTAAATTGTTAAGTGCTTGTTCAATTGGTATAAACAAAATTAATGTTACTTGATTAGTTTTTTTTATTAATTTTTATGCAAGCAAAAGCGTCCGTGGCCTATTGGGTAGACCTTTGGTTCACACTCGCAGAGGGTGCAGGTTCGATCCCGGGTGGAGGCGTGTACCAATGAGACATTTTCAGATCTCAAATACACAACACGGACGCTGCGCTCGTACGGTGAAGGAAAACATCGTGAAAAAGGAAACCCGCACATGGTTGGTCTCAGACGTATTGACTAGTTCTTTCCTCTGGACTAGGCCGACTATGTTGCGAGAATGCCGTATGCGCTTGGGCAACCATACAGGCATTTAAAATCTTGTCTCAGGCACTACAGTATTTGAAAAGTGGTTACTTCGCTCTGAAAATGCTGTATAAATCATCCACAATGGATGCAAAAGGCCTAGTTTTATGCAAATTTTCGACCCGGAAAAACGCCAACTTTGACACTCTTTAAAAAAATAACTACAAAGAATATCGATCTCGGAGTTTTACTCTAATGTTTATATATTATAGTATTTTGAAAGAAAAACGCGGTGAAACGAAATCGAGGTTTTTATCACACTGTGCAGCAGTAGCAGTAGCAGGTCTAACAGTATGTAGGTCCTACAAAACAGTACGTAAGTCCTACAAAATAGTATGTAGATCGTATAAAACAGTGTGTAGATCGTACAAAACAGTATGTAGATGGTACAAAACAGTGTGTAGATCGTACAAAACAGTATGTAGATCGTACAAAACAGTATGTAGATCGTATAAAACAGTGTGTAGATCGTACAAAACAGTATGTAGATCGTACAAAACAGTATGTAGATCGTACAAAACAGTATGTAGATCGTATAAAACAGTGTGTAGATCGTACAAAACAGTATGTAGATCGTATAAAACAGTGTGTAGATCGTACAAAACAGTATGTAGATGGTACAAAACAGTGTGTAGATCGTACAAAACAGTATGTAGATCGTACAAAACAGTATGTAGATCGTATAAAACAGTGTGTAGATCGTACAAAACAGTATGTAGATCGTACAAAACAGTATGTAGATCGTACAAAACAGTATGTAGATCGTATAAAACAGTGTGTAGATCGTACAAAACAGTATGTAGATCGTATAAAACAGTGTGTAGATCGTACAAAACAGTATGTAGATGGTACAAAACAGTGTGTAGATCGTACAAAACAGTATGTAGATCGTACAAAACAGTATGTAGATCGTATAAAACAGTGTGTAGATCGTACAAAACAGTATGTAGATCGTACAAAACAGTATGTAGATCGTATAAAACAGTATGTAGATCGTACAAAACAGTATGTAGATCGTACAAAACAGTATGTAGATCGTACAAAACAGTATGTAGATCGTACAAAACAGTATGTAGATCGTACAAAACAGTGTGTAGATCGTACAAAACAGTATAGGTCCTACGAAACAGCGTACAGAACAGTATGTAAGTCCTACATAAAATACGTAGGTCACACAGAAGGGAGAATCGGGTGCATTACATTAATTAACTATGGCGCCCCCGGGACGGTGTTATCCGATGACGTTCTTTTAATCATGCAAAATGTATTTTAACTAATTAATTTTTTAAAATTCACTAATTCCATTTCTGTTCAATTATAGATAGGAATCATGACAGCTTACATATATTTAGCTCGTAGTCTAGCGGATTCTAGCCCCATTTATAATAAAAACATATTTACAATTGACACGCTGCAGATTGTGCTGTCCTTAACGAATCATTGGAAAACGTCGCTCGAAAGACAAAGACAAAATATTGTAAAGCTTTTTCTATAATCATTAATTAATAAAAAATATATTGACACCCACAGAAATAATCTTGATATAATATGTCTGTGTTAACACCTTATAATATTACCTCATAAATTGGATTTATATGCCCAATTATTTATAAAAGTACCTATTACAGGTTTATATTCATCTTTTGAGCTTTTGATTGGCTACAACACGTCAACAGCGTTCACCAATTAATGACACTATTGAAAACCCCTATTTAAAAAATCTACTAATTTATGAGGTACGAGGAGGCTGATCGTTCCGGTCGGACTGACCGCAGGCCGACCTGACTCGACTCGTACTTGCATTCCCGTATGCACGAATCAGGGCGAGATTTGTTTGACAGTAGACATTGTACATTAATAACCTGTTGCATTGCTATCACAAGATACATATAATCAGCCTACAGTATGATCGGCCTTCCTGTATAGTGCGTTTTCCACGTGGATAACTTTGCTCTCCGACTTCCGAGCGATGGAAGGGGAAGTATCGTAAAAATCAGATACGGCGCCGTCGAGACTCGAGATTCGCTTTCCGTTCCAATCTCCTGCAGCTGCGAGAGATATTATTTTCTTCACATTTAGATACATGTTTACAAGTTACTCGTGCTGTAATGTAATAGTTTCTATTGATTTTTGTTGTCAGAATGCTTTTCATATTATAATATTTACTGTAAGTATGTGTAAGCTTGTTGACGTATTATGCAAAATGTAAAGTTAGGCTTGTTAGGGTTCCGTACCCAAAGGGTAAAAACGGGACCCTATTACTGAGACTTCGATGTCTGTCCGTCTGTCTGCCTATCTTCAGTCTGTATCACAAGAACCACTATAGCTAGGCTTCTGAAATTTACACAGTTTGTGTATACCTATCTGTTGCCGCTACAACAAAAAAATACTAAAAACAAAATAAAAATTATATTTAAGGTTCCTATACAACAAACATGATTTTTTGGCTTTTTTTGCTCGTAATCCATAATGGCAACAGGTAGGCACTTGAAATATTCGCAAAATATTTAATTATATTCGTACTTTAATATTTAATGATAAATTTAAAAAAATTAAATTAAATAAATAATTAAGGGGACTCCCATACAAAAAACACAATTTTTTGCTCTATAACGGTACGGAACCCTTCATGCGCGAGTCCGAATCGCACTTGGTCGATTATTACAAAATACACATAGGTACCTACACTCTTTTTGGATCCCAAAAGTATTTTTTAAAGTTAGAATGTGGATATTGAAACTGCTTTGTTAGGGGCGTCACGGCGCCAGTCTGTCTAGTTTAAGTTATCATTTCTGCCGGCGTCCCGAAATGCACAAGTATTTTTGACCACGCTTCTTGCTTTAAAATACCATATTATACATTGTACAATGTACCTACTGTATTTTATTATCTTATATATAAAATTCGCGTGTCACGGTGTTTGTTGCCAAATTCCTCGGAAACGGCTTTACTTATTTGTTGTGCGTGCTAATCCTGGTTTTCTGGGATTGACCAACATTGACTAAAGATGGAGGTTATACCTAAAAGGAATTCTCTTTTCAACATCTGAGCCCTGATCCACAATGTGCAATTTGACTCGGATTCGGAAACTTCATCGTGCGACATCCAATAAACGCTCGCCGCGCTAGGCATTGACCAATGACCGCACAAGTTTCTGAATCCGTGTCCAACGGGAATCGTTAATCGCCCTGCTGAAATGACAGCTCCATCCTCGGAAGATCGCTCGGTCGGAGGATCGTCCATCCTCGGAGGATCTTTCTTCGAGGCTCAAGGCATATACGTTGTGGATACGGCCACTTGGACACTTAACATATTCCCACAACATAGGTATTATTATAGCAATACAACGTTTATCAAGTTTACTTATTAAATACTTATGCCTGTCATTCAATCTTTGAGGCTTCAAACGTCTTCCCCACGCGTATACGGCTAGCTATGTTAGCTAGAAGTTTAGTAAAGTGTAAGTCCATCTTATACTGTGACCGCCATGTTTCAGGTTGGCGGCAGCGCAGGAGGCGGCGGGGGCGCAGGCTCGCGCGGCGCCAGCTGATACCATGGGCGGCGCGCACCAGCCCGCTACTCCAGGGCCCAGCTCACTCTTTATATTCTCCGACGAAAATCCTATTCGGAGGTAAATATTGTCATAAACCAGTAGTCTACTACGAAACTTAAACGAAAAAAACTGGCTTGGCTACTTAAAAAAATACCTTAGTGCATTCTTATTTCAGATTAATAAAAATGTTTATATATTTCAGATTAAAAACAGGGGCCGTACCACGAAACCGTTTTGAAACTCAAACAATCGAACGAGAATGCCGCGTCCTTCTCTAACAATGTAATTCCGTTTCGTTTATTAGAGTAGGACGCGGCATTCTTGTACGATTGTTTGAGACTCAAAACGGTTTCGACTATCGTGGTACGGCTCTTGTTTTCAATCTCAAATATGCACTATATAAGCATGCCTTTAATCTGAAATAAGAATGCACTAAGATATTTTTCAAGTAACCAGTACACTATGGCCCAGCAGGCCATTGAGCGCCACGCCTGGAAATCGTCCTCCATCAAACACCACCCCATCTACGCCATTACGATGTCTCGTTGTGGGCCAGAATGGTCCATTGTAAAGAGGGCAGAGGCACCTTTAGAGTTTACACTACAAAAAATCATTCATAGTATTTTCAAACAAAAATCTCCTTACATAATTTTACCCCACTTGCACTACCCCATCATTGGTGCCAGTGATTAAGCCTGCCAAAGATTAGGTAGTTTCTCTTACATTTAATTTACACTTCCTTTTTACTAGATAAATCCAAAGTTGATCTCATAGCTGGTTAGGCAGGTGATGGACCTACCTTGTTTGATTCGGTTATGTACCATACCAATAATTATTGTCAATATTAGTCGTGATCTATCGGTTCGGTTGACATGTAAGTATAAGGGCCGGGACACAAAAACACGACACGACGTCGTGTCGTACCACGAAGCGACGTCGTGTCGTGGGAATCTACGACACGCGTCGTAAAAACTACGACACGACATCGTACGACGTCGCGTCGTAGAACCGTAGAAATTCAAAGATGAGTTTCTAGGACGCGACGTTGTACGACGTCGTACGTTGTCGTAACGTAGTTTTTACGACGCGCGCGACCTGCCTATGCAGCTATGAGACCCACTAGAGAAATTGATTATTATTTCTGTAGCGGCACATACATTTTAGAATTTCGGAATGAATACTCTAAAAAAAACAAATTGTTATTATATTTACTTCATCCAGCATAATCTAGTTTTATCCCAGCACTATGTTCTCATTTAGGTGTAAAGATAATGTCATCTTTATACCTAAGGGTCTACACAGACGGACCGCATTTGAACTGCAATCCAACTGCAAATTGCAGTTCAAGTGCAGTTTAAATGCAGTTGACACGACTGCAATACGACTGCAATAGAACTGCAAACCAAACGAGCAGTCGGATTGCAGTTCAGTTGCAGTCGGCGTGCAGTCGTGTGAACTGTTTGGTTTGCAGTTCTATTACAGTCGTATTGCAGTCGTGTCAACTGCATTCAAACTGCAATTTGCAGTTGGATTGCAGTTGAAATGCGGTCCGTCTGTGTAGACCCTAAATGATAACATAGTAATAAAGTTCTCCTTTTGGTTAAAAAGAGAAAGGTAGATATAGCGTGTCAATTTTTACTGAAAGGATAATAAATCCTTATTATGTTTGAAGTGTGCTTATTATTTGAATCCCTACTTTATTAAGCAGCTCTCAGTTGAAATCTAATAAGAGTCATGTCGCTATTCATTACAACAATTGTTTATATCACCGTCGCTCAGTAACTCCATTATTCCACGAACAGTCACACATATTCAAGGACATGTTCAATGAAATTATTTTTCTCGCATACTCAAATACGATTACTGTGAGAGTGGAAATTTGATTTCTTTGATGCGTCACTTGATCGTGTTAGTCTCAAGCCTTGATTGCTACAATTATTGCGAAGCGTACCGTGTAAAAGACTTCAATCATAGAATAACGTGAACACAAATCTGTACATGTGTAATTGATTGTACTGACGGTTCTTGGTGGAAATTCATGTTGAACACTAATAAAACACACTTTTTCTTGCACTTTATCCACTATATTACGATATTATTATAACTTTTTAACAAATCACACGACCGGTTTCGAAATTATTCATCATCAGGTGTAAGTTTAACGTCGGTAGTTTTAAATAATTAAACTATTTAAAACTACCGACGTTAAACTTACACCTGATGATGAATAATTTCGAAACCGGTCGTGTGATTTGTTAAAAAGTTATAATAATATCGTAATATAGTGGATAAAGTGCAAGAAAAAGTGTGTTTTATTAGTGTTCAACAAATCTGTACGTTTGTAGTTGCTTATGTTGGTCTATCTTCGGCTAGCGTGGAGAGGCAGTAGTTTACTTTGATGATAGCAAAAACTATGTAGTAAACATTGTTATTCACTAAAACATAATCAGTTTAACTGCTACACTTGCACACATGGGGGTTAAACCTAATCTTGTGTTACTTATATAAATTATACTATGTATACCTATGTAATGCTTTCGTTGACATGTGAATAAGCATTTTTTAATATTTAACCCAGGATAAGAAACGACTTGGTCAGATCGGTGTTAAAGTTAGTAGTTCCTTATAACTACCATCACTCGGTAATAGTGAATTAAGTAGACCTTACCAAAAGAAATTTAATTTTGTCACCTCCGGGCGGAAAACGTCAACGTTTTTTCCCACTGCACTTACCGATGTTGCCGTTTTCCGACTCCGTCGATGAGAAAAATAGTATACGCACCATGGGCAGTAAATAAGATAAGGCTTCGCCTCGGCCAACAATTACATGTGATCTGAGACATTTCTTATTTTCTTGCCCTAGGTGCGTAATGTACTATTTCATAGTATAGTAGTTTCATAATTATTATGTCCTCTATATTTTCTGATATTTAATGAGAAACCATTCTAAATTCCAGGTATACAAAGTTCATTATCGAGTGGCCGCCCTTCGAGTACGCGGTGCTGCTTACCATCATCGCCAACTGCGTGGTGCTGGCGCTGGAGGAGCATCTGCCCAACGGCGACAAGACGATCTTAGCTAAGAATCTGGTACGTAGAGAATGAAACTTGCGTAAGTAATAGTTGCGGTACCACAGACATAGATCATGATAAATACCGCACGTCCCTCCATTTGTATGAAAACGAGCGTGCTACTTTTCTTTTTTCCCACCTACTGTGACGTACCGATGATAAGAAACGTATCCATTATCTTGGCCAACGTTTCTATTCGAATTAACGGTACGGAAGGTAGTCATACGGCGCAATTAGGCATTTTTAAAATTGCGATTGACGTCTGATTCCGAACGGTGGAGCGCAGACTAAAGAACAGACTTTCGAAAGACGAGCATTGCTCGTCGTTTTCGAACACGATACGGCATGCGAAGTACATACTCATGCGAAATCTATCTTGATCTATGTTTGTGTGCGGTACATATGCACGAAAATCATAATATTATCATGTTAAGAAAGTTATAAATCGTCGTTGAAGTTCTAACACTGCGTAAGTAGCCAAAAAGTGGCTATTTTGACAGTTTGATACCATTCACTAGAAAATCGGAAGATACGTCATCGGATTATCTAATCAGGAACATGTATCGCCTAACAAAAACTCCTAAAATAAATAGTAAATCTGCTTTAGTATGGAAGGTATTTATACAAAATTATGCAATTATTTTCTCTCTTCTGAAAGGTTGATATTTTTGACTTACGCAGTGTTAAAACTAAAACGACGAAATAAGTCTAGACACTCAAGAGCGTGGCCAGTCAAGTTCGAGCTCATAGAAGTAAACTAAGCATTTCTTCAAAAAACAAAAGATCTACCCACCGAGAGAACTGTTAATTTGCCGTTGATTCTCTTAATAATAATTTCCTATTACCACCTTGTGGCACCCGCGGGTGCTGGTACAAGCAGACCAGATAAATAACATAAAAGTGTATCTCCGGAAGCCTAAAGGAAAGATAATAAAGCAGATAGGTTGAAAAAGCACAAACTCTTAACGTAAACACTACTGTTTACGTTAGAAGTTACTATTAGTTACTACTAATAGTGCTAACTGCTAGTTACTGTGTCTATAACTTTTTTTTAATTATTGTAATCTTACATCTCAACTTTATTAAGCTTTAAATCTAATAAGTGGCAAAAAGTTTTTGAAAAAAAAAGAAAAATTTTGATTTGATTTATTTTCACTCAATTTCTATAGACCGTAGTATTTTTTCTTAAGAGGCCGGGCGACCCTCGAAATTCTCATACATACGTAATATAAAAATCATCGAATGAGAATACGAAAATATTTATCATGTTAGAGTTATTTTTCAACTTAAAATAGTAATTACCTACCTAGGTTCCTGTACAAAAATTAATTTAAAAATATTTAAACACTAAAAAAAATGTTTTGTGTATAATTTTTTTTACTAAATTTACTACTAAATATTTAAACACTAAAAAATATATAAATAAATAGTAAATTTACTACAAAATATTTATGCTGTAAAAAAAATTAGTATTTAAATATTTTGTAGTAAATTTACTATTTATTTGTATATTTTTTAGTGTTTTACTCTATTTTTTAGTGTTTAAATATTTAGTAGTAAATTTAGCAAAAAAAAAATTATACACAAAAAAAATTTTTTTAGTGTTTGAATATTTTGAAGTTAATTTTTGTACAGGAACCTAGGTAATTACTATTTTAAGCTGAAAAATAACTAAAACATGTTAAATATTTTCGTATGAGAAAATGATTTTGGTATTACGTATGTATGAGAATTTCGAGGATAGCCCGGCCCCTTAAGTTTGATAGTACATTAATACGTTAATACTGATAGTAAGGTAAAAACTAAAGCTAAATATTTAAGAATCTAAGGGTGTGATAGTTTATCAACATATTGTATTCTTTTTGTTTCAGGAAAAGACGGAGACGTACTTTTTAGGAATATTTTGTGTAGAAGCCTCATTAAAAATTTTAGCCTTAGGTTTTGTTTTACACAAGGGATCGTATCTTAGAAACATTTGGAACATAATGGATTTTTTCGTTGTACTCACCGGGTAAGTGAACTTTATTAACTACGACTAAATCATCATCATTATTTAATTTATAATTTTTCAATCATCATACTATAATCTATATTTTTGAATATCCAAGGCTGTTTCTTTTACAGTCCGATTCAGATCATTGTAACATTGCTGTAAACAAAACCTACCTGTCAGCATGAAGATTCTTTGTTAAATTCATAAAAAGTATAATCTCCTATCAGGCAAAGTTTGTTTATAGTGGTGGTACTCGGGACTGTAGGTGTGTATAGGATCGTGACTGAAGTGTGACTGACACAAACTAGGTCGATGACGATTTTCGCCGAATACAACGTGGACGTTGACCTGCGGATGCTGCGCTCTTTCAGAGTGCTCCGACCGCTCAAGCTCGTCTCAAGAATACCAAGTAATTCACAGTAATTGGCGAAAAGTTCAAATAATTTTACTGTATAGAGAGAACCTCGCTAGATTTCTTCGATGGATTTTTTGAATGTAGAACAAACGCTAGTTTTGAAAATAGAACTTTAACTTTTTTAGTGACACTGACGTAGCATCGATTTTTGCCATACGCTATGAAATCGTTAGAGTGGATTTCTTTATTGTCGATGCTCAGAGTATTCCAGTTTCGATTTTTCGTGTTGCATAATAGATCCGTTGTTATATTTTGTGTGTCGTAGGTATTTTCGAATAATAAAAATAAAAAGTAAATATATAGATATAACAAGATTATTTAGGTGATTACTATGGTATAGATTAAAGTAAAAATAAAAATCATTAGAAATAATAATGTTATGTAATAATTAGAATAATACTTAGAATGTAGACTAAGCTAGTTTTTTATTTTGTTTCACGGAATATGGTTGTTTATTTTTTGAACTAGAATTTAATAGCCGACTTCAACATCAAAGGTCTTTTTAGTTTACTCAAAATAAATAGCCTTAGTAGAAATAGGTACACAAATGAACATATCGATTTTAGAGGTGATCCTTAGTTCTTATTAGAATTTATCCATACAAAACTAGACTAACAGTATTAGGTACAATATTGTAACAATGTCTCAAAAAAACCTGTTGCTGATTAAGGTTTTATAATATTAACCTGACTAAATTACTTCTCTTATACAACATTAAATTATTAAGTAACTTCAAAATCAAAGAAATACCAGTAACATTTTATTACTCTAAAATCCCTTTTAGAATGCTGTTATGACACTCTCAGAAAAACAATTATTGAAATGCTTTACAATAGCAGCAATATCTTAATTTCTACATTTTCCCCAATTTCAATAAGTTAAATAACATTTTTCTTGCAATCAGCAACATATTCCCCGCAATCAGCAACATATTCCTCGCGACCAGCAACATGTTCCTCGCGATCAGCAATATATTCCTCGCAATCAGCAACATATTCCTCGCAATCAGCAACATATTCCTCCCAATCGGCCCCTTGAAGTCGGCTAGCCACAAACATATTCCGGTAGAGTGTGCTAGCAGCTATAGTACCGAGTGATATGTTGGCAGTATCATCACGCAGCTGCCCGTCGCGCCCGACGTGGACTTCCGGACCTTGCGTGCCATTAGGGTGCTGAGGCCCCTTAAATTAGTGTCGGGCGTTCCTAGTGAGTTCTCGTGTCAAAATTATTAGTTTAGTACCAGTAGTGTTCACGAAAGTTGTTGCATTATTATCAGATCGTCGCCAGAAATTATTATAATATTTAGGTTGGGCCAAAGTTTTATTTTAATAGCTACTAGAGGACTGGAGAACATTAAAGGATACATTTTTTTACAATTCACTCATATTGTGTAATATGTTAACCATCTCCTCGAATGTTGCTAAAAGTATGAAACAAAATATTATTATCTAAACTATTTTATGAATATTTTGTTAATTGGAAACTTTATGGCAGCAGAAATATACACATTAGACAATCAATAAACCAACGTAAATAACGTAATAAATTAATAAGGTGAACATACTTCACCTTCACTTATTAACTATCGCAAACAATGCTTTACTAAATATTTAAATTCCTTGAACCCAACTTAAATTGTTATTAGATAAAATAAATCTATAAACAAGTAATAATGCAACAACAGTATCGCAGTTTGCACGTTCACCGTAATTTGCAGGCACTTCAATGTTTTACATCACATTCGTAGATTTTATTAATTCGGTTTACAATCCAATTGGCTCAAATTTGATGAATCATATCATTATAGTGATCAAATTAGCATGATAAGTTTGATGATTGATGGGTTTAATGACAACCATTACGCAGGTCTCCAAGTGGTGCTGAAGTCTATCATCAAGGCTATGGCACCACTGCTGCAGATCGGGTTGCTGGTGCTGTTCGCGATAGTCATATTCGCCATCATTGGCCTGGAGTTTTATTCTGGGGCGCTACATAAGACTTGTTATAGCTTAGAAGATATTAGTAAGTATCTGTATTCTGTTGATGATGTTTCAGGATCTGATAATGTTGCTTTTACTAGCTCACGTCTTAAGTCTTATGACAAAGACGAAGCAAGCGAATAGACTAAGAAACTTGAAAGGCAAGAGCCCTTTCTTGTTGTCCCAATTGTTCAAAAAATGCCGTTATTACCCAGTTGTTTTTGTGTATTCAAACTTAAAAGTACGCTCTGGAAGAGTGCCAATAAGTTGTGTTATACCAGTTGTAAATTACTAAGAAATATTAACAGAAACTAGTATTGGCCTAGTTGTGAAAACTAACTTGGTGTGCAATAGGCTGAAAGTTGGCAAGTTGTAATTCTATAAGTTGAGACGTTAATTATATTTTGTTTGTTAGCTGTATCACGCTATACTCGCATAATTGAGCGCGGTATTAGTTTAAAGTTTTGCGGTTTTAATTGCTTTAGTTTGCGTTTGAATTAGTCAAGCTCAGGATAATTTTGTTTTTCTTTATCTGTATAATCTAATAAAATCCTTTCTTCTTTCAAGTAAATTACGATTACCAATAATTAAGATTGATTATAGTTTTTTTTGTCTAATTGGTTAGGACTTAGGACAGCTGTTACTACTAACCGAGTAGTTACATTGCTAATTAATAATGTTTTACTGTATGGTTCTACTGTTATCAAGCATTTTAACACTCTACTGCCTATTTTAGATGAAATAGTGAATGACGGTGAATCGCCGACGCCGTGTAACGCGGACAACGAGACGCTGGCCCCGTACGGCGCGTACGTGTGCGCGTACGACAAGAACACGTGCCTCGAGAAGTGGGAAGGGCCCAATAAGGGCATCACGTCCTTCGACAACATCGGCTTCGCCATGCTCACCGTCTTCCAGTGCATCACCATGGAGGGGTGGACGGCCATTTTGTATTGGGTATGAGATTTATCACGTTGTAACTATTTATTACGTATTTATTAATCTTGTTACTACTACCTTTGAGGAAACCGAACCAATGTCTCGCATGTCTTTTGTTTGTTGTTCAAAAGATATTAAATAATAATTAGTATCACCTGTTATGTATTTGTATTGAAGGAGTCGTTTATTAATACATAATTTTTACTATAACTTTTAATAGGAGCGGGCCAATGCTTACCATGAGCTAATTATACTGTCCAGTGAATGCTAAAATATGATTAACAACTATAACTACTTCGTATTTTACCACCCTTTAACGATTTCGACTGATGTATGTCCTATTATATACTTACGAAAGTTATATTTTGAAACAATACAACGAATATAAATAGTATTTGCATTAAAGTGGTTTTCTGTTTATAGACGTTAACTTAATATGAGATGATATTACAACGGTTATGGTAGAATTGTAAATATTTTCGTATCCTCGTAAACCATATGTAAATAACATTACCTTTATACATTATTAACTTATTACTTTATATCTTAATTGTAAGTTTCTTCTTTTTCAGTGTGATTTATAATGTATAATTTCTTTCAGACAAACGATGCGTTAGGTAGTACTTTCAACTGGATTTACTTTGTACCTCTCATAGTACTGGGTTCGTTCTTTATGCTCAACTTAGTTCTCGGTGTCCTTAGCGGGTAAGTTGTAAATATATATTTTTTTAGCTCTCTGACTCATAAAACGACCTACACCATATTCATGCCATGTATGCAATATTTTGTTCTTACGTTACGTATACGTTACATAGACTGATAAGGTTAAATGAAACATTTAAGGCCAGTCTAGTTGCAGAATATTTTGTTTATTATAAAGCTTTAGTGATTGTGAATAGTGTTGGTCTTTTTATTAGTAAGGAGCTTAATCAATGACAAGGTTTATAGAAATATACTAACACTTAGATAATGTTTAGAGAGTTTTCTAATGAAAGAGGCCGTGTTGAACGGAGGGCACAATATCAGAAAGAGAAGAAAAGGCAAAAGTTTAATGCAGATTTTACAGGCTATATAAATTGGATTACTGAAGCAGGTCTGACTGTGTTGCCAGAAAACATGATTTGTAGTAGCTACGCTACGTAGGCTACTGCTGAAAGTGTTTCCATGCTAAAATATATCGTACTCGTAGTATGCTCAATAGTCGTATCTGTTTCTCTCATGTAACGAATGTTCATTATCTATTCTGGATCATTTAAAATATTTTACATTAGTACCAACAGCTAGATCATCGTCATTATTTTTCCAGTGAATTTGCTAAAGAAAGAGAAAAAGTAGAAAATAGGCAAGAATTTCTTAAATTAAGAAGACAACAAATGCTAGAAAGAGAACTCAATGGTTACGTTGAGTGGATTTGTAAAGCTGGTAAGTATTGAAAAAATCCAATTCTAAAGTTTAATGGATGGTAATATTTAAAAATATTTATGCGACGCTAAATATTTTTACAGAGGAAGTAATATTAGCAGAAGAAAGAACGACAGAAGAAGAGAGAATGCATATAATAGAAGGTAAGAAAAGAGACTTTACATACAGATTCATTCATTAATTTATTCCAAAAAGCGAACCCAATTCAATTTATTTTGTCCTTGTTTATAAGCAAATCAATAAACGGTTAAAGAATGATTCTAATACTTAATATATATTCCAGCACGACGGAGAGCAGCGGCAAAAAAGAAATTAAAAAACCTAGGAAAAAGTAAAAGTACTGATACAGAGGAGGAGGAACAGGACGAAGACTGTGGAGATGACGGTCAGTAAACTAATGATCTTTTTCTTTGTTTGTGTGTGTGCGTAGTATCACAATTTCCGAAATTACTGACAAACTTTTCTGTAGCGAAGTTTCTATCAAATCTCTCTTTTATAATAAATTCTTGATCAAATTCTTCGTGTACATAAAGCTAGATGTAATATCATTCAGCTAGGTACATTAACGAATGTTGCATGTAACTGTCTATCATATATTCTTAAAATATCTCTACGATCATCCATTTCCATACGTTCTCGTACTGTATTTGTGTGTTGATTGTTTACAGTTCCAAAGAAAAAGCAAGGTATGGGATCAAGCGTGACGCTGGTAGAATATTCCTTTTCATCTTCTAGTAGTCAAATTAGTCTAGATCTAGTCTTAGGAATAGCTACCCCTTAACGGTGATCCTATCATATTAATATTTTGTTTTTGCCGACCTTGTTTTGTTATAATATTATAGCTGATAGAATTTATTCACTCCATCTGATTACTTCGTTCAGCCATACATTAAAAAGTTACCATATAACGTAACATTTGAGCACATGTAATGGGGACGATACGTAAACCACCCTTAGGGATGGCTGAGTTAATAAGCGATGAGTATCGAATAACGATTTAGATCGAATTTCGATACTACTGCAGAGAAAAATTTGATATCGTGTATGTGAATAATATGATATTTATAACATTTATAATATTATGTATCTTATATTGGAACTATTTCCGGATCATTAAAGATCAATTGGTCCTGATTAAAATCAAATGATAGTCCTATCATTTCGAAAATCTTTCAATCTTCAACACTTTGCTCGTAAATGGTTCCATAACAATGTAGAATTTCAGAAATTAGAGTAAAGCGAGATCTCGATATTCACGCACTTTATTTGACTGTTTATGACTTACTTCAGGTTTTCTGAAGAGCAAAACGAGATCGGCAGGAAAATGTGCTGATTTCTGGAGAGCAGAGAAGAGGTTTCGCTTTTGGATACGACATACAGTTAAAACGCAGTGGTTTTACTGGTTCGTTATAGTTTTGGTGCTCTTCAATACAATATGCGTAGCTGTGGAGCATTATAAGCAACCTAAGTACCTTACTTCATTTTTATGTAAGTAACCTTATAATTTAATTTATATTTCCACTGTACCTTAAGATCGTGATAGATATGTTATTTAACTATTTGTTTTATTTCAGACTACGCCGAATTTGTGTTCTTGGGTCTATTTATGATGGAGATGTGGATAAAAATGTATGCTTTAGGACCTAGGATATATTTTGAATCCTCATTCAATCGCTTCGATTGCGTTGTAATATCGGGTTCTATCTTCGAAGTAATTTGGTCAGAAGTGAAGGGTGGTTCTTTTGGACTCTCTGTATTAAGAGCTTTAAGATTGTTAAGGATATTCAAGGTAAATATCGTTTTATTACTCTTCAAATCATATGCTGATGATTTTGTAAACTAAACGTAAAATTATATTTATTTTCAGGTTACAAAATATTGGTCCTCTCTGAGGAATCTTGTAATATCACTGCTCAATTCAATGAGATCTATTATATCTCTGTTGTTCCTTCTGTTCTTGTTCATTCTAATATTTGCCCTACTGGGTATGCAATTATTTGGCGGACAATTTAATTTCGAGGATGGCACGCCACCGACGAACTTCAATACATTTCCAATTGCGCTGCTTACTGTCTTCCAGGTAATGTATAAGTTACACTTTTATATTAGCAAACAAGAAAGCCTTCTCTTTACACACATTTTTCTGCTTCCAGATTTTAACAGGCGAAGATTGGAATGAAGTCATGTATGATGGTATTCAATCTCAAGGTGGCATACAGAGAGGCATGATTTATTCACTGTATTTTGTTATTCTTGTCCTGTTTGGAAACTATACTCTGCTGAACGTGTTTCTTGCCATCGCCGTCGACAACTTGGCGAATGCGCAGGTAAATGCGATAATGCTTTCGCTTAAAGTTACCGTCCATACATTGTTTCGATTATATTTAAATATTTGTTAAATGTATCGTGATTTGTGTAAGACCAAATGTAAATAGGGTTAAGAAGAAATTGAAAGGTAAAATCAAACGCGCCTAAATCAGTGATGTATTTGTGACGTCGTGTTTACGCGAATGAGGCAATTGTATATTCAAAAGCGCTTCGCAAACAATGTTGCATTTATGTATTTTTCAGGAATTAACGGCAGCAGAAGAAGAGCAAGTAGAAGAAGATAAGGAGAAACAGCTGCAAGTGAGTAATATACTTAACATTTACTAAATAGATGAAATTGAGAGAGCTTAGATGCTTCTCAAGTAAGACTAGATAGGATCGCTAACATAGATTGTAAATACTGTTACAAAACGAGTTCTGTTGTAAATAATTAGGAATTGGAGAAAGAAATGGGTGCATTGCACGCTGTGGATGGAACACCATCTCGAAACAGTCAAGGGTCTTCAAGTAGGAAGGTAAAAGAACTCAGTGGAGCCTCGCTGTGCTTGACGTCGATGGTCGTTGTGGCTTAAAATATTGTTGTTTAACTCCATTAAAACACATAATTAAGCCATGTTGTAACGTGCTAGTTAATTTGTATCTGCTAATTTCATGTAACCACCATTGTGATTATCATCAAGGGCTCAACAATATTATAAGTTTAAGTGCGTCGGTGGATCGATGTTGCTTGTGTGGGCCGAATGTCTATAAATTATTTTTTTTATATTTCAAATTTTAACAAAATTTATAGATGCTGAAAATTTTAATTTAAATAGATCATAGTTGTCAGTTTTTAGATTGGTCACACGTTACAAATTAATTTGTCTTTGATTATGCTTGTTATAATTGGTTATTTCATACAAATTTATTTAAATGCATGATCAATAGACAACTTAGAATTAATTCTAAATTAGTAAAATCTAATACATCGAGGATTTTAAATGATGGTAGTACAAAATTTACTAACATGGTGATTACTAACATGGTACAATGGTGAATGTGATTTCAGCCTGTTGATTTGCCCTTACATTGTGGTAACCCCGTGCAGGGGGACCTTGTAATGTTTAATTCCTTTTGAACAGATTACTCAAATTGCAGGATAAACAGAAGGAAGAGGCCAAAAAGGAAGAAGAAGAGATACCAGATGGACCAAAACCAATGCTGCCATATTCGTCCATGTTTATTTTATCACCTACGAATCCGTAAGCATTGGCCCTTACACATGATGATTTGTTTTTGGAATTAGCTATTAAAGGCGATGTAATCTCATATATACTTTTTTGTTTCAGCATAAGACGTGGCGCACACTGGGTTGTAAATTTAAGATATTTTGATTTTTTTATTATGGTAGTTATATGTATGAGTTCTGTGGCTCTTGCGGCGGAAGACCCCGTAGTCGAAGAAAGTTACAGGTGCCTACATTTTAAAATACATAGTTTATTTGATCAGTCCCATGTTCTTTCTTTATTGTTCTTAGTGACATCTACTTCGGACAATATGTCTAATTTTCATCAACCCAAACTTTTATTCGTAACTCTGTATTCTCTGGCTTCAGCTAATTCCTTGTTATTATTTACAGGAATAAAATTTTGAATTACTTCGACTACGCGTTCACGGGGGTGTTCACTGTGGAAATGTTGCTGAAGATCGTGGATCTCGGCATCCTGTTCCACCCGGGCGCGTACCTCCGCGACTTGTGGAACATCATGGACGCCGCCGTCGTCATCTGCGCCATCGTCAGCTTCGGCTTTGAAATAGGGTACGTTATTTACATCTATTTTGGATTTTGTTTTTTTTTTTCAAATAAGTAGATCACTAATTTTTATAATTTTTATACTCATTGTTTTGAATATTTTTAATACATTGTCTTGAAGCCAATTTAAGCTTTTGGTCTTAATTAGAGGTAATTTAAATATCTTTTAATCAATATCATTTTACTAACATTTATTATTGTTACATTCATCGTTTACATTTCAGAGTACGATAGGTAGCTATCTTGTCAAGTTGAACCAATAATAATATTAACATAATATTTTATTGTTTCAGAGGCGTGAAAAAGGGCGCGGGGCAGAATTTATCTACAATAAAATCTTTAAGAGTGTTGAGAGTGCTTAGACCTTTAAAAACAATTAAGCGTGTTCCAAAACTAAAAGCAGTGTTTGACTGTGTTGTGAACTCTTTGAAAAACGTCATTAACATTCTCATCGTGTATATATTGTTTCAATTCATATTCGCTGTAATTGCTGTTCAACTTTTTAATGGTAAATTTTTTTACTGCAACGATATCAGTAAGAATACTTATGAAGACTGCCAGTGAGTATAACTTTTTATTGTTTTCCTATCCTAATTTTATTTAGGTCAAAAACAAAATTAAAATGTATGTTTGTATTGTGATATTTGTATGATACTAATTGAAAGAAAAAGAAAAGATATTTTTAAATAATAAATATTATCTATCTTTGACAGTCATGAGAACTTTAAAACTTACTGCCGCACTCAGAGATATTTAATGACAATTAAACTTCAATTTAATGAAGACTGACAGATAATGTATAAGTCTTATGTCAAAATCTTTATTTAATCACAGTCAAGTAATTAGTATTCGTCTCTGATAGCGGCAGTTAGCATATTATATGTTTATTTATGACAAAATAATTAATTAATTATTGAGTACCAAAAATGTCTTGAAAATGAATTTATTTTAAATAATTATCAGACAATTATTAAATCTATTAAACATGTAAAAAGTAATGCTATGATATATCCTAAACTTTTAATCTATCTGTTACAGAGGGTCGTACTTCGTGTACGAGAAAAACAGTATACTGCCTACGATAAGCAAGCGTCTGTGGACGACGCAGTCATTTCACTACGACAATGTGGCATCGGCTATGCTCACGCTATTCGCAGTACAAACTGGAGAGGGCTGGCCTCAGTAAGTGACCACATTATCTAACTACTGTAATACGATGTAGATGGAAAATATAGTTATCCACCTTTTATTCAACCTTTGTCAAAGTGAATTTAAAGTTGACTTTAAGAAAATTAAACAAAAACGCGATGCCTAAAGCTAAGGTGAATTGAAGACGTGTATTAAATCGTTTTTAATGTAATTTTCAGAGTCCTGCAAAATTCAATGGCCGCAACATACGAGGATCGGGGACCCATACAAAATTTTCGGATAGAAATGTCCTTATTTTACATAGTTTACTTTATAGTGTTTCCGTTTTTCTTTGTGAACATATTCGTAGCCTTGATTATTATTACGTTTCAAGAGCAGGGTGAAGCGGAATTGCAGGATGGTGAAATAGATAAAAATCAGGTAACTATGATTTCTGTTTGGCAAGTAGAAATAAACATATCCAAAACTAATGCAACAAAATTCATATTTTAGAAATCATGTATAGACTTTACAATAGACGCCAGACCATTAGAAAGGTATATGCCAAGTAAAAGAGGAAGTCTGAAGTACAAAGTGTGGAGGATAGTAGTATCTTCGCCTTTTGAGTACTCCATCATGACACTTATTGTGTTGAACACATTATTGCTTATGATGAAGGTATGTGTGCATTTTTTATTAAAAGATAATTATATAGGTACTGAAATTAATATTAGCACTTTCATTGCTAAGGTCCTTACTCAGCTAGAGTCGGGATAGTTGGGCAGTGAATGTGCTAATAATAATAATAATGATTATTATTTAACTGTTAATTATATTGAGTCTAAGTACACAACATTTACCAAAGTTATAACAAAAGTCAGACATACAAGGCACAGTTATTGTGGAAAGTATGTAGAAAAATTTCACTACCTCAAAGTAGATACCCAAATGATGGCCGATTTCACAAGGCACACAATAGATTAGTGTGCAAAAGTGGTATTATGATAAACACAACAGTCACTGCACTGAACCGAATTAGAGAGTAACGAAATCCATTCCTTGAGTAAAATATTGTGATTGTGTGTAGTTTTAACAAAATGATACATGCATAATTACTTAATGATTTATATATCATAAATTGGCTTCAGTTAGTACTGCCACACACATCAAGACAAACACACAATATTAAAATGCTCATATCGGCGTCAGTGGAAAATTTTATGTATTGGAATGCGCCGTTTTGGAATTGAGCCTATACCTTCAAAAGTATCCTAATTTCGTTGTTTTATTTTGTGTCTTACTTTGAGTGGTCCTGTGTCTCCTCGCTTGCTGATAACCTAATATTTATATGTAATTGTATATGTGTTTACTCGTATGCACGATATACCTCTTCCTTCCTGCACATTCAGGCACAAGATTCGACACTATTTCGTTCCGAGCTCGTGAACAACTCTTCAAGTCAGGTCCTGGCTATTCGTGTTGTTCGTGTTGCATGATTATAAAGAGGATGACTTATAATTATTATATGTTGACTATGCATGATTGATGGAACGGCCTCGTGCCAAGCAAGATTATCAGTGGCTTTGGCCTGCTTCTCGTTTTGTCAATCGATTTAAATTAAGTTCGTTCAAATGTTTAGAGGATCGTCGAGTAAATTCCACTTCAAAAACAATAGGTATACCTTTTATAAACGATAAATAATAATTAAAACTATCTACTGTTATTATGTTTATTATTTTTACAACAGTACTTAATATCTACCTCTCTTATAACTATCCTTCCTTATTGCCTTATTTTGTTAAGTTCTCCAAAACAAAATAATTGACTTACATCATCACCATACATTATTTACAATAATATCTTCTTTTCTATTTTATTTTGAACCTACTAACAATCCAATAACTATTCAATATTTTCATTGCCATGGATTTATTCTACACATCTTCACGTAATGGCAGTACTATAATCAAAGTGACCTCTACTCGGATATCCTCAAGTATTCTAATATGGGGTTTACCGGCATGTTTTCTGTGGAAACGGTGTTGAAAATCATCGCTTATGGTGTCAAAGTAAGTACACGATTAACACAATTTCAAACGCCATAGCGGCAAGTAATCTTGAAAAAGGATTACAAATGTACTCTTTCTTTTATAGGGTGTATCATACTAACTTTACATGACTAAGGGATTTTTTAGTTATATTGCTCCCCTTCCTTCGTACCCTCGACTGGTTTCTCTCTGATAGTGGTTTTAATTTAAAGGCTAGAAATATTATTTGCTAATTACGTTGAGCATGTACTGCATGGCTTATCTTAATGTTTTTGTTAATCTAAATGTTTTGTAGTGACTATTTTAAGTAAATTATACTACAGGTAAGAATAATTTGCGGCATTTTAAACATTTTTTACACAGGGAAGCAGATTTTAGTACCAGTATATTTATCGATCGAGTGCTAGGTAAAGAAAATTTTGAAAATTAAAGGTAAGTAATATCTTTTACTTTCGCGGTGAAGCCAGCAAAATACCTATGTGTGGGTGAACGCATGAAAGCCTTTGCATGAAGCACGTGCACTCTCACAAGTTACTTCAACAAACATTTCACTTGAACAGATATTGGCTCAAATCGATTTCATTACAACACATATATACACATAACACAATTTAAATTTTGGATCTAAAGGGATTCTGAAGTGAAGAATCGGCCGTACACAAAATTGAAGCTAGTTTAAATTAGAAATTTGGAATTATGAGTGATACTTTAATTAGTGGAATAATTTTTTTGGTATGAATTTTTAAAAATTTGGTGTTGGTTTTGTATTAGTTTCACGAGGCCCCACCACTACTTACGGACATCTTAACCTTCACGAACATATTTTTTACGTTCTGCTTTCTCCTCGAGACTGTTTTGAAGTTAATTGCCTACGGATGTACGGTAAGAATTTATCCACTTTTCTTTATTATCACTGACGAATTAAGTACCTATTATTTTAATTAGCTCGAAATCGAATCAGAGTATTAATCGATTTCATAATATTATTAGATTATAAATATTAGTATTGAAGGTTCTGAGCTTTAGATGAAACAATATTATTGGTCTGTTTGAAAATTGTTTTTAGCTATTTTTATCACGTGTGCTTTCAATGGCACAAGCGAGATCTTCAATATTAAAATTTAAATACATTTTAGACACGTATATTATATTATATAATATGTTATAATTAGATTAGTTTATACTTAAAGTTTTAAGTATAGCATTTTAATATTCAATATTGACTTGAATATCATGTACTTAGATAAATTTTTTGAAAGAGTTTTGATATGCTGCTTATTTAATATTTATAATATTAAAATATTTTTGATAATTTTCATTATTAACAGTCTAGATAATATCGCAATATTTAGAATTGCATAGATTTAAAATGTAAGAGAGATATCCTATCCTACAGATCCCTCGTGAACTAACGTAGAAAGCGTACATTTGTATACAGTTACTTGTAGATTGATGAGCTTAAAGGCAAACTGTAGATATTATTTTCGCAAAAGTTAAAAATTTACTTAGTTACACTCAATTTACTTTTCTAGCTACTTCTTTAATTATAACATTTTTGACATGACATTTGTTTTTCAGAATTTTTTCAAAGATCCATGGAATACATTCGATTTCATAACAGTAATTGGAAGTATTATCGACGCCCTCATTATGGAGTTCGGCGTGAGTATTTTTATAATATCTTTGCTTTTCTTTATTTTTATAATTGATCTCGCCAAGATCATAATTTGGAAGCTTCTCGATCTGATTTTTATGAATTTGATATTATTCTTTAATTGCCGCAAAATAAAGTATATATCCTGATTCCAGAGCGACCTCACTGAAAACTGTGCTGACATTTCCTGTCAGCAGGTAACGGTACTTGCTTTTTGCTAGGAAACCTAGATTTTTTGTATCTAATATTTGATTGCCCGTGATTTTGACTGTGTCGAAAACTGATTTACTGTAGCGCTAGAAGATGGTTGAAGTTTTGGTCTATAGAATAGCTTTTGATCTAGGAAGTGTCTAGGTCTTATCACCAAAGCATAGAACACCCTTTCGAGAGTCGTGACTGTATCTGTAGTGTTGTTAGAGGTCAAATAGGTCAGTTTTTAACAATCCTAATAAGTATAAACTTTAAAATGTCAGTGAATAATAATATAATAAATTTTTTAATATGTGTGACAAAGTTTCTTTTTGAACTATGACTTGACTGCAAGTTATACAAAATGTGGCATGACTGGTTGGAAATATTATTATTGGAGATACATATTTAGATTTTATAGAGACCACACAAAGTGTAAGCTGAATAATTGCTATCATCGATTTATTTGAATGATAAAAACTGTAATAAATATTTTTTTTGATGTTACACAAAAATATTTAAGATTACACATTAAAGAATCTTGCATTTTTATATTATATCGATAAATCATTGATATGAAATGCAAAGAGCACAACGTTTTTTGACTTGTGAAAATAATTAATCCAAAAAATATAATACAAAAGTGTGTCCTATGCATTAGATTAAATTATTATTGGATTGATGTTTTAATTGTTTCAACAATACTAGAGGTTTTTCGCTAAAATAGTACCTTATATTGCTGAAATTTCAATTTAGACATGAGATTTTTAAAATTTGAATTTCAACTTTTAGAAACGATTGGTAGCAAAAGTATTCTTCGCTAGTTTAAAAATAGAATACTCATTTTACCCTCTTTCAAAAAATCCTTTGGCTGATATTGGTAATAAATTTTCGATTAGATTTGCTGGAGACATGAGCTTATAAAATTTATTTCATGTGTGTTCATCGCGCTTTGTCTCATACATTTATTTGCACCTCTCAATTGACTAAAAATAGAGTTCATATACTTCTAGAACTCTAAACTAAACCAAGTGTTTAATATTCTTCATTTTATTCCAAACTACTAAAATATCTTCATTGTAATTTAGACGTATCAAAGTACATAAATATAGACCTGGAATATATTAGTTAAGTATTCACATTAGTCGAGAGTGTTTTAGCTATGTTTTCATTAGTTTTGCTTATTTTTACACTTATATATTCAGTAGCATCAGGGAAGATTTTGTTTTAATTTCGTATTTAAATATGTATTTATTATTGAAGAAATATTATTTATGTTTTGTTTTGGGTTAAACCTTAACAGCAAATGTATGAGGCTTAATAATAAATTTTTAATTTTAATAAATTCCTTATTAAAAATGCATTTACAAAGAATTGCTTATATTTCATGATTATTTCAAGAGCTTCTGGATAAACATATTTCTATTGTTATCTAGAAAAATAAGTTACCTTATAAAAAAGAAAAATCTATTAAGGAATTTGGAGACGACTAGAGCCTCATCAATGACTATTTTTGAAATATGCATTCAAATAACTTGGAAATGCATGTGAACAATAATAATAAGACTCTTTTAGTGTATCAACCCTGAACAGAAGAATAATTTCTTATATTTTGCTAAATACCAATCGATATTTGATTGCAAAATAGGGAGTGAGGCAAAATGAGCCCAAATAAAGACAAAGAAACTTGTAAAATTTCAGGAGAACACTTTCAATGTGGGTTTTCTGCGCCTGTTTCGAGCGGCTCGACTGATCAAGCTGCTGAGACAGGGGTACACTATACGGATACTGTTGTGGACATTCGTGCAGAGCTTCAAAGCGTTGCCCTACGTGTGCCTTCTCATTGCTATGTTGTTTTTCATTTATGCCATCATCGGGATGCAGGTATTGGAAAATATATGCTTTTTTTACTATTTCATTTCATTATTATGATAACTATTATTTTTAAAGAGCCTTTGCTGTTCCACTGCAAACTGCTCTTGATTATACCTATTATATATATATATATATATATATATTACTTTACATTATTTATGTATTTCAGGTGTTCGGAAATATAGAATTAATAGCAGACTCGGATATGAACAGACATAACAACTTTCGAAGTTTTATTCAAGCACTCATGTTGTTATTTAGGTAAAGAACTTATATTGTTTAGATATTTGTTGAATTCAGTGGGACTACCTAATACCTATGTTAAAGTACAAATACTTACTAGGAACTGCTACTTCTTATACATTAACTAATAATAATTTATTTGTTTTCAGGTGTGCCACAGGGGAAGCTTGGCCAAATATAATGTTAGCTTGTCTAAAGCCAGCGAAATGTGATAAAGAAGCTGGCAAGCCATCAAATGAGTCGTGTGGAAGTACTTTAGCTTATGCATACTTTGTTTCTTTCATATTCTTCTGTTCCTTTCTTGTAAGTATTTGCTTTATAATAATTTGATTAAAAATAAATTATTGGTTTTTTATTTACGATTTTTTACGCAAATTAAGTTAATTAAAATATTTACTTCAGATGCTGAATTTGTTCGTGGCTGTCATCATGGATAATTTCGATTATCTGACGAGAGATTCATCGATTCTCGGAGCGCATCATTTAGATGAATTTGTTAGGATATGGGCCGAATACGACCCAAATGCGACGTAAGTTTTTACATTTTAAATGAATGTTAAAATCAGAATATTATATAATTTTTAATATTTAATCTAAAAAAATATTCTATTTCAGAGGGAAAATTCATTATACAGAAATGTATGATATGTTAAAAAATATGGACCCCCCATTGGGGTTTGGCAATAAATGTCCGAATAGGTTAGCGTACAAAAAGTTAATAAGAATGAATATGCCGCTAGACGAAGAGGGGAAAGTGAATTTTACCACAACGTTGTTTGCCTTGATACGAGAAAACTTAAACATTAAGATGAGATCTGGTAAGTATTTTTACACGTTAATTGAGCAATGGAAGTACTTGTACACATTATAATAAACGAATGTTCTCCAATTACAGCTGGAGAAATGGACCAAGCTGATGAGGAACTCAGAGAAACAATAACCCACATCTGGCCACTCCAGGCAAAGAAGATGCTA
The DNA here is from genome assembly GCA_905333045.1 of Lysandra bellargus. Lineage (NCBI taxonomy): Eukaryota > Metazoa > Arthropoda > Insecta > Lepidoptera > Lycaenidae > Lysandra > Lysandra bellargus. The sequence goes on from HG995333.1 coordinate 7,085,359, forward strand.
GATTTGCTGGTGCCTCGCAAAGATGTACTCAACGCTGGAAAACTAACCGTAGGGAAGGTCTACGCAGGACTTCTAATTTTAGAAAGTTGGAGATCGACTAGGTTTGGGCAAACTAAACCACAGGGTGCTCCGGTAAGTACAGTATGCATTGATTTCAGTTTATTTTTGGTTCTGATTACATTTTGACTAAATATTTTGACAGAATAGGTTTCGTAGTTACATGAAGCCAGAGTAAATCGTAAGGCTAATTTGACTTGTATTGCACAGTTTGAACTTTGAGCCAAATGTAACCCTTTGGATAGGTTTTAATTCACGATTTAACCTAATAGTAGTGTGTGTTAATTGTCCCTTAAAATTCCTTTTTACTAGATTAAAAACACGATATAGTTAGAACTAGTTGTGTTGTCTTCCTTTGGATGTATTGTTGTGTGAACTGATGTCATAAAGTCACGCAAACCGTTGATTGGCTATAGAAATTAAAAACAACAATACAACGGCATTTTAGCATCGACTCGGTATGGGTCGACTACATTGGTGGTTTATTTTCAGGCATTCAGCGAGAATAGCCCTACGGCCAATCAGCCGGTAGTATTAATTATTTTAAGGAACGAAACTTTAACCTTTTTCTTGCACTCCTATAGACATTTTGTTTTGTTTTTCATCAACTTCTTCTGCATCGTGTTTTAATAAATTAATTTAAATATAGATTAAACTTCATTTATAAATCAACACGATGATTTCAGATATTTAAATAGGTCATACGTTGATTAGTAAAATAGAGGAATTAAAAATATTAGTACTAGATACATAGCGCACATCACTTGGTAGTGTAAGATATTCTTAATATTGGATCAATTTGTACTATCTATGGAAATTTATGAGGCCAAAAACGTTACCCTTCGTAAACCACAATCTACCTAGTGACCTGTCCTATAGTTGCAAAATGTACCAATAGTTTTTAGGCGAGTGTTTCTGTGTAATGAGTTCTTTTAGGTTTGACGTAGTAATAGCCATGTGTTCTGTAGATTTATTTGTCATTCCAATTATTATGATTTTTACCGACTTTTGAGACTTTGTTTTTATGTTACGCCGACTTTCTGTCCCAACTGGCACAATGCATGACTTTACATCTTACTCAACTCACACACTGTTTGTCTCTACCTGTAAATTACATTCTGGCTCATTTTGACTACTTCTACTATCATTTCGTCGCCTGTGATTATAAAAAAATTAGTTGCTTTTGCTATGCCTCCCGCTCCACGATATATTTACTATCGTTTATACAATTTAGCACAATCAGGGCTGTAAAATCAGCAAATTTTATATATTTTTATTTATCAATAACTGCATTTTGTTATGAACTATACAATTATTAGGTATGTTCGATTTACTTGGTCTGCATAATGTCTCTGGCTTCAACCTGGATCACTATGCACATTTATTCAAATGCTTTTTGTGATTTACAGTTTCCTGCAGCAATCCAAACATATATATTTTAAATATTTGATGACATTGAGAATACTCGAACAAATGATACATTTTAACAGCGACTCTCAAATTATAGCTCGTCGAAATCATTATTACAGACATTGATAAATCCATGTTTGATTTCCCTAACAAGTGCTCTTTCTCGTCTACTTTTGTTCACATTATTTACACAAACAGAAATAATATCACCGAAAAAGTTCAGAACTCCAGCATGGATATGTAATGTATGGGGACTTTGCGCAGACTCATGTAGGCTTGGTAGTTTCTCACTTATCAATATGGTTACTATACCATGAAGTACGGTTCTATTCCGAATATAATTTACATCAAATATGGTTACTCCATTTTGAACATGAGACATGATTTTGCGCAAACGTTTGGGGGTATTGCGTGACGAGGCGTGTGCGTGGTGCAGAAGGCGTCCTTCTTTAACTGCCTGCTGGACGTGGCTGCGGGGCTGGGACCCGGTTCAAGAGCCGGCTCTCTTAGCCACGACATTCCGACCATCACTGACACAGACGGACATCCCGAAGACCCGCACATGTTACCGAATTTGGCGAAAAGATCCTCGACTCGAAGAAAATCTTTCAAGTAAGTTAACTGCAATCAATCATGTTAAATTTGGCGAAGATTTTGCTGTTATGCAGTACACTATTTGTCGTTAGTTTTGAATGTAATTGCTACTAGTCTTGGAATTCTTATTCGGTCTACTTCTAATCTACATTTGCTGATTTTTAAAATTGATTGATCAGTATTTAATACTGTATTTAAAGTACTAAAAATTATAAGTCTTTCATATTAATTTTCTATTGTTACAGGAACAATAAAAAGGTGTGTGTAAAGGTGAACATGTCCAAAATTAAATGTGACCAAAAAAATTTGTCAACGATATTTGTAACGATGTTCCCCTTAATACAAATGAATTGTCGATAAACGTAACCTGTTATAACCCGAGTAATGGTATCTGGGTACTGTTCTGTGCTTAAGTGTTAAGTGTAACCCTATAACCGATATTTAATTTGCTCTAATAGTTGGTGTTGTAATTTTGTTAGAAACGCTGTTGCGATGTGTTGTCCTAACGACTAATGTATACGATTATTTTGTATTAATTGTTGTCTTATATAGCTTAACGAGCAATCGTAGGTTCTATTTTGAGAGATTAGGGGCCTAGGCCCGTACACACTGTTATTGTAATAGAATATGTTGTACTCAAATTAATTTTTATTTAAAGTTTACAGATGGTTGTTGATGTTTAGGTAATCTATTCAGTAATAATACAGCAGCAATAAGTAGAGTTACTGTATGTGTATCGAATGTCTTAAAATATACTAGGTATAGTGAATGATTTACTTAAAATGTGTAAAGATTAGGGGATATCATATCGATATGCCTAGACACAGCACCTTATATTCTTAACACTTACACGCTACATAATTTCAATATTATACTAGAAACAGTACAAAATGACTGAAATACTAAACTTTGAACGCATGATACCGACATTGTGAGTATGCATGAATCACTGATAGATTTAGTTTTGCATATCATGTCGGTAAGTACATTAACTTTTTAATTTCCCACGAGCACGATGCATGCAATGCAATAACCACTAGATTTGTGCATCCATGTTGTGTCAACAGAAACTTTTTGTAAATATGGGACAGTATCATTTTTAGTTCTTTTGTGACGTTTTCAAAGGTTACTTCTATATTTTTGAGTATGCTCATACTTTTGTATTGTATAGGTTCTGGAGTTGCAAGATGTGGGTTCTCATCACGCATCCATGGAGTCATTGGAGGAGGGAAGGTTACAAGCTCCTCATGTATACCAAAATGGACATGGAAGATCGTCTAGTCTAAGGTATTTTAAAATCAAGACTTGTATTTTTTATTCTGTTTACAAATCATGATAAGGGACGTCTAATGTTATTAATCCTTCGATCGGGGATTCTCGAAAATGCTATTGTATTCTATTGTTGTCGCGGTCACCGGTGTCCTTATGGGGCTTGAAGAATTAATTACTTAAGTCATTTATTATTTTAAATTTTCATCTGTACCAAATATTTTGTTTTTGTTTTATATTCAACTTTTGCGTTATTAGGACCGACATTTGTTTTATTTTGTACTTTTTGTTTTATTTATTTATTTGTATTTTATAGCGTCATCGAAGAAGAAAACGAACTTACTGAAATTGTAGTAGAGGAGGGTATGTTAAAATCACAGTTGTATGAAACGACTAACCAAAATTATATTCTAGGTACTAACAAAACTTTTAACAACCCAATTCTATAGCGCATGTCACTAATTCAAATTCAAATTCAAATCATTTATTTTTGCAATTGTAGGTTACATAAGATGTTACAAAAGATGTCAGTACTTACTACAATTAGCCGTTAAGGCGTGCAATAATAATAAGTCATTATATTATTTTATCAAACTTAATCTAAATTATTATTTTAATTTTATGCACGGGTCCACTAATATGGTCAATGAAATATGCATGACTATATAGTTATTACTAATCATGAGCTGGAATGTTCCGATGCCGTATATTCATAATTTAATGCAAATTACTTAACAGTACCAATAAATTTCATGGTAGACGAACGCCAAGTCCGCGACGACGCCACTACGGGGGGTACCAACACGAGATCGGCTTCTCCGACACCGTCAACAACGTCGTCGAGATAGTCAAACACGAGCACCAGAGGCATGGCCGATACCGCGCGCCGCACCACTATCATCCACATGGTAGGTCACACGATTTTGATCCATCCCCTCGAAGACATACAGCTGACGACCGATCTAACAAAGTGAATCTGCTAATATACACAGCCTGTTTCTTTTCTTTTACCCTTTTATTTTTAGATTATCCCTATATTGGCAGATTTACTACTGGCTTATTCGCTAATGCAATCGAAATTGCAAATGATAATATCGAGCCTGTTAAAGCTATTTACGCCTCAGAACTACGATCGTAATATAGTGTTCACTCATATATTATACCATCATTAACCATATTTATATATATCTTTCATTTAGATTTAGTTTATGAAACCAAACAGTTTTGCAAACATTTTTCTTCTCATGAAGGTACTCTGAAAGTTTTGTGAGAAGTTTGGAAGATTAGCTTTAAAGTAGTTGTAGTAATTTGTAGATGTAGTTATAAGAAATTGAGACAATGCAGTGAAGCTAAAATTACATTAAAATTAGTTGAGAAATTATTTAGATATTTACTAAACTAATAAATTATTTACGATGCTAGTTTTGTAAAATAAGTATTACGTAGACTAATTTTAGAAAAATGCTCATACGTTTGCTCATTACCTATATTATTTGATTTCATTTATACTTCATCAAGCTACATTGTTCTTCCCTCTAGAGTAAGTTCATACAACGATTCTAGAAAATATTGTGTACTCAATTCGGCCTAAGTAAATTATTTGTAATATTTAATTACTGAAATATGAAATGTATTGCCTGCTGCATGCTACAACATAACAGTGCTCACTTTGGCCGCACATCGCTTTGTATAATCTGACATATGCCTGAGTGCATGCACTTTGAGAACATTACTTAATCATGCAGCATGCAAAAGCTTAAAACGTGCAGCTGTAGTCGATCTAAATTGTTCTGGAGAAACCACTACCTCGATATAGTAAAATAAAGATTGTATGTATAACACAATCGTGTCCCGCGTACCCGAACACTCGGACACATTTACTGAACCTTTCGAAAACTCAATCCTCAATTTCCGAATTCCAATCTCGCAGTCGAATCCTATACAGATCAAAACTTTTAGAGTCACCTTTATGAGCAAGGAAATGAAGTCGGTAAGCCGACGGGCGTAGGGTAAAGCGTGGTCGAAGGTACATGAAGGTATTCCTGACAGCAGGGAAGGAGTGGAGAGCGCCGTATCCCACCACCAGCCTGAGCCAGCCCTCGCGATCGCCCAGCCCGCCACACCACACCTACGGTGAGACCACTCGCCACACACACGGACCGACAAGTGACACACCACGCTCGCCAGAGCGAACCCCGTATCGATAAGCTCCCATACGAAACTAACACGTAGCATTAAAGTTTATAAATGATTTTAAAGTAAACCTTATTCAGTAACGCAAGCAGTGACTATTGATGTTAAGCCGAAATTAATGTAAATATACCCGTCGAATTTATATTCGTCGATACGATCCATTGTAAAGCAGTAGGTCTGCTGTTTAACCGACCGAGGCCTACTGCTCGATTCAAAATTGTTCTCGGTCGATGTCAAATTAGTAGCGCATGAATTGTGAACGCGGAAGCGTGGCGTTATCAATGAGAAAACTGTTTGCACATCTGTTTATTATCCCTTCTATATTTTCTTTGAAATCTTTATTTGTTCACTTCCGTCATGAGATTATCATCAGTACATGGTGGCGTTTTGTGTTCGTGCGGAGGAAGAGCGCTCAAATTATTCAAAGAGCAGTTTGGGCCCCGATAGGTGGCGACAGGGAGCGGGATAGGGAGCGCGAGTGGCGGGAGTGGCGCGAGCGGGAGGGCGGTCGGCGGGGCCGCGGCCGGCAGCTGCCCCCCACGCCCACGAAGCCGTCCACCTTACACGTTAAACAGCAACCGTTCACAACAATTAGCCATAGCCCCTCGCACGTGAGTATACCGATTACCGACACCGGTTATAACCATTGAGAAACACCTGATTTCATTGAGATCACAATATCCCAATGTCAAAAAAGGTAACTCTCAATCATTACCTATCGCCATTTACCTACTTCTGAACCATAAATGTGAGTCGATAGTTGCCGAGACTGTTCAACTTTTATACCGACTAGAATTAGAAAATGGATCAAACCTAAACTTTTCCAACAGCTTTCATTAAGGCACACAGCACGAGAACCATTGGAGCCTTTACACGACGAGTACGAGTATGGCAGAGAAGTTGAAAGACTGATACATCGAGACTATAGATCTAGAGATAGGTGAGTCGACACACAATTCTTCTAATTCCTATAATAAAATAAAAACTTCAAGTACGCTGACGACTATAGCTAAATTTTTCGATCTTTGCCACTATTTTCTAAATAAAATTTACCACGAGGGTAGACAAAGTGAGTAAACGCCCTTTTGCACCGCCTTCATTGAGTAACCCCTGCACTTTTGCCAAATCAGACGCGGTTGGGGCACCGATCCGGAGCGCAGCGCACGGTCGTACGAGGCACCTCTCTCGTACGAGGCGGCGCTGGCGATGGGGCGCGGCGGCGGCGCGCGCGCGCTGCCCTCGCCCGCCGGCGCGCCGCGGCTGCCCAACGGGTACAAGCCGCGCGCGCGCCACTCGGACTCCGACGAGGACGACTGGTGCTAGCGGCGCCGCCGCGCGCGCTCCCAGCGGGACGTGCGCGCGCCGCCCGCGAGCCCCGCCACACACGCGCACACCTTCTGACGCGCCGCGCCCCCTCCCGCGCCCGCGCCCCCGTGCGTGTACATAGAGACGGACGATCCTCGCCGCTCGGCGTCCCGGACGGGTCGCGATCGGTTCGCGGGCACCGAGTGTTCGAATTCTAGTATTTACAAAGTTTTGGAAAATTTAATTTTTAATTCGCTAAAATTTTACTCTTTGATTTATATTATGATAAGGTAATCGAAATATGAAACAGTGCCAGGCAACTCGTTTGCGCTAGGATTTTTACATAAAATGAAATTATTAGTCTGTATCGTAAAAGTAAACTTTCTATATTAAATTTGCACTACATAAAGTCTAAAATATATCGCCTGTTGAAACGGCGTCGGCTGAGGTTCCGTCTCGCGGCGGTAGTCTCGTCGTACCGCAAGCGAGGACTCGGTTTTGCCGACGCGCCACTTGCGTTACGACGAGGCGCGGAGTCGAGAGGAACACAACGGTCTCGTTTCATGTTCAAGTTAGACGTTGAGTGAATCTAGCATTTCATCGTCGAAACAAATTAATACTAGAATTGTATAAAATATTTACATAGCGAATAATTTTTACTTAGTTAATATATTATACTAAATAAATAATTAAACATTTTTTATTAAATTTGCTGTCCTTCCCCCAAGTGCTTTATATCTATGTTATTTAAATTTAAATACAATTATAAATATGGATTGTATGTAAACTTTAAAGAAATATTTCTGCGTATTATTACATAAATTGTTAAATCGTGTGTAGGCCAGTCAATACGTATCTAGTGTTTTGTTACATTTGGCGATAAAGGTTGTATAGGAGTCGTCTAAACGGAAAAGGTCAAAGTTTAGTGCCTACTGTAACTATAACTTTACATTCGTTCAAATCAATACTAGCCACATTACATTAAAACATTTAGCCAGACCAAATGAGACAAAAACTTTTCATCCATTTTTGACTGGTTAATTGAATTTAATAGATTTTGTCGCCTGGTAAATGTCATGCTGTTGATTTAAAGTGTGTGATGTTGGATTAGATGCTTTTATTTTATTTGATACTTCTCCTACTACTTTATTTTCAAAATTCTTCCTATGTTTTAGAATTAATTTTCTAATAATTCTAATCCTAACATTGCACGTTTTGTGAGGAGAACAAAGTAACGCCAGAAATAACAGTAGTCTTAGCATTTAGCTGTGACCACTCGGTTACGTGCGGTAACGTAGGTGTTGTTGCCGGTAAACCTATTGTATCCCTTCCCTCTCAGCCAAATGCTAGGGCTGCTACCGAAATGTAATAGCAGCATAGTATTATAATCGCCCATAGAGAAAGTATTCGAAATTGTTAAAGTATTGAAAATAATATTATTAAGGTTGTAACGATGGAAATAAATTCTATAATTAATTTCTAATTCCCGAAGATATAGCAGTTAATTAATAATTTTTTATCCAATATAATGAATCAATGTCTAAAAATATATGAGTATAATTACATTTTTCCGTCATAAACAATTAACTCGAATAAGCTTTGTTTGTTGGACTCTCGATAAATTTGAATGTTAAATAGACCAGGCACAAAATCCATGCAAACATTGTATTCTGAATTGGTTTTAACAAACATTGCATGTATTTCAATGTATTACGACGAACAATCAAACCAATTCAGGTGCACATAGACCCACTCAATCCTATTCGACCTGGTAAATTAGTACTCATTGACATTCAACAAAAGCTTAGATTTCAGAATTCGAACGCGACTTTTGCATTTTCCATTTCGTTTATAGACTATACTTTTTTCTCTCATTGTTTTCTAGACAGTTTCTCGTGGTACTGACTTGCACTAGTCGCGTTTCGATGATCACGTTTCAACCTCACACCGTTGCGAGACATGTTCTACGTACTAGTACGACGAAATTGTAAATACATAATTTTCTGTGATAACATGAGGAAAAATGAGATTTATAATTAGAACTGTGTGGTTGCATAGGAAAGTTATTTATTTCTAACGCTGTGCGAATCTACCGCCGCGGCGATTGACAGTATGGGTCTGCATATTCTCTGAGTTCATTATGGATTGCGATTTTTATTTGACTGGTAGTTGTATTGTAAGTACTTTTATACAGATTTTTGAAAATGTTTTCTCTAATTACATAGACCAGTGCGATCTCCAAATTACGCGGTTTGAGGCGGTCTCGAATACTCAGACTTGATATTATAGCGTGCTCGCACTTGTACCGTTTAAAGTATTAATCCATAAATTGTATTGTTTGTCTGTAGATCTTGTCAGAATGGATATTACATACGACACTTCGATTGTTATTCACGATACTCGTTTATTAGAGCTTTTAAATAACTATTTTCATTTCATATTTTAACCTCTGTTATTATAGTACAAAATATATAGTCCAATGTGTTTGTAAGTTTAGGTTGTCTGGGTTGATGCGGAGGTTTCTGATTGTGTAATATAAAATGTAAAATAACTGTTGTAATTTAAGTGTGTTAAGATTTTATATTATTTTGTTGTTAAGTTAATATTTTAAAATATGTTGTAAAAAATGTTTATTTAGTATTTTACCTAAGTAATAGATTTTATCAGTTATATCCAAATTTTATTATTATGCATCATTAATACCTTACAGGACTTTAAAATTCAACACCTTGGCCGTGACCTTCCAATCCGGACAGTTTAAACTTACATTTAGCTTCAACGTGCAATTGTGAGAATCGTATTATGCAAGAATAAAATATACTTGTTGTTGTATTAAACATTTAATTTATTCAATTAAGATTTTAATAAAACATAAAATAAATATTATTTGTATGACTCGAATGTCATTCGTTTCCCTCCATAGTTTTAACTCCTAGGTGTTAACCCGTTCTCGAATAAACGGTATGTGCATAAAATGATTCTTGAATTGTGTTACTGTTTTGATATTATGTGAAATATAATCCGTCTCGTCGTAACGCAAATGTAAACTTTGCTTCGTCGTAAGGCATAAAATGTTTTGCCACATGAAAAGACGGGGTTTGTTTACATTTTTTACTTCTGATGGACTATAGAGTAGTTATTGTTTTGTTTTATTTAAGATGGGAATGAGTGTCTAATAATAAATTGTTACCTTGATCTCAAGAGTGTTAGAATTTTTCCGTGTAGTTTTATCATTTGTAAATATAGAGTTAAGTAGATGGAGCCAACAATTCCAAAACATATATTGACAGCTAATTCTAGGTTTTAACTTTTAAGACCACACCTTTGAATCTGTTTACATATTTTGAGGTTTATTAACATTTAAAGTATGAAAAATACGTAAACTATAAAACCCCGCCAATAAAAGTTTTGATACTTTAATTTTCATACGCTACAGTCTAAAACGAAAATGTTTCAAAGTTAACCCACTAAAGGTAAAATCAGGAGAATAGAATTCATTCCATAATTCCTTTGTTATCTGTCTACTTAGCTCTATTACGACTCATGACAAATATAATTATTGTTATTGTATAGATGTATGGATACTTTTGTTCTGTCATTGGGGTGTTAGGATAAGGCCGATGGACTTTCGATGCTGCGGTGCGCCGCGACCATCGCACTGTGTTTAAGTGGTGTAAATATTGTATATTGTCTCGACCGTGTCGTAGGGGTCGTGTGTGAAAATGTCTAGTGATACGTTACTAGTATAATGTTAGCTAGGTAATATCGCCCCCAACTGTCCTAGAGTTTGAGTTGGGTGTCTCACTGCCTTAAAATAATGAAAATGTTTGTTGTAATAGTTAACCCTAACTACTACAAGTAAGTGACATTTCAATAATCTTTATACATTTTTGAATCGAGCACTACTCATCGCGGATTTAGTCAGTGTTCGACCCTCAATTCCAACACTCGTCTAAACTTACTGAAACGACGGGGTTGAAAGCAACCCCGACATTCTCGCGTAACGTAGTTGTAAAGACGGGGTTAAAGCGACCCCAAGATTTTCACGTAACGTAGTTGTAAAGACGGGGTTGGAGATTGGGGTTGAACACGGAATAAGCCTCATCGTGCAATATTTGTGCGTCCACGTCACTTTCTATCATCACTCGGCTAGTAACGAATTTAATATTGTAACTTTCTTTTTTCCTTTTTATATGCTAGTTGAGCTAGATAATTAATATACATTACTGAAACATCTTCTTTATACTTTACCACTATTACGAGGATCCTAGTGTCATAGACGTAGACATAGACTGGCTACTCTTTATATGGAAGAATCACTGAAATTTTTTGGTAATAGAGAAGTTTGAACGTCTAAATTCTGGTGTACACTTCTTGTGCAAAATCAAATAATTTAAAAAAAAAACTAATCTGATCGATTTCAATTTAAAGATGTTATGAAATTGCAGTCTGGATCCTTGTACAACAATATAGATCATTTGCCCATCTAACAATGCCATCTTTGGGCTTTCTTTTCTCTACTGTTCTCGAGATTTCTAGAATATTCCAGTGTTTGATCATTCGCTTGTACAGCTTGCCATTATCTTGTACATTTGGCATAGGAGGTCCATCGGCGGGCGCCATAGGATGTTGCGGTACGGCCAATAATTTTGCAGGATAGTGAAATCCTATCGATTATGTATTTAATAAAGAACCAAACTTAAAGTTAGTATTTAAGTAATTTATTATCCTAAAACTAAAATATACGCATGTTTCCACTATACCTACAGGTAAAGGTTATGTACAATACGAGGAGCTACTGTTTTATATATGAATTCTTGCTCGCCTGTAAAATTTTGCAGAATGAATCATATTATAAGAATGTACAATATGAATAAATGCAAAAAAGACATTTCCTCGATCTTTGTGTATTTTTTACCCGCGCCTCGGTGAGTTTCCAAGATTTATTTTGAAAACGAGAAAGTATCCAGATATTATAATATTAGCTAGATGATAAAGTAGGTAAGTTACAAGGTTTGTTAAAATCTATACTAATATTATAAATGCGAAAGTATCTCTGTCTGTCTGTCTCGCTTTCACGCCAAAACTACTGAACCGATTGTAATGAAATTTTGTACACAGATAGTCTAAAGCCTGAGAAAGGACATAAGTTACTTTTTAACTGGAAAAAGGGGTTGTAAGGGGATGAAAATGGGTAAATTTGTTCAAATTAAGTTAGTTCCAAAAATTCATAACAGGTGGCGCCAAGAGTCGTCTACATCGCGCTAGCGCTTGCTCTTACGTGTTTCTATAAGAGGTAGTACCATCTCAATTAACATTTTTCGATGCTGTCGATTGTTTTACACGTTTTTATATAACTCACTACTTTATCTATGCAGTGACGTAACCTTAAACCTATCAATGAAAATTATAGTTTATGGGTAAAGTTGTGTTATGGGGGGCTAAATAAGCTTTAAAATTTGGCATAAGTAAAGTTTAATTTCAAATAATGAAATATTATTTGCACACTGCACAGCTGTTTTTGGATATTTTGATGGGGTTTTAAAAAACTTTTAAATTTGACGAACGAAGTCGCGGGCAACAGCTAGTTACATATAAGGGAAATATTAGTAATCGTTCTCATGTTGTAAAATGTTAGTTATCTGGTTCTTCCACTCACCTCTTTATATAAATTTTAAATCGGATCTAATTTCCTACCTGAATAAAAGACTTCAACAAATTGACGACACTTTAAGAAAAAATTTCCTTTATTACCTTTTATTTGAGTGACTTACAATTTTCAAAAATTTTTTGAAAATAAATTATATTTAAAATTAAAACAATTTATTTAAAAAGATCGCAGTAATTTATTAATAAATAATATAATATTACATTATAATTTTGAATTTTGATATTAAATAGTGCTGTAGGAGGTTTCGGAGTCCATTTCATACTCGTTGTCTAGCGAGCTCGCATCCGCATCCGTATTTAGAGGTAGTGTGGGCGAGGTAGGTGTATCTAAGCAAAACGGTTATTTGAGCATTTCGATAACGTCGACCCTTTAAATCTTAAAAAGTCAACTAGTTTGTCTTGTAAGTTTTATCCGTACGCTTTTATCTTATATATAAAATTCTCGTGTCACAATGTTAGTCCACGAACTCCTCCGAAACGGCTTTACTGATTTTTACCAAATTTTATATGCATATTCAGTAGGTCTGAGAATCGGCTACTCGGTACTTTATATATTGATCTAAGTGCATTTGTTGAATAAATAATAGTAAATTATTACACCCTGAGACTGACGGCGACTATTGTTTGCGCGACGCGGGTCACGGGATAGCGATGGACGTTGCCATGGTGACATACTTATTTAGTCACTTCAATAAAATAATACGGGCGATATACTTTATAATATGGCAAATAAACGTTTGCCGGGACAGCTAGTAAATACATATTATATTGTCGACTTTCACTTCAATACAGAGTGTAACAAAACAAAGTGATAATACCATGAATCTACCAGAATATCTGTAGAATCTGTAGTCAGCCCTCAAGCGCGTGGCCATTTTATGCTTGTGTGCATTGCCGTAATGTGCGTGTAGGGATGGGCGTATATATTGCTTATCTTATATATAAAATCTTATATATAAAGTTAGTTACCGTACTTCTCCAAAGCGACTTTACTGATTTTTACCAAATTTTATATGCATATTCAGTAGGTCTGAGAATCGGCTGCTGGCTACTTTTTATATTGATAAGTGCATAAGTTGAATAAGAAATAGTAAATTATTACAGCTCGAGACTGACGGTGACCATTGTTTGTGCGACAGGATAGCGATGGACGTTGCCATGGTGACATACTTATTTAGTCACTTCAATAAAATAATATGTGCGCAATACTTTAAATGGCAAAACAACGTTTGCCGGGACAGTTAGTATACCGATAAAAAGTAAAAACACGAATATATTATTACAAAATATTATATACTTATTATAATTCTGAACTACTAGGGGTAGCCTATTTTTAACTATGAAGTACCAGGAGCGCATCACGTATGAGTTCAATTTTTTCGACCTACCCACTAATTCTAATATTTATCTTGTGACTACCCCCAATATTTTGTTTTAATTCTTGTGAATTGACTAATTAATACGGGTAGCCCATTTGTTTTACCTCTTTATTACTATTACTTATTGCATCGTTATTCAGAAAATAAATTATTAACTGTCAAAATATAAAGTCTACACTCTACTTCAATGGATAATACTTTAGGGTGTGTATGAGTCCCCTGTATAGCAGCATAACATCATTGAAATAGTAACTTTTTTACTCTTGTATGGGCAAATTCATGAAGCTGGGGAGCGTGCCCATACAAATTACAAAAAAATTTGCTCTTTCAGAGCTGCTACTTTAACAGTGAACTGAATAAGGAACACACACAGACTGAAGTTACATTAAGTTTTTTCATGTTTCGAACAAATGTCTTCCATCAAAATTATATTCAACTCTACTCTAAACTCTACATAAATTTCCAGATAGAGATCAACTACGATAACATGGCGCGCCCCTCCAAATGACTGTTTCAATGTGTGTAGTCACATCCTTATGAATGAGTTTGTATGTATTAAGTATTCAACCAATCATAGTACACGTAATATTTCAGTTAATGTCACTTATTACCAAGATTTGTTGGTCAACTAATCATAACTAGCCGACCGCGCAAGACAACGCACTTCAAACGTTTTGACAACGCACTTCAAACGTTTTGAATTTTAGAAGGGCGCGCCATGTTATCGTAGTTGATCTCTATATAGATAATAGATATATAATAGCGTTTGTTGCAGTCATTTATCACACATCCTATTACATGCTATTACCCTATTTACACACATTTTGTGACAAATATCTCTTTGCACTTACCATTAGAAGTAACAGCTTGCTCGTTAGCAGGTCCACTATTTTCCAGATAGCGCTGGGTCTCGACGTTATATTCAGACTGCCCGCTCGACCGATTGCTTAGTGTCCCCTGAAAAAAGTTTAGCATAAGGTTACAAACAGCTTATAATCTTATTGTTAGGCTGCATTTCCACCAGAGATGTGTTGCGAGGAATATTTTTTCGAGAACAAATAGAATCGCTTCATTGACGTGAGCTTGCCATGACACCGCTGACGATGACGATGCTATTAGATATTAAAAACACATTCCTCGCAACACATCTCTGGTGGAAACGCAGCCTTAGCCTTAGCTCATCTGACAATGCTTACGAAGCCTACGAATATTCGTTTACTTTCAACGCTATGAAATCTTTTAAAGAACAATAAAAATACAAGATGTTAGTGTAAACACCATTATCCTTGAAACCATCAAATGAGCCCGTTAAAATGAACAACTTTTTCTATGAGAACAATGCTGGGAACTAAAAAAAATCCGTCTTCATACCCATACAAATTGCCGAGCAATCCGTATGGGTATGAAGACGGCATTTTTTTTCTTGAGTTCGCAGCATTGTTCTCATAGAAGAAGTTGTTCATTTTAACGGGCTCATTTGATGGTTTCAAGGATAACGATGTTTACACTAACACACTGTATTTGTACATCTAGCGCCATGTGTGTATTGAAAGTAACACTTTGATGGTGGTGTCTTAAATTATTGTAATTACATATTATTATGCACTTAGCGTCATCTGTATGATGAAAGTAACATTAATTGAATGGTAGTGTCTAAGTATTATAATATACACCTAGCGCCATCTGTGCAATCAAAGTAAGTTTAATGGTAGTGTCATTACACCTAGCGCCATCTCTGTGTTGAAAGTAATATTTAAATAACACAAGTAAGTTCAAGTGATAAAAGTAAGTAAGCCGGGTTAGTTCCCGAACCTGTGGTAGATCAACACTCAACAATCAACATGTAAAAGTTCTGAAAATATTTATTTTTTTCTGAAAATATTTATTTATTAATATTTATATTTATTTAGTTTGTTTCAAATTTGCTCAAAAGTAAAAGCTAATTCTGAGCAAATCTTTTTATTTAATTATCATACAACTAACATTATAAAATCATCCACAGTCCACCATGACTCTCAACGGGCCTAAATAAGTACTACTTTTCACTTTAACCCACCTCACTCTCCAAGGAGGTCGTCCCGCTAAGTGAAGTGCCTCTTCCCGAGGTGTCACGAGAGACGTCACTGTGTATACCACGGCCGTCGCCAGCACCCATACCTCCCACTCCCTGGTCTTCCACCTCATCTTCTGTCTCATGCTCCGAATCTTCTGTCTCGTTCATATCACCTTCCAGAAGTGATGTCACCGTACGGTCCGGTTCAGAATCACTCTGTAGATTGTCATAAAAATATTGTGTGAAACATGATACTTTTCTGACTTTTTCTGACTGCCTTGTAGATAAATATTCTCTTTTTTGGGTACTCTAAAATATAAAATTAAATATGAATTGAATCAATACCCATTCATTGACACATTTTGGTGTGGTGGAGTCTATGCTTTAGGAGAGCGCTTACTTTAGACTTAAAGTTTACAGGATACACGATAGTAATTTTATTATAGATATATATAGATAATAATATGAAGATTAAATCACAAACATGTTGCAATAGTCACAAAAAGTAATATACAAATAATGTGATTATAACGAAATAAAAGGACATACTTCAAACAACCAGCACGGAATATGTAGATCGTCCTCTGTAGAGCAGGATATGTATGTGTCTTGTGATGATCTTTGGGATAGATCTGGAGGCTAAAATAAATAAATGCATTTCTGTTAGTACTACTAACCAATATCTATACTTATTATAAAACAAAGTCGCTTTTTTTCCCTCATGTCCCTTTGTTCCCTTTAATCTTTAAAACTACGCAACGGATTTTGATGATTCTTTCAGTGTTACATAGCCCATTTATCGAGGAAGGCTATAGGCTATATTTTATCACGCTAAGACTAATAGGAGCGAAGAAATAGAGGAAAATGTGGAGAAAACGGGGAAAATTATTTGAAAGGGCTAACTTGAACGCGCTAATCTCAGGAACTACTGGTCCGATTTGAAAAATTCTTTCAGTGTTAGATAGCCCATTTATTGAGGAAGCCTATAGGCTATATTTTATCACGCTAAGACTAATAGGAGAATGTGGAAAAAACGGGGGAAATTATTTAAAAGGGCTTATCTCGGGAACTACTAGAGCAATTTTTATGTTATTTGGCACAGATAAGAAGTTAACCACGTGAAGAATCATATAGGCTATCGATTTTAATCATTTTTTTCAGTGGCTATATATTTTACACCGGTGCGACGCCGGGGCGGGTCGCTAGTATTTATTATAAAAGGTTAGTAAAACGAAAACGATAACATCAGTTCACTGATGTTATCGATTTCGTTAAAAGCTAATTTGATATTGTGCTTCAGCACAATATCAAATTAGCTTTTAAGACTTTGATGTAAAAGAACGTAATAATAATCTTAAAATATATGGTGATGTATTTTTGTATAGAACCAAGTATGTAAGTACCTGGTTACTAGCATGCTCGTGCACTACTCTTGTTTCTGAAATGTTGTTCACATCCATGAGATTACCTTCATTATCCAATATATCAAATGACATCACAGTGTTTTCAATCTACGGAAATATAGCAAATTCGTATTATAAGACACGAAATATTTTTAACTACATCATTCAAAGGTGAAGTAAAGTTAGAATACTTACTTTTGATATACTCGTATTTACCTTGAGATCAGGGGACTGCGGCAATGAAAAAATGGAATTGCTATTCAACGAGGACAGATCCTCAAATTCGTTGTCAGCTGATAAATATTCAGAAAACTTTGAAGTAGTCGCAGATGCGACGGAAGTAGGAGACAAAAACTCCACATCCTGAACCCCAGAATCTATATTCGAATATTCTATGGACGCTTTCGATGAATTTTCATTTTGGACCATAAATATCTCTGTTTTTGCACTCGATGCGGTGGGTAGGGTCAAAGTTGAAGTATGATCAGAGATGATAGATTCTTTATCAACTGTAAATTGGTATATATTGCAAGCCCCATCTTTGTTGTCAAAAGTTGAGCACCATGCTATGTGATTGAGAGTTTCATCAATAAGACACCTTATTTGTTCTTCAACATTATTATCCGTATCTTCTTGTACGTCTTCATCACTTCTTTCGGTTCTATCAAAGGCAGAATCAATATCAGATGTTTGGTTACTATTTATCTCAAAGGCGTTTTTAGCTTCTTTAAATTTGAGAAGCCTCGTATTGGATACATTTAAATCATTTGATATTTCTGCTACCTGAACATCAAAGCTAACGTCAAGAGGTATTTCAGTTTCCATACTGCGAGGTTCAGCATTTTCGGCCTCAGTTGTTTCCAAGCTTTTGATGCTCTTTAATTTTCGAACTCGATTGATTCTATTTGTATTATTTCCAGGTTTGTCCGAACTTTTTTTGGATGAATGACCGACAGTGCTATTATTTTTAATACGGAACGATACGTTATTGTTACTATAAGACGAACGAGGAACGTATGTACTGCTTCCAGGTATACATTTCTTAAGTTTTTCTTTTTCAACTTCTTTAACATCCATCTTGTCTTTATCGATTTCGTTTCTATAAACTTGATATGTGGGAATTTTCCTAAGGTAGGTAGGTTTGCGTTTAGCCGTTTGTTTGTTCCCAGAAGTTTTTAACTGTATCTCGTCCAATTGTTTCCTCTCATTATACGTATTCAGTACAATATTTAAATTGAGATTCAACCTTTTATCATTTGAATATTTGTTGATTCGCCTCTTTAAGTATGCAGGAATATAATTTTTAATGTCAAAAATTTGGCTCGTGTCGAGAAATTTTGTAATAGGCGTAGAAGTTTCCAAAGGTTTCATACCTATACTTGATTTAACTAATCGGACATGTCTAATTATTTTCTTCACGTCATTGTTATCTAGACAGTTATGTTTTCCAGGTTTTCTCTGTGCAACGTTTATTAGTACTGATTTTCGGTAAGATATTTTTCTTTTATATTCTCTATCATTAAGAGCCATATTAGATTTATTTAAAGTATTTTCAGTAACGACAGTATTTTTCTTTACAATAATTTCCTTTCTTCTTCTGTAATGAACAAGAGGTGTTTTCTTGGTCACATTTTTCGAAATATCTTCCTGCCATTTTCCTTGATAGACTATATCTTCGGAATGTCTATGTTTATAGCAGTGTACGTAAATTCCACCATAGCTTAAAGAAGACCTCTTACTACCAACCTTATTGGCATAAAGCTTTGTGGTCGTATCATTATTTTCCAAACTTTGCTTCTTAAATCGTTGCTTATTTATAATTTCTTGATCATTTTGATGTCCAAGAACGTATTCTTTTCTAAAAGATTCGCTAGTATCGAAGGCATCTTTGCTTGTATTAGTTCCGATAGTATTTTGGAAATCAGTAATAGAGGCCTTGATCTTGAGTTCTGTGTGTTGTATCTTAGGTATTATGTTTAACGCTGATCGAGCATGTGATAAATCCATCACATCATCTGGCCCACACTGGATATCTGCACTGATGTGTCGAATACCATCCGAAGTACTTGGTTCGTCTACATCTAGAAACATAGGCTTAGTATAGATTTATTTCATCGATTATAACTAATATTATCAAATTAAGTACTATACCATGCGTGAAAAAGACAGACGGAACTTCAACCTTTTCTTTAACATTGTCTTCTTCATGACATGATACACTTTTAGTTTCTGTTAACTCTAAACTTTTATTTTTAGATTTGTCGATATTTGGTTCAGCTTCAGTAGTTTTTATGTTAGTAACTTCTTTATGTTTAACTGTTATAAAACTTGATTGTTCATAACAATCCATGTCACCAGTGGAACTTTCTTGATTCACTTCTATCTCATTTTGACTCAAATTAAATAGGTTCATAAGGCTACTTGGTATCTAAGAAAATATTATCAATAACTTAAATAGTTTGTAAAGAGTCATTAACAATTTTGTCGTTATAATTAGGAAACGATAAAGTACTCACCGGTCTAATAGACTTACACATAGAAACATAACAATATTCTTCTTTGTGCATTTTTACTTTTTGTTGATTCCGAATACTTTCATTCTTAAAATATTTTATATATCCTGCAGGGGCGAATGATGTAAGTCTTCTAATCTTTCTATATCTCTTGAGTTTCAACTTGTTCTTGTATTCTCGGAATTTACTTTGTCTTTTTCGCATAGCTTTTATAACAATGACTTCATCATTATTATTCCTTTGTAAGCACTCAGTACTATTATTACACCACAATTTAGCAATTTCGTTACTTCTTGCTAGAATATGCTCAGTGCTCATACACGTAGTAGTATCGGCTTTGTCAATTTCGTTATAATTAACAGCCTTCATTTCAAATTCTTCAATCAAGTTATCATAACTTTGAAGAATTAGTTTATTATCTGGATCTAAATTGATACAATCATTGAGTACTGCTGTTTGCACTATATTATTTGCTTCTTATTATATTATTATCAACTCAGAAAGGGATCGGCACCGTATCGCCTCGAGCCGTTCTATATTGTTTTGTATGAAACTCCTCACTGCAACGCACACTAAGCGGAACCGTAACGTAATCGCCTCGCCTCTGAAGAGGACAGCGGTCAGCGAGCCGTAAGCGAGGCCTATACTCTGGTAAACAAGTGCCATTTTCGTCAAAACCTGATCTCATGCACCGAAAATTATGATTTTGATCTCATTCGATTCGGGATACCATCTAGAACAAGGCTGCTCAACCTTTTTTACAGTGGGGCCAAACGGTGGATTCCAACATTTATAACGGGCCGACATTTGACGTGGGAGAGCCATGCTTCGGCACGAATGGGCCGGCTCGACCGGAGAAATACCACGTCCTCACAGAAAACCGGCGTGAAACAGCGCTTGCGCTGTGTTTCGTCGAGTGAGTGAGTTTACCGGAGGCCCAGTCCTTTTCCCTTCCCTATTTCCTTCCCTACCCTCCCCTATTACCCCTTAAAAGGCCGGCAACGCACCTGCAGCTCTTCTGATGCTGCGAGTATCCATGGGCGACGGAAGTTGCTTTCCATCAGGTGACCCGTTTGCTCGTTTGCCCCCTTATTGCATAATAAAAAATAAAAAAATAACTTAGCCTTACTTCAATGGGTTATATAAGCATTAATTTATTTTTTGATATTAATGAGATTTTTGCAGTTGTATGTCTATGTATTGTCTTTTAACAATTTATTTATGTTGGGTGGTGGTTGGGTGATAAATCAGATGTTAACAGTAGCAATAGGTCAGAAATATGTTGCTCAGTTAATGATGTATTTATTTTTAACATAATTAAGCTCTGAAAACACTTTTTCACAGACATAATATTATGTTGATCAAAAACTACATAAAAACTGTAACGCTAGATCAGTTATTGCAGGAAAGTCTTCTTTTGGTACCAATTGCCAGAAATTTGCAAAATCTTCTGACGAATTTTGAGGTTACAACGACACTTTTTCGACAAAAGGGAAGTGCGTGGGACCGCATAGTAGGTATGACCGCACGAATAGCGTAGTAGGTAGTTAATTCGTTCCTTCGCGGCAGCTAATTACAATAACATTTTCTATCAAAATTCCAAGACGGGCTGAAAAAAAATGCAAAAGTTATAAACAAGTAAACATAAAAATAAGGGTTTGGTTTTTTTTTAATATTTCAAAAACTATTTGAGATAATCAAAATTTGAAAATAGATCCTTAAAGAGCAGGAAATTTCCTAAAAAAAATCCTAGATCCTGGAACCTTACCAATAATCCTTATAGCTTTAATTGAGCGGCGAAAGTAACGGTAAAACAGCGTGGTTCGGGTTTCGCGTGATTTGCCGCAATCTGCTACGTGAACTAAAAAAATATTTTAAGTGATTAAATATTAATATTAAGGAATAAAAAAAATTGGGTATTAAGTAGACATATCAATAAACAATAATCCGTTAACAAAAATAAATTATCACAATTTTTTTAATTATTATGCTTTTCTTAATTTGTTAATAGTCGCCATTTTAATGTTAACATAAAAACGCTGATTATTTCTAAACAAGAAATCTATAAATTTTTATTATTCTTTTGAGCTAATCTTAAAAGGGCTTAGAAGAGATTCCCGTTGACAAAATTATTATTTTTTTATTTTTCACTTTTTTATTAACATTCAAAAGCATTCCAAAATTATTCATGTAAATAAAGCAATTACGGTACTTTTATATCCAATTATTGTTATTATTTTGTTTTGTTGTTGTTAGAAGCCAGTTAACAATATATATTTTTATATTTATAACTAATAAAATTTAAATAATCATTTTTATTGATGAAAAAATCCTAATTGTTTTATTTACATGAAAATTTCATGAATGCCTTTGATTGTTCATAAAAAAGTGAAAAATCAAAATTATTGAAATTTTCCACCGGATATCTCTTCTAAACCCTTTTAAGATTAGCTCAAAAGAATAATAAAAATTTCTAGATTTCTTGTTTAGAAATAATCAGCGTTTTTATGTTAACATTAAAATTGTGACTATTAACAAATGAACAAAAGCATAACATTTATACAAATTGTGATAATTTATTTTTGTTGACGGATTATTGTTTATTGATATGTCTACTTAGTACCCAATTTTTTTTATTTCTTTATATTAAAATTTAATCAGTTAACTCGCGTGGCAGACTGCGGCAATTCACGCGAAACCCGAACTACGCGTTTTTACCGTTACTTTCGCCGCTCATTTAAAGCTATAAGGATTATTGGTAAGGTTCCAGGATCTAAGATTTTTTTTAGGAAATTTCCTGCTCTTTAAGAATCTATTTTCAAATTTTGATCATCTCAAATAGTTTTCGAAATATAAAAAAAATCCAAACCCTTCTTTTTATGTTTACTTAATTGTTTATAAGTATTTCATTTTTTTTCAGCCCCTCCACAGAATATATATTAGTTGTACCAAGCCCCTCTTGGAATTTTGATAGAATGTTCTAGATGGTATTCCGAATCGAATGAGCCCAAAATCATAATTTTCGGTGCATGAGATCAGGTTTTGACGAAAATGGCACTTGCTAATCAGACTACGGCTGTAGCCGAGTTGACGTACAGGCGCTACTGATACGCTTTGGTAATACGTTAGGTTGACGCCTGGTTGACGGCGAGGCGAAGTGAGGATCCCTTTCCGAGTTGATATGTGTGCTGTGACCATAATACTACATATATTTTAACTACTATTTTACCTGTATCATCGAAACGCATATTTTGAAGTATCATCTGGCGATTTAAAAATTCATCATTAAAATCGTATTCAAGATTTTCTATACTTTGATCGCTACCTAAAATTGTCATAAAGCATTTTATAGTATACTTCAATATTGGTTACCTAAGAATAGGTAAGTATTGCATTTTTATACCTTAACGAAATTGAGACAACTATTTGTAAAAAATAATGTTGATGGAACATTTCTTTCTTTTGTAACTTACATGAATCCAACACAATGCTTTCATATCTTTCCACAATAGTTTCTCTGAAAATAATTTAAGATATTTTTATTTTATTTTCTTTAGAAACTCTATTGAGAATAATATAAGCCAACTTACGCCTTTAATGCTTTCTCGATTCCAATAGAAATTATGATATTTAGATCTTCCTTATATCTCTTGTCTAAAAGTTATTGAGGTTATAAAAATGTAAGTAGGTAATATTATACACTAGTCACTATTGTATAATATTACCTACTATTACTAGTGACTAGTGAGCACCTAGTCTAAGTAAATATTAAATAGTTTTTAAAACAGCTGATAGTTATTTTGTACTCACTACTAAATAATGTTAATACTATAATTATAGTGAGGGTTTTTCACCACTCTCTGATAAAGTTCACAACTTTTTTGACAAATTCTCCATACTTCATCTGTCAAATTAAGTGGTGGATAGCCTATTCGGCACTTATCAGAAAGTGGTGAAACAGGCCCAAAATATAAGCCATAGGCTCGTAAAACTTACAACTTACAAGTACCATCAAATAAATGTATGCTGCAAACCTACAGTATTACGGTTATGTGTCAAGTTAAGTTGGTCGCGAAAAGATTTCGGCTGGGCTTAACATAACCCCACCGATTTACGTAGGTTCGCCATCTGTCAACGAATGACTCAGATACGTCACCTACAGCATACAATTATTATACACATACTGAATTTTATCGCCTTCTTGCAGTCACCAATGAAATTCCGTCGTTGTTCCATCATAATCTTCTCAGTAATCCTTAGCAGGTCATACAACTTGTGGAGCAACATCGGTAGCGGTGGCAACCCGCCATTCCTTGTGTCTTGTACTAGGTCGACCAGTCGGCACACCAGTCGCTCAAGCTCAAACGATGTGTCTTTACGCTTACTCAGCCTTTGAAGACTAAGAATCTTCTGGTCGAGCGATACTAGCAAGTCGTACTCTACATGAGGGATATATCAATTGTTTGGTAAGACATTGAAAGATAGGTTACAAGAACAAGTTTAGAGGCTACATTACTTTGTTTCGTTGCGGTGTAAAAACTACCTTTAAATACTTTAAGTGTCTGAACACACCATGCCGAAGTTCCGCGGCGGAAATTCCGCGTGATTCCGTCAGCAACGTCAAACGCATACAATGTAACGCGACCGAATTTCGGCATGGTGTGTCATCGGTAATTTAAAATACATTGCAGGCGAAAACAAGCCGAACTTCCGCCGCGAAAATTCAGCATAGTGTTTAGAAACTTAGACAATATTATAATTAATAAAAAAATCTAACCAAACAAATCGGGTTCCGGGAGATTTTCTAACATTTCCAATGATTGAGAATCGGTGGAAGACCACTGAAAACATTTTAAAAAATATATGTCCTAAGATCAGATTGGATTTTAATTCAATCAAGCTCAATTTATATTACAGCAACTTTAAAATGGTGTCAAGAAAAACTAAATATATAAAAACATACAAAATAACTTTATTTGTTACAAATTATACTTAGTATGCAATTAATATCAAACAATTATAATATATGTCTTACGCTATAGAATAAAATATGCAGTCTTATACGTGTGATTAATAAACATAACCAAGTATCCGAAATGTGACAGCAAAACATTGCTTCCTTTACTAATAAAAATATTTACATAATGGACAGGCAACACAATATTATGCTATCCTTGTGACCGGACAATGTTTGCCCTTGTCTCAAGGGTTTCATCAATGTAGGTACTATCAGAGAAGTTGCTTCATAGGCAGATCGCGACCCTCCGTAGTTTGGTCGAGTAATGCCAACAGATCACAGCTAAAGCTAGAAACAAATTATCGGACGCATCCATAAGTCGCGGCAGATGGATGCGGCCCAACAATGTGCACGGTTCATCCGCGGACGTCAAAGACCTAACCTATGTCAATGGCAGACGTCCGCGGATGCAAAAACATCCCGCAGCCAGATTCTGTTCGGACGTCCGAACGCTCAAGGTCGCGTCCGCGACTTATGTCAGACAATGTGCACAGTTTAGAGTATTTTGTATTGATCAGATAGAAACAAGCCGCATCCGATGAAAACGTCCGCGAACGTTCGTTCGATAATTTGTTCCCAGCTTCACATTGAATTGACATAATCCAACCAATTGACGAAGGTCCGTCAACTGGTTACGAATAAATTTCTTCGATGGTACCAACATTGTTAAAAACCCTTGAGACAAGGGCAAAACATTGTAAAACCTATTTATACAGGATTATTTTTTCACCAGTACAATAAATTTTACGACGTCATTGGTATCGATAATAGAGTACCTATAATTTTTCACGAATAAAATTCTTTTTTTTTTTCATTTCAACTAATTTATCCTTTATCCAATCTAATACCGCTTGGGCGCACTAATTACAAGGCGACAACGGGTGCGGTATGAGGTAGGGGGCGGCGGGGTGAGGTAAGCGATCGGCCGCGCGCGCACGAGTTGCCTCAAATGCGTTATGCATCCACATTTTTTTGTAGTTTAGCGGATAAGTTCGGGCGTGATATTTTTGTTTTTAGGGTTCCGTAGCCAAAATGGCAAAAAACGGAACCCTTATAGATTCGTCATGTCTGTCTGTCTGTCTGTCTCTCCGTCCGTATGTCACAGCCACTTTTCTCCGAAACTATAAGAGCTATACTATTGAAACCTGGTAAGTAGATGTAGTCTGTGAACCGCATTAAGATTTTGATACAAAAATGGAAAAAAGATTATAAATTTTAGGGGTCCCCACTCCCCATATGTACAATTGAAACAAAACAAAATTTTTTTTCGTCTAACCTATGCGTGTGGGGTATCTATGAATAGGTCTTCAAAAATCATATTGAGGTTTCTAATATAATTTTTTTCTAATCTGAATAGTTTGCGAGAGAGACTCTTCCAAAGTGATAAAATGTGTGTGTCCCCCCCCTCTAACTTCTAAAGTAGGGGCATGATAATTCAAAAAAAAAATGATGTACATTATTATAAAAACTACCAACGAAAATTGGTTTGAACGAGTAGTTTTTTTATACGTCATAAATGGTAAACCTTAATTTAACTTTCATTAAATCAACTAAAATATAAAAATAAATCAAAAACCTTTTAATTTTATAAAAATAAACCTTATTGCTGCTGCGGAACCCTTCATGGGCAAGTCCAACTCGCACTTGGCCGGTTTTTTTTTGTTCCAAAGGGGTAGTAACAAAAATCGCTAGTATTTTTTATTTTTGACAATTATTACGTGTTGATTTATTGTACTGGTGAAAAAATTATCCTGTATTTATTAGTAAGGGAAATAATGGACCAAACTCGTTGGCAGTCATCCTATTGCCAATTTATATTTTTGTTTTAAAATAGTATTTTAGAACAAAGAGGAATGCCAATAATATAATTATTATTATCTGTAGTATAAACGCTTAAAGTACATTAATTTGGTGTTTTACCAAAAAAATTAATTAAATTGAGAATTTACATCGGACGAGGCGACATCTATCCAATCCTTCTGTAAGTCTACCGGTTCCTTTTCTACCAGTTTTGTGTACACCACAGTATCACCGACAACTTCGTACCCATTCCATTCTAGGAGTTCCCTGAAACGTCGCAACACTGTAAGATATGTCTCGTTTTGAAGAACTATTAGGATAGTAACAGCAAGTGGGGCAAATATATCTAAGGCAAAACTTATTAAGGTCAAATAGGACTAACTCGTCCCACGCAAAAAATATACCATCCTCATCACCTTGATGAGTGGCAATGTTCCACCGTGCGTTTCTCGCGTAACATTCTGCCGCGCACTGTAAAACTCTGGAACGAAATATCACCAGCTGTATTTCCGGACCTATACGACCTGCAAATCTTCAAGAAGAAAGCGTATTCCCTCTTAAAAGGCCGGCAACGTACCTGCATCTCTTGATGATGCGAGTGTCCATGGGCGATGATAGTTGCGTTCCATCAAGTGACCCGTTTGCTCGTTTGCCCCCTTATTTAATTTAAAAAAAACCCAACCCAACCGTCGGCAGTCAACTTATTATTGGCACTATACATTTTTGGTACTCAGATAATTTGGTGATACCGTGGGCGTCTCAGGTTTTTGTAGCCAGTTTGCCGTTGCCGCGGCCGTTAAATTAAAAGCGTCTGCATACCCATACATTTTACATTCCTATTTTACCATGACGGTAAAAATGTGCCATACCATGGCAAATTATTATAAATTGTACAGAAAATGCAAATTATAATAGTCGTAATAACAAATGAATATTATATTCAGTTACTAGATGATGCCCGCAACTCCATTGCGCCAAAACTCGTTTATCACACAGGAAACGTACATTTTTCTTATGTCATTTAAAAAGTATCTTATGTGAAAGGATAAGTCCCGGGAAAGCCCGGGACTCAAATTATCCCCGTTCCAAATTTCAGCTAAATCGGTCCATTGCTTTAAGCATGAAGAGGTAACAGACATACAGACATACTCTTTCGCAATTATTAGTATGGATAATGGTATTAACTCACCTAACTTGATACTCATCATCGGTAATATGAGAGACGAGCCCCATTATGTAGCCGATAGGTATCTCAATTTTGTCGTCCTGTAGGTAACTATCCTCGCCGCTTGTGTACATTAGTCGTGTTATTTCTTCAGATATCACTTCTAGTATTCTAGTTTCGTCCGATCTGGTCTGTCATTTAAACGTAAATATTATTAGTTTTATAATTGTTTATAGTATAGAGAATATGCACTGAACTGGTGTTACCAATTCGACAATAATTATTGTACTCGAATATTTACTTGACATGTGCTGCCATCTATTTCCTGCACTTTTTCTTATTCAAAGATAGTTTTGCTTGCTGGCGTTACAAATTCGAAACTTGTTCCTTATTATTTACTTATCATGTGCTGCCAGCTATTATTAATCTTTGCATGTTCTCTATTAAGGTGCAGTGGTTGTTGCAACTACGTAAAATGTGTTTTTTAAATAATGTTTTTTGTAAAGTAAATGTCATTATTTAAGTATAAAAAAGTACAGTTTTAAAATTGAGAAAATTTCCTATACGCAAAGGTATATCAGTACACAATTTGAAAAATTCTGCTCGATAGAAAAAAATCTCAAAGATGACTCTTATAACGCTGTTTTTCATAATTAAATCATTTTATGGCTAAACTACACACTTTCTAGAAAAAACAAAAGATGTAGCACATTTGTCATGACCTAACCTAAACGATTTGATATATTTGATTTGTGTAATACTAAAAACAAAAGGTTTTTTCTCCTATTTTCTATTATCAAGGCACGCGGCGAGCGCGTAAACGCCACTGTACACGGCGCGCTGATATGAATGTTATTTTAATGTGCTTTACGTCGATATTCGTACTGACAGACATCGACCTGCTAATTTTAGGGCCAGTAGTCCCTAAAATTAGCAGGCCTTAAGTATATTTAATAAAAAAATTGTGGTAACTCTGTGTTACATGTTTATGTGTAGTGCCGAGAGCGTACTATTGAATCGATTTTGATCAAACTTTTACGTTTTTATGATTAAAAAAAATCGAGAACGTTCTTGTTATTAACTATTAATAATCCCTCGATCGTGTATTCTTGGAAATCTATTGTTTACGCCACCGCGTAACCGCTTGGAATTCAACTGCTTGGGAGTTGAAACTTGAAGCATTAATGCTTCACGATGACTGACATTGCATATTTTTCTCGTATCAAATTAAACATAGTAACTCACCGCAAATGGGTACGAATACTCCTTCATAATCTTGTAATATTTATTCCAGTACGGGGCATCTTCTCCCCAGTTTATATTATAATAGTTTATAATAGTTTTTTCTGTATCCAGGGTAGCCATTTTGGATAGGTGTCGAATTTCACCGACAAGATCCCTAGCATTGGCCAACGTGTCCGGTTTGTTTTTGGCTATCAACTGGTGTGTGGTCTTTGAAAATCTTTTAACCTGGTTATTGGTACAATTTAACCTGAAAAATAAAAGTGAACACTGATATTTTGGACGAAATTTAGCAAATCAATAAAAAAGTAAGCTTGTACAAATTGTTTGTTATTTTTGATGTCGTAAAGGTTTTTTGTTTTCATGGAGAAATAGCGTTATGGATTTTAACTACAATTACAAATATTTTAAAAAAATACCGTGTTACTTTCGTATTATGTACTTAGTATTACCTTTGCTACTGAACCTTTCGAATTTTCTTCTAAGCTACCATGATATTCTAAAATAAAATATTATAATAAATCTAAATACAAAATTAGTTAAAAATTCAGAAACCTGTTCGATACATTTTCGATATGATAGACACTTATAAACCATCCTCTGGCCATGCGAATACAGAATGTATCTTCTTCAAACATAAGGTAGTTTCTTTCAAACTCCTCCTTTACGTTACATTGTAAATTCTTATGTTGGATAGGTGAGGATGGAGTGGAAGTTACAAAGGACACACTCTCACAGTAAGTGGTTAAAGATTGAACACTATAGGACATTATTTTGATTAAAGCCTCATTAAGGTTTTTTCTTACTTTTAAAATGATCAGGTAATGAGCTTACTTCCTTACTTAAAAATATATTTACACAGTAAATAACAATAGTATGAGGTCTGTTGTGTTAGTGGGACATGGTTATATACGTGGGAGAGCCATGCTGCGGCACGAATGGGCCGGCTCGACCGGAGAAATACCACGTTCTCACAGAAAACCGGCGTGAAACAGCGCTTGCGCTGTGTTTCGCCGAGTGAGTGAGTTTACGGGAGGCCCAATCCCCTACCCTATTCCCTTCCCTACCCTCCCCTATTCCCTTCCCATCCCTACCCTCCCCTTTTACCCTATTCCCTCTTAAAAGGCCGGCAACGCACCTGCAGCTCTTCTGATGCTGCGAGTGTCCATGGGCGACGGAAGTTGCTTTCCATCAGGTGACCCGTTTGCTCGTTTGCCCCCTTAGTTCATAAAAAAAAAAGTCTGGCTTATTGGAAACGTCAAATGACACAAATACAGCAGACCTTGAATAGTTATAAGGCTACAGAAAAATCCAAACTTGATTATTGCCTACCTCTTGCCTAATAAAGTAGTAGTAAAAAAATAGTACATTCGAATTAAGTAAATGAAATTGAGGAAAAAAATTGCAGGTAGAAGAAATTACCTGTTCTCTATTGATTCTGTCATGTCCCAGCTATCCATAGAATCACTCATGGCAGAATTAGATTCACCTGAAAAAGAAGAAAAGGTGCCAAATAATATCTTTGATTCTGGACCAAACCAGAATATGCAGGCCAGAGAAGAAGAGTTTCGTACTTGGATGAAACTTTAAAAAAATCATTTATATGATATGCACCATTTATTAGTGTTGCTAGTTTACAACAAGTAATCAAACTTTGGTAAAGACTAAAGACACATAAAATGAAAAATGCAAAAACAATAAATTATTAACCCTATTCTTGGAAAAAAAGTCAGGAATAAAAGTCTACCATACAGGAATAAAAGTCTACCATTAAAATGATAAGGCATCTGAAATTGTATTGAGTCAATAAATTAAAACTTACGTTCAACAATAGCCAGGCTATTTGGACTTAGTTCAGTCTGCTTCTGATAGTTTGATGCCACAAACAAAGCTAGCTGACTGCAGCATCCAAGGTGCGTGGTGCCCGGAGGGCCTGGCCCTATGCCCTTACAGCTCACAGAATAATCTGGATACCTTGTCACTATGTTGCTACACCTGTAAAGAGATAACATACATTTTGTTTACTTAGGTATATAATTTTTTCCGAAGCTTTTAACTTTGTGTAAACAGATCGACATAATTTGCCTCTGATATATTTTTTTTTTGTAATTTATAATTTCATTGTGGACTGTACTATTAAAAAACTTGATAATAATTCCAATTTTGTACCTTCAGAGAAATTGATTTATAGGCTGAAGGTGGGCATAATTATCATAGTTTTGTTGAGTTATTTATATTTATTTATATATTATTGTTCTTAAAGTGTGCGCCGCGGCGCCCTGGTGCACCATGGAAAGGCAAGAGGGGCGCCGTGAGTCGATCCTCCATCATTATACAAAATTATTATTTAGTATTTGCCTCATTAACCTAACTATAATTAACTAAAATTAAACTATAATAGCTAGGTACAGTAGGGCGCCGCGACAAAATATTGCGACGTGTAACTCCGCCGCAGGCTGAAAAAGATTGGGAGCCCCTGGGTTATAGTTATTTTGTCAGTAGGGCTGGGTTTGACATGGCCTGGCCTGATGTAGGCTATCTACCTACAAATTAAATTGATTTTACAAATTGAATTGATTGCATAAACTGAGGCATAATATAATATTATGTGATCAATGATCAAATTGATCATGCCTCAGTTGCCTTAATATTCTGACTACAGTATTAAAATAAACACTCACCAATCATGAAACTGTTCTCTGCTCCATTCGAAAAAGTGGTCCAATCTTCTGAGTCCATTTGACTCGAGAGCTTTGAACAACTCATTGAAATCCCCATTCGGAGTCGTGATGATGACAACCCAGGGTTTGATAAAACCAAATACATTATGAACAAATCTCTCTAGGTCATGAGGAAGCATGTGCTCTATCATCTCTATAGAGACTACCGCATCGCTACCTAGCAGACTATAGTCTGGATCAGCTGCATTACCTTGGTATACCTGAAATAAAAAGATTATAATTGATTCTGGAATCTCTTTTACAATATTTAATTTAGACAATATTATAATACTAGCTGTTGCCCGCGACTTCGTCCGCGTGGACTTCAGTTTATTAGTGTGCGGTGTCAACAAAACTGGTGTCAAATTTAAAAGCTTTTTAAAACCCTGTTACCCCTTAAATCAAAATACCCAAAAAGAGCTGTGCAGTGTGCACATAATATATTTTTTTTAATGAAACTTTATTTATACCAAATTTAAAGCTTTTTTTAGCCCCCCCATTACACAACTTTAAATAGTTTTACCCATAAACTATTTATCATTGGTAGGTTTAAGTTTACGTCACTGCAATCTGCATAGATAAAATACTGTGTAGTGAATTATTTAGTAACGTGTAGTTTGTTCGAAAGAATCGGAGAACTCGACTGAACATGGTACCGCCTCTTATAGAAAGACTTATGAGCAAGCGATAACGCGATGTAGGCGACTCTTAGCGCCATCTGTAATGAATTTTTGGAACTAACTTATTTTTAACAAATTTTTGCATTTTCACCCCCTTACAACCCCTTTTTCCAGTCAAAAAGTAGCCTATGTCCTTTCTCAGGCTTGAGACTATCTGTGTACAAAATTTCATTACAATTAGTTTAGTAGTTTTGGCGTGAAAGCGAGACAGACAGACAAACAGACAGATAGAGATACTTTCGCATTTATAATATTAGTATAGATAGTATAGATAAGATGTACTATCAAAGAACTGATTCATAGACCTACATTAGTTGGCTGGGTTAAGTCAATTATAGTCTCGGTCTGTATGCAGATATAGTAGCTATTGATGGTATGATTTTTTTTAAATATAATTAGTAACAGATGTAATTTAATCATTCGATTGCGGATTCTTGGAAATCTATTGTTATTCTATCGTTGTCGTGGGCACCGGTGTCCTTATGGGTTAATGGATTAGAGAACTTTAACTTAGGAGTTTTAATTTAGGAGTGAGTTAGAACTTACTGTTATTTTCAATGGGTTTTCTCTCTTCTGGCTGTACCTGTCATGTTTGCGGTCCAGTGTTATGAGCAATGGTTCCAAGTCTACGCCTAGGATCTCCGTGACACCGGGTATATCCTTCAGATATTTGATGAAGCTCATGTCATTACACCCAAAATCTATGACCTGTAATTAACACCTTCATCATGGGTATCACAGACACAATAGGTTTTTAATTTGTGAAAAAAGTGAATTTGAGTTCCTTTGTGGTGAAAGTGCAGACTCAAATTTTATCCATCTTTGAGGTGGAGGAATTCTGGCCCGCAGGTGTATTTTACCGGAGGATCACGTCACCGAAAGAGACTTTATGTGATAAAAGTGTAGTGTGATTGTATGTGTGAATGTGTAAATAATATATATTAGGATAAAATTGTTTGGCGTGCATAAGTTTTTACTTAACATGGGATTAGACAATGTGATGTATGCTACCTAACTTTTATACTATTGTATATTATTGTATGCTTAATAAAGAATTTGAATTTGAATTGTTATGCGGCAGCCAGCTGCCACTTGGGGATTGATGGGTTAAGAAATAATAAAATAAGTAGATAGATTTGTAAATCTGACTATAGAAAACTCTGAAATCTGAATGTTTGGGTAGTGTACATTTGATATTTATTCATGTTTGTTCCGTGTAGTACATCTTTGATTGTAATAAATAGTCAAGATGCAGTGATGGATGTAAGAAAATCATTAGCTTAGGTTAATTCAGTTTATGAGTAAGTACAGATCTCAGGCCAAAGAATTTGGTAGTACATCTAGATTTGCGCCACAAAGAAAAGGTTACTTTGGCAAGAATCATTTCGGGATAAAAATATATTATATTGGCCTTGAAAATAGCAAAGTAAACAAAATTAACCTACCTTTTTCAATTGACCCCTCCATCTTGTATCCAACAAACAATCGCTCACTGCCGCGTATCTTTGCACGTAAACGGGAGGAAAAAATACTACTCCTTTGTTCTCATCGTATTCTGAGTATACATCATCATCATTATCTTCTTCCAAATAAACATCCGTTGATTTGTAAAAGAAAATATTCCTCAAATATGGCTCGAGTATTTGTTCAAACACTGCTATCAAAGATTTTTGAAACAGATACAAAGCTTGCAGAGCGATAATCATTTTTGTTATTAAAACCAACTTTTATTTATTTTATATTGTTGTGTTAGAAACAAATTACAAAACTGTTATTTGTGCATATTTTCTACGTCGGTATATATGTCGGTCGGTAATCTTTTGTTTTTGTTTTTGAAAGTTTTTGAAGGATTCTTCTTCCTCGTCATCTGACAAGTGACAGCTGACTCGATTATTTTTGGAAGTGTCTAACGTGCCGCAAGCGGTCGTTTAGGGTTGCCCGCTAAAATACCGTTGTCGGCATAATAAGGAAGAAATCGCTAGTATGCCACTGATGGTATTTTAGAAGGAAGTGGCTAGCGTGCCGCTAGTGGTCGTTTAGCGATGTCCACTAAAATACTGTTGTCGACATAATGAGGAAATCGCTAGTATGCCGCTAGTGGTATTTTAGTGTGCGCTAACCATAAAGTTAATATACCTATCGGAATAGAGAAACAAAGGCCTGAGCAAGCTAGATGTCACTATCAGTAACACTGAGTGGTAGAAAGAGAAGCGTGATCTGAGGTTGCATAGCTTTTTTTTCATCTGTTTGACAGTCTGTCTGACCCTGTGCCGATTGTTGTCAATTTTGGCTCTCAGAAAAATTGTGATTTTAACCCGCGAGCACTCGCGCTATGAGCATTTTGCTCACAATAAGTTTAAAACACGTGCCATTTTGTCAAAATTGTGTTTCTGGCCATCGTTTCTTCAGTAGCTGAGTTTTGTTTCGTCCCCCACCCCTGGATACAGATAACTTCTCGCCAGGATGCACTATTCGCTCGTACGAGGAGGTTTCTTGCGCCGTATACCATCATGCGGCATTTTGCTCATCGCGCGGGTATCGGCGTAAGTACTTTTTTCCTTATGAATAAGTTATTTTACATAATATCGACAGTTTTACTGCTACTTTTATGTGATATAATGGTTTTAAATGACTGTTACGGAAAACTATTACGTATTTCTATTGTAGATGGATCGGGATCGAAAAGATGAATGCATTTTGGTGTGGTCATATCCAAAGTAGAGCAACTTGCAATCCTTGTATATCCTCTACAGAAACATCGTATTTTAACGTGATGAAATGTTTATTACTAGAATCTGAGTTACCAGGACAAGAAAAACAAAATAGAATCTGAGTGGTTTTTCCAAAACGCAAAACCCGGAAGACCAAAAAAGGCCTGCATTTACTGCCAAAATTTTTTATGTACCGAGCAAAGTCATACATTTTGTGATATGTGTTAAGTTAGGAAATATAATGAAGATTAATACTTCCCACATATCTAAGTTTTCTTTTTGAAAAAAATTTTATTTGTGAATTATTTTTTTTCATACCGCCTTAGGCGACTGAAAAAATTCTTGTCATGAATGTTAATGATAATTTAAAAGATAAAATATGTTGATAAAGTTTTAATTATATACTTTTTATAATAAATAAAGTGTACTTTATTTAATAGAATGATAAAAAGTAAAAATTTTACTATGTAAAACCTATATTTAATGACATTTATAAACGTGAGCAAAATGCTCTACGCGCGAGTGCTCGTGTAATTTTTAGGGGCGCAAGTGCTGGCGGGTTAAGTTAAATAATGATTAATTTTTAGAAATACTGCTCTAGAAACAAAATCAAAATGTTTGTGGAATGATTCGGATCCACACATCGAAAAAACCTGGACAAATATTCATTTCACAGGTGAATTATTCTACATCGACAGGACCTAGTTTTAAGTTTATTTTTGCCAATTCCCTACGAGTTATTGGTATTGATTTTAATAGTTCACTTCTATATATGTTTAATTATATGGAAAACATAACTTGACTAGCCATGGTACACAATTTAAGGATATTTTGTGTAAACAATTTTCATCTATTTTACACTAGGGCTGCATCAAGTTATCGAAGTTAAGTATAAGTTGTATCTGTTACGCTCAAAGACCGAAATCGCTCAATGAGCGAAAAAATGGCTCACAACGCGTTGTGGTCACAGTGAAACAGCCACGACGCGAAGGCCACGACGCGTTCTGGCAATCACAAAAAGGCCATAACGCGAAATTCCTGTCCTATCTAATATATAATTATATAATTATATATTATTTATTATATATTAGATATATATATATATATATCTAATATATAAGGCAACTTTCTATTGCTAGGCCATTAAAAAAAAATGAAAAAAATAATTTCTTCATACAAAATCGCTCCACCCTAGTGTACACTGTACAGTGCATACTGCACAGATTGTCTTCCTCCCGCAAGCGCATCCCGCTTGGTGACACCCAAGTAGGGAATTATTGGGCATTCTGTCCCACCTCCGTTCGCTCGCGAACTGCGTTCCGCGCCTCGCTCACTTCGGTGGGACAGAATACCCAATAATTCCTTTTCGTTAATGCTCTGCGAGCGAACGGAGGTGGGACAGAATGCCCAATAGCTCCTGTTCGTTTATGCATCAACTGATGCACCTCCGTTCGCTCGCGAACTGCGCTCCGCGCCTCGCTCTCTTCGGTGGGACAGGATGCCCAATAACTCCTGTTCGTTTATGCATCAACTGATGGTAAATGAAATGACATGCTCATGACATGTACCTCTGTTCGCTCGCGCCCTCGCTCTCTTCGGTGTGTCAGAATGCCCAATAACTCCTGTTCGTTCATGCATCAAGTGATCAAAAATCGCTT
Source organism: Lysandra bellargus (assembly GCA_905333045.1). Classification (NCBI taxonomy): domain Eukaryota; kingdom Metazoa; phylum Arthropoda; class Insecta; order Lepidoptera; family Lycaenidae; genus Lysandra; species Lysandra bellargus. The sequence continues at coordinate 7,122,198 of HG995333.1, forward strand.
CTCATCGATGATTGGATGGTTGAAATATCTAGCGAGCTATTATAGAAACAATGAATTTCGTATGTTTGAAGTTATCTGTTTATATGAGTCAACACACTGCATGATTATCATTTTGTCATAATCCACTAATCACAGTGGTCGATTGGATTAAACAGCTATGAAATTTCTGAAACAAAAAGAATCACTTCAATTAGAATGTGTCTGTCCTGCAGTTAAAAATGAAGTTAAGCGGCATGGAAATTTACTACCAAATACCATTCGCAGTATTGTTTGTGGTCCCTCAAACTGTGGGAAAACAAACTTAGTAATCAGTTTGTTACTACACCCGAATGGTCCGCGATTCAGAAACCTTTATGTGTATTCAAAGTCTTTGTATCAACCTAAATACGTCTTTTTAGAAAAAGTATTGGAAAAAGTTGTGGATACATCGTATCACAAGTATAATCATAACAGTGAAATTTTAAGTCCACAAGAAGCCTTACCTAATTCTATCATCATATTTGACGATGTTGCATGCGAAAATCAAAATAATATACGTGATTATTTTGCTATGGGTCGTCACAAAAATATTGATTGCTTTTATCTTAACCAAACTTATACTAAAATACCCAAACAACTAGTAAGAGATAATGCCAATCTCATCATATTGTTTAAACAAGACGAGATTAATCTAAGACACATCTACGATGAACATGTAGGGTCTGATATGACGTGGTCGCAATTCCGTGAAATGTGTTCAACTGTGTGGAGTAAACCGTACAGTTATGTGGTAATCAATAAGGATTGTGAACGAAATAATGGTTGTTACAGAATGAAATTTGATACATTTATAATAGTGGATTAATTTATTCTATAAAGCATATACATACCCCACTACCTAGTAGTATAACTTGAGACATCAATCAGAGTAGAATTCTTAACATGGAGCGGAATCTTAAGGAACAAATTGTGAAATCAGCGTCTGCAGTGAAAAGAAAGGTAGAAATGATAAAAAATACTAAACACACAAATGACATGGCACTGGAGACGATATTTCAACCGATCATCAGTCCGCTAAAATTATTAGCAAGCAAAACTGAAAAAAAACGTCATGAAGAAGACGAAGAAGAATCTTCAAATGGTTCACATGAAAAATTTAAAGAATCTGAGACGGATCTTGATGATGAAGAAAATTCAGATAATGACGACTTTCATTCTAAAACACCTGACAAAACGCTTACTACATCACCTTCTGAGGATTATGATATCCATGAGAACTCATTTAAATCTATTCAATCATCACCGAGTATCGCAAACGATTCTTTGTCTTGGTCTGTATCGTCTGAAGCGCTGAAAGAAGATATACCATATGGAGCAAGAAGTGAACGAGGAAAACTTTGGCTAGGCAAAACCCGTTTATACGATGATGGAAAAGTTCTGAAAATTAGAAGCCGCTCTTTAAAAAAAACTTCTGGTCTGGCAGAATTGTTGTACAAAAAAAAACCTAATTTAGATATTATTACAGAGGAAGACTTACAAAATTATAAATTGCTACTCATCGACACTAATGCACATAAACGTAACTGGAAACGATCGAACCAAATAAATGGTAATAAAGGGTTCAAATATACTCATGTGATAAAGCCACTATTTAAATTCGCTAGAAATAATACCAGTAGCGTAGAAAGTCTTCAGCGAGGTGGAGGAATCGACATTTTGAAAGAAGTTAAGAAAGACACTGATTTAGTTTACTGGGATGATCCTAATGAGTTAGTTGAGAGACTGAAAATATTATGTGCATCTCGGGCAGCTGGTAATACGGGATTAGATAATGAAGTTAATGCCATACTTGAAGAAATGAAAGAAGCTGGTATCATTAAAAAAATGAAATATATAAGGCTGCCATCAGGAAAATTTAGCAGTACTATTACACTACAGAACCTAGCAAGACGGCAATGAATATAGACAAATTTGGTCATCACGTTCATAAGCGTTTACGATTATCTGAATTTTCTGAAATTCTTAGCGATACATTGGTAAGGTCCGATACAGGGGAATTCGATTTAAAGTCATCGAAATTAAAAGGGGTGCAAATTCCAGAAAAAGACGACGAGGCTGTGAATAAAGAATACGTAGATAAAAGTGTCCAAGCCCTTAAAAATGAAATGATGAAAATCCAAAGTAATGTCAGAAACTATCTCCATAGTTTAGAAAAAATTACTACTACAAATTTTAGTAAAATGTACTACACAAAACAAGAAATCGATAACATGATTGCAGCAAAATCTGTTCAGAATGAGTAAACAAGATATAGTGAATGAACTACACAGAGGAGCGAGACGAAACTTCGTTCGTCGGCATACGGTAATTAAAGGTCTGGATGATTTATGGCAAGCTGACCTAGTGGACTTACAAAAATATTCGTTGATTAATAAAGGATTTAAATATGTTCTCATAGTGATTGATGTTTTATCAAAATACGTGTGGGTTAGACCGTTAAAATCAAAATCTAAAAAATTTGTATCAAGTGCTATGTGCAGTATATTATCAGAATCCACACGAAAACCTAAAAACTTACAAACAGATCTAGGTAAAGAGTTTTATAACGACTCTTTTAAGCATTTAATGAAAACTTATAACATAAATCATTATTCCACATGTTCTGTAAAAAAAGCTTCTATCGTCGAACGAGTAATAAGAACTATAAAATCACGTCTTTACAAATTATTTAGTTTATGCGGAAAATATGAATGGTATAAAAATAATTTAAAGTCCGTTGTGCACAATTATAACAATACTGTGCATCGCATTACAAAACATAAACCAATAGACGTTAACAGTTCAAATCAAAATACAGTTCGATTGAATATTATCAAAAGCCAACAGCCAAGAAAAGTACGCAAAGAATCGTCTTTTCGAGTTGGCGATTTTGTTCGTATAAGTAAATACAAAGGAGATTTTTATAAAGGCTACACCCCTAATTGGTCAACGGAAATATTTCGCATCATAAAAGTCAACGAAACTAGTCCTCAAACGTATCAATTACAAGATAAACATAAACAAAACATTGTTGGTTGTTTTTATGGAAAAGAATTACAAAAAACTAAATTTCCTGATATTTATCTTATTGAAAAAGTTCTAAAGAAAAGAGGCAACAAACTTTTTGTGAAGTGGTTAGGATTGGGTGCCGAAGAAAACAGTTGGATAGATAAAAGTGAATTAGTTATTTAGATATATAAAGCACATAATCAGTGCTATATCACAATACATACTTATCAATGAAGGAAGGTAGTGGTGTAATCAATAACTTGATAGACCATTTACCGTTTGAGTTGCATTTACCTGGATATCAATTTTGCGGTCCTGGGACGAAACTTCAAAAACGAATACTACAAGGCGATCGAGGAGTTAACAAATTGGATGAAGCTTGCATGCATCACGATATTGCTTATATAAATAAAGATCCTAGTGCTCGACGTAAAGCTGATTTAGAACTTTTGAGTATGGCAAAGAAGAGGTTGAAATCAAAAGATGCTGGTAAGGGAGAAAAGATTGCCTCGTGGATAGTAAAAAATGCTATGAAAACAAAAATCAGAGCTGGAAGTGGTATTAAATCATTTAAGAAAGGTATTAAAAAAATACATGCCCATTTAAAAAAACTTAAATCCAAGGATCATCACTCTGCTATAAAATATGCGTATGCAGCTGCGAAAAAACTGTTCAGCAAAAAGAAAGGAATATGTTTACCACGTATAATTCCACTTCCAAAATGTGGTGGACTTTTACCGCTTATTCCTATTTTTGCGGGATTGTCGGCGTTAGGTTCATTAGCAGGAGGTGCAGCAGGTATAGCCAAAGCCGTAAACGATTCTAAAGCGGCACAAAAGAGTCTCCAAGAATCTGAAAGACACAACAGAATGATGGAAGCGGTCGCTCTTGGAAAAGGATTATATATTAAACCTCATAAAAAAGGAGCAGGGTTATATTTGAACCCATCAAAAAACTAATTAGACGGCTGCCCAGGCGTGCGCTCACGAATTTAGACATATTGGAGTATGCTGGTGATATTCCATACTTTCGTGGTGTTTACATGAGAGATAAGTTGCCTTTAAAACCTAGAAAAATAGAATGTGGAATTGTAAATTTAGATAGTAACGTGAATCCTGGCACACATTGGGTAGCCTATGTAAAACAAAACAGCTACGTAGAATACTATGATAGCTTTGGTAATTTAAAACCACCATTAGAACTGATGAAATATATGAATAATTTGCTCATAAACTATAATTATAACAGACATCAAGCATTTGGAACAACAAACTGTGGTCATCTATGTATTAAATTTTTAAAAAAATATTGGAAGAAACATTTAAATAATATTAAAAATAAATAAACGTGTCAGTATCAAAATGTCTTTCACTGTATCTATAACCGGGAGCGGAGCCTCTTTGACGACAAACTATTCTCCGACGTTGGAACTTCTTGGAGACTATGAATGTGGTCTTTTGTACTTTTCAACTTTCAACTCTATACCTAATATTGATGGACGAAACAACAAGTTTTATTACGGTGACAATGAAATTATCGAAATTCCTGAAGGGTCCTACGAGCTTCAAGATATTTGTGATTATTTGAAAACTAACATAAAAAATACACTGCTTAAACTAAGATGCAATAATAACACATTGAAAACAAATATATTTTGTTCTAAAGACGTTCATTTTAATAAAGATGATTCAATTGGGAACATACTAGGCTTTGGAATGGAAACAATAAAAGCTAATATAAGCACTGATTCACAGTATCCTGTAAGCATTCTATCAACAACTATCGTGAGGATTGAATGTGATGTAGTTAGTGGTTCATTTGTGAACGGAAAAGCAAGCCATATTATTTACGAATTTGTACCTAATGTACCTCCTGGTTATCGAATAATAGAAATACCAAAAAATTTAATTTATTTTCCAGTCAATCAAAATTCTATTAGTTCCATCAATATAAGACTGTTAGACGCTGATAACAAAGAAATAAATTTACGAGGTGAAGAGGTACAATTGTATTTACATTTTAGAAAAAATGATAAATTTCCATAAAACCCCTGCCATATCAAATGTCCAAGTCAGTCCTAAAAGATCTTCTCACAAAGACACACGACAGCAGTTAAAAAAGAAGCTTACTAAAAGCAATAAAGAATACCTCAAGCTAATTGGTTTAATAAAATGAATATTTTAAACATATCTCAACAAACCTCATACGACAACAGCATCGAAAGTTTTGAGTATCATTCATACAGACCGTACGTAACAAGTTTCAACAAGAATGATGAAATACGAATCCCCATCAATCAACAAGACTTATATGTGCTGCCTTCGCTCAGCAGTTTGTATATCGAAGGCAAAGTAATTGTCCACGACAGCACAACTAAAGAAAAGGTTTCAAATGTACATTTCGTTAATAATCCAGCGTTATTTCTATTTCAAGACATAAGATATGAATTAAATGGAGTAGAAATAGATAAAATAAAAAACGCAGGTGTAACTACGACCATAAAGTCTTATCTGTCCTTAAATGAAAACGAATCAAAATATGCTCGAGTTTGGGGGTGGTCGCCAGAAGGTATAAATAATACAAGTGGTGGAGAATTTTCTGTATCCATTCCTTTAAACAAGATTTTAGGATTTGCGGAAGATTATGAAAAAATTATCATTAACTGCAAACATGAGTTAGTGTTGCTTAGATGTAACACTAACCTTAATGCAATCAAGTTGAAAACAGGAGAAGTTTTGGAAGATATTGTTATAAGTAAAATTATCTGGAGAGTACCTCATATTAAAGTATCTGATCGCGAAAGAATAAATTTACTAAAACAATTAGAAAAAGATCGAGCTATTCCAATAGCATATCGTAACTGGGATTTATACGAGTATCCATTATTACCCAAAACTCGTAAACATACTTGGTCCATTAAAACTTCATCTCAAATAGAAAAACCGCGATTTGTTGTATTAGCTTTACAAACCAACCGCAAAAACAACGGTGAATTGTCGATGGCGGAGTTTGATCACTGTCACGTACGTGATGTAAGAGTGTTTTTAAATTCGTCATACTATCCATATGAGGGATTAAACGTTAGTTTTGCAGAAGACAAATTTACTTTATTATACGAACAGTATGTCAGATTTCAACAGTCGTATCACGGACGTCGGTCAGAACCGTTGATGAGTTTGAAAGAATTCAGAGACGTTGCTCCCTTATTCGTTATCGACTGTTCGCGACAGCACGAAACGTTAAAAGGCTCAATCGACGTGAGAGTAGAAATCGAAACAGACCAAGAAATACCTGATCAGACAGCTGCATATTGTCTGATTTTAAACGACTGCATATTTGAGTATAAGCCTTTGAGTAATATCGTTAAGAAAATATCATGAATAGTAATACAATAATCGTTGACTTACAAGGATTTAAAAATAATAATAACGACTTTTTAGTAAAAGAATTATGTATAGCCACTCAACAGCATACACATACATTTTATGTTAAACCACCATACCCATTCTCAGCGCTAACCGATGATGAAAAAAAGAATGTTCGGTGGTTAGAAAGAAATAGAGGGTTTCGATGGAGCGAAGGCTATATCGATTACAGAGAATTCAGAAGAATTATTAAACCTTACTTAAAAGACCGAAATATTATCGTAAAAGGTGAAGAGAAAGTGAAATGGGTAAAAGAATTGTGTGATCATAATAATATTGTAGATATAAGTTACAAAGACATTCCGAGATTTAACATTCTGTACGATCTGTATTGTAAGGAAGAATCGTATAACTGTTTTATTCATAAGAAGTATTGTGCATTAAAAAATGTATTATGTTTAAAAAAATGGTGTTTAGAAAATAATGTGCACTTTCAATAAAAAATACCTTATATTTGTTGCTTTTTATTTAAATAATTAAATTGGAATGAAATAGAAATAAAACAAAATATATTCACATTATACATACAATTTATTTAAGCAATAATTACGTACACATTAATTTACAAAACAAACCCTAACTTATATTATTTTCATACAAATATATCTTACAATTTTATCGACTTATTCATTCTAAAGACTATTGCGACCCTACAGCTAAAACAAATACTTAATACCAAAGTAAACTAAAACCAACTCATATAACTGTAATTACATATTTTTTTTGATATATTACTGACTAACTTCTCGGTTTGGTCCATGATTTCATCACCGTTTTCATTCACAACATATTGAGCGGATAACAAAAAATTATCATCGTCTATACTGTCACAATGTTGCTGGGATCCATCTAAATCAAACACTGAGATCTTTATCAGACGGAAACCTTTTTTGGGAACGCTGTTTACCACAAACGAATGAACTGGGTTATGCAGTTTACTAAGTGCACTTTTAGAAACACATTTTTTTCTTAATTTTGCTGGGCGACGTTCCCGAATCTTAGCGTTCGGCTTTTGCTGAGCTTTCATTTTTAAAAACTCTTCAGTAAATCCTTCCAAAGGATCTTGAGCATACTGGAAAGTATCCCCATATTCATGTAGGTAGACATTGTCTTCGGATGTAGCAGTCAAATCTTCTACGCGTTCCATTATCTGTAAAAGAAAAAAGAAAATATTTAACACCAAATCAGCAATCTTTGGAATTAACGATTATTTTTATGTATTTTAATGACTTAAATCAATAATAAATCAACTTACCGTTGTGTAGTAGGTCCAAGACTCTATTACCAAAAATACGTAAATTATGTACACGCGAGTAACTATATAAGTTAAGGTTTGTTTTGTAAATTATGTAGACGTGAGTAACTAATTACAGTGCTTATCGACGCAAGAATGAATACTAAAACAAAGTCTTCACATTATTATAGTGATTGCAACATGTAGGTTGCATTATTATGAATAAGGACTCATGTTACAAACAGTACCACGCGCTCATATATTCGCGTGTGGATTCAGTAATGTCGGCACTACATATAGGCGAACGCGTTGGCCGACGCGTTGGCCGGCGCGCTGGCCCAATGTATAGAACGGGCGTTCGCGCGTTGGCGGTAGGTATTTCGCCTGTTCTACACATTGAGCCAGCGCGCCGGCCAACGCGTCGGCCAACGCGTTCGCCTACATGTAGTGCCGACTTAAACTCAAGTAAAGCATGTTTCAACTTGATAAAACTTTACGTTACTTGAATTTAGCATCAGCCTGCAGGTTTGCTTGCAAAATCTATGTAGTTGTGAAATAATAAATAAAACAAATGTATTTAATAAAATGATATTTTATTTCTAAATCTACATAATATACATACTAAAATGCATAGGTTATGCTACGAAAGTAAATAATACAAAGAATTTCTTAATTAGGTACAGCTTATTAAATCTAGTTAAAAGTTAAATATACTAGTGTGTCCCCATGCTCTAGTTGAAATTTTATCTTTAGATATGACTCTCTTGTCATCATCACCAGACAGAGCAACTTTCTTCACAGCACATGTGTACAACTCGTGTTTTATTGACTTAAATAAAACATTTGTTTTATGAACAATGTTGCCTTCGTACAGAGTTTTTTGGTAATCAGTAACATTGAAATTGCTGACAATATTTTTCTTAATTCCTTTCGCTTTTTTGATTGTGCTATTTATGGTTTTAATACAATATAACTTTGAACGAAGGCCTACAAATTCACTTATGATTTTACCCGCCATTTCATCTTTGAACAAACCAGGAACTTTTTTATTTTGAATGGGTAAATCATATTGATTAGTATTACAAAAATTACTAGTATCAAAGTAAGGCAAAAAATGTCTTTTTATGTCATCATAAAAATCATGGGTCCGTATATGATATACAAAACTATCAGTGTCCGTGTAACACATTTGTACATTATTTTTATAAAAAGGTTTAATAACAGAGTAATGAAAGTTATACATATGACTTTTTGACAATTCTAGTACGGTAAAACCAATGTATATTGGTTTATCCAAAATTATTTGATCAGAGTTTAATTGTACCGCAACTAGATTTTCAGTAAAAATTGTGGCGCTATGGAAATTTGGACGAGCGATAAGTTTTTGTGCACATTGCCTTTTCTTAGTCACATTATTATTATCAACCCACTGATTAACTAAATGCACATTGACCCTCTTCTCATTATTTTCTAAAGTTTTTCCAAACACACTGTTATTCAAGAGTTTGAAAAAGTCTTGTTCAAATGTTGAGGAACTTTTTTGCCTCAGAGCAGTATTCAAATCAATGTATTGTTTCAAATACGTGCTTTGTCGAAAACTAATCACTCGATGAATTTTCTTTAATATTAAACCATGTTTTAAACATGTTTGCAAGTGAATGTAATGTATAACATACTTAAATTTATCATACAAATTTGGTACTAGTTTGAAAGTTTTCCCCCCGGGTGGAATGCATTTTTCAGAACAAAATGGAAAATCATTATGTAAGTTATGTAAATGTTTGGGATATTGTAAATCTACTTCTAGAATATAACCACACTCTGCATCAATCGGTATTTCGATTATATTTAATTTGTTGATTTCTTGTTCATTGAGAAATCTGAAATCTGATAATGGTAAATACTGACACATACTATATCCATATAAATTATTACAATCAATATAAGTGACGTAGGAAGGAGATTCTGATGGTTTGTAATTTTCTAAGTAAGGATTATTTGCTTTTGCATGTCTATGAGAGCACAGACATACTCCTCCTCTGATACCACTCTGTAACATGCGCACCATCGACAAGTCATCGATAAGTTCCAATTGTATTCCTGTTTTTAATAACATCGCATCAAAAGATAAACTGGGTGCTGTTAAGTAAAAAGCTGGGTCTAATTGATAGTGTTGCTTGCAAGTCTGTCTAAAATTTTCAAAGATATCTGCCAGTAAAAGCACATCAGTTTTTAGATATAAATCCGTATAACTACCTAAATCTTTGATTTGAAATGTTGACCAAATTAAGCACGCGTGCTGGTAATCCTCATCAGAAATATCATGATCAGTTAGGGAACTATAAAAGCATTCTTTTGGGGGTAGACTTTTTTCGTCATACCGCTTCCACGAGTTCATATATTCGTATGGATAAATGCCCTTACGAGTGAGTAACTGAAATTCATCTTCATCGGGGAAATGATTTTGTAAGTTTTTAAACATTTCCGGTTTTAATGTCTCTGACAATTTGCTTAAGCTTGTTCCCAAAAACTTAAATGAATCAACGAATCGAAGTTGAAAAAACTGATTATTCGTAACTGGTACAAATTTGGTAAATGAGATGTAGTTTTCTTTTGTTTTAGGTATTATTTTAATATTACCAGGAACCTCGCCTAACGCTTTTATAAAAAGATGACAATCATAACCAGCTAAGTTATGAAAAAAAATGGGGACGAATGAAGGGCGTTTATACTGTAAATTACAAAACGGATGCGCAGCTCCGCGGTAACGACCAGTAACGTGACAATGGTCACGGACTTTGTCCGAAAAAATAAAATTTTCACAAATATGACAACGTGTGGCATTATCAAAATCAGACTTATCCGCCATAGAAAATATCATAGGGACTGGTGTACTAAGTATATCAAATATTTTTTGTACGTCTTTAAGAATCGAATCTACAAACTGCTTATCACAACCAGGTCCTCGATATGATACGTACCGATTGTAACTAGGGTCATCACGACAAACAATATAATAACCAAAAGCTATAGGTAAATGTTGGTGCAATCTAGTCGTGTTTTTGCTAGAAGAACAGTTAGCTTCAGTATTGGTTTGTAGCATCGATTCAAAATCTGCGTAAATACAAAAAGGCATGTTTTGTTTTCGACCATAGTTTTTAAATTTAATTACTGAGCCCTTATTTGGGAGGACAGTTACAACGCCTCCACATAAATGGTTTTCAACTTCTTTAGAAGTACTGAAAAATATCAAGCACAAATCACAGAAGTACAATTTGCTGTGATGAGATGTAACTTGGCTTCTAAACAGTCTAGAAGGTTCTTTGATCAAACAATAATGAGAAGTGTTATTATTTTCTAGATACAACAAATGTATAATTTTCTCGTTGCATGTTTTATTAATGTCTGATTTATACAACGGTCCAACAATAGTTTTACTTTTTTTTAAACCATAAATTATGAACTTAATATTAGGATTATTTTTTTCAAAAATTTTAATGTCATGGAAAGTTACAGGAAAAAACATTCCATTTATATTAAATAATTCACGAAAATTAGGATATGATGAAATTCTTTCAGGGTGATTTCTAGCTGGATATAAGGCTGCCGTTACACTCCATAGAAAGCAATGCTGATCTTTATTCATAATATTTAAACACGCCTTTTTAGCCTGAATTGATTTGGGTAAACTGATAAAACTTGAACCGCTAAGTGGTTGATATTTATTGATATTAATCTCAATGTATAAATTATTTAAAAATGTCCACCCACTGTCACGATCCTCAAATTCCTCTATACTAGTTTTTAAATAACTAACTGTTTCCAAATATATTTTTTCAAAATCATAATTACCATGTAATATTTTATTTTTGGTTCCAAAAGATTTTATTTCTTGTGAATTATCGTTGAACTTCAAAAACGTCCCAAATAGTTCGAAATTAACCTTAACACATGTATGTTTAATAAGGTTTTCATCTAAAAGAGATTTTAACTTGTTACGAATTTCGAAAAAAAATATATCTACTGAAGCTAACTGAAGTTGATCAAGAGGTAATATCTTATAAGTTACAATACGATTACGAAATGCGGAGCTGACGATTTCTACACCATCACTGTATTCTATTGTCTGACAACTTTTTCTATGTAAATTACTTCGCAAATGACCTACCCATGATTTACTATGTACAGATATGTTACACGTCGAACAGAAAGGCATTTTATTCTATTAAAAAAGCCAATGCTATCAAAACAATAATACAGTAACCGATACTAATGTAAAAAAAATTAAAAAGATTCTATTCTAGTATATTAAAAATAAAATTAATATCTACTATAAATTGATTAAGTTTAGTAAAATTTATTTTTTGTCACTGTAATGGACGGGCTCTGACTCCTCAAATTCGGTAAAAGCTTGTCCTAAGAAGCCTTGCAGTGCCTCCCAAGACGATGATGACTCGTCGCACTGGAGCTTCACACTTACCAGCGCCGTCTTGTAGCGCACATTAGCGGCGTGAGACACGTAGTCCGATTTTTTGTAGATCTTGAGGTCCACAAAATATTCGCCACCGGTCTTCGCAGTCCGACGAGACGTTCCCGTAGAAACTCGGCTGGAGAAGCTTGATATTATTTCCCCGCCACGAGATTTGGGTTCACTGCAACTAGCTTCCTCAGTCTGCAAGATATTGAATAAGTCCGGTCTCCTTGTTCTGTAAAATAAAAAATTAACATATCATTAAAATACAATAATCGAGAAAAAATATTAGTAAGAAAACAAACAAAATAGGAATAAGTGTATTGCACTTTCACTTTTGACTGTAAACAATTAGGTGCCTAGTTTTATCAGACTTCAACAGGATACTGAACTAAGTTTTGATAAATAATAAAAACCAGCAGAAACAGGCATAGAATTTCAGCAAACTTAAAGTAGATAATAATCGAACATACCGTGTAGTGATAAATTCGTGCGGCGAGGAGTATTTTCGCTTTCGTTGAGCACTTTTGTGTGATGAGGTGCGGGTCAACTCCAACGGAGGCGATGAGTCGTGTTGCTTTCCGGGGCCGGCCTTGCGTTTGCTGCTTGACGCCTTTGACTTCTTTTTCGGTGCTACCGACACCACTGCAGATGGGGCCTCAAACTCTGAATCGGACCTATTAAAGAAGAAATATAAATTATTTTCCCATCTTGATGAATAATAATAATTATTATTAAAATATATTTTTAATATTATTAAATTATAATTTTAATTGAAATATAATTAAAAATAAATTAAAACATAATTTTAATATATAATTAAAAAACAAAAAAATATATATATATATTTTTAATATTATTAAAATATAATTTTAAATGAAATATAATTAAAAATAAATTAAAAACAAAAAAAATATTAATTTTATACTCACTAACATTTTCTCGTTGAAATTGAAGACTGGAGCGAAGCCACTTGAAAAATTGTGACTTGTTCCATCGTGCATCGACTTTTATTTAGTAAAAATGTCTTTGTCATCAAAAAATGTGTAAAAGTTGTCAAGCGCGAGTTGATTAATGTAATATATGTGTGTATGTTTGTTCGTTTTAATGTTATCAATTACACCATAGCAGTCATTCAGATTGAAATCCAACATCAATGATTGATCATTGCTATGTAAAACATATAATGTTTAATAAAGTTTTTTATTTATTGTTATTTATTCTACATATAGTTTATTCTACATTTTTTTTTTTATCTTTATACATCTGTGCATTTTTTTAAAGCATGTTAAATGTTGCATACTTTTATAGCGAATTTAATCTTGAACCAATACCTAATTCCCAAGAAGAGATTAAAATAAAATAAATTATTTTGTTTAAATAAGCAAGTAAATCCGAATTTTTAATGTGTATATGAATTGTGATGATATGGTAAAATATATGCAATATAAACGTTATTTTAAACTAATGATGCCTTACTTCAACTTTCGACCTTATCATTGATCAATATAGCTGAATATGAAATAAAATTGAATAAAGAAGAATCTCTATGGTGCGCTCGCTGCGGCGTTTCATCGAAATGCTTTGTAATTGTATCTCCGCCGCTGTTCATAGTAGGGGAAGCGAGTAAGCTAATTTTGTAGTTACTCGAGTGTCATGGGACCCTAGTAGATTTCGTAGATTAAGTAATGAGGAGAAAAAAATATTAAGAGCATATCTTATGACAGTGGGGCAGTGACAAACTGCAGCTATTTAGAAGTTAAAAAAAGTAATTATATATATAAAAATTGACTTTAAAGGTAATTTATAAGGTAATTTATCATTCAATTAAAGGAAACAAACATGTAATCGTCAAGCAGGATTAAAAATATATATGAAGAAGGTTTTGTTTTTTAAAATATGGACTTTAGTTTTTGAAAATTTCAAAGAGTCTTTATATCTTTCCCTTTACTTTAAGTCGTCATTGCTTTAAATAAAAGCTTCTTTGGGGTCTACACAACGTTCTCTATTTTAATCTGACAATTTGATACTTAAAAATATATATATATATATATTTTTTTAACGCCCCACTCAGATAAGCTGATTTCTATACCACGTTAACTAGAGACATGTGGGAAGCATACACAAGCTTAATCTGACGCGCTCGAGCTACTGCAGAAATCCCCTAATCGGCTCCCCTACCATAAAACGAGTGTTCGTTTTACAGTATGTATGTGAAATATTATATTCTTGTTTGTCAGCTTGCAGTTTTTTTCAGATCAGGGATGTGAACTAGAAGCGAGAACTCGATTAAAGAGATAATTTAAGAGGCGATCAGTTTTTACCCTATAAATCCAATAAATTATAAAAGAATATTGTGTGTATTAAACACGATTATTTTACCTCCAATCAAATTATGAAAATTATCATCCTTTAAATTCATTTACGCACATATAATATTTATATCAACATCAATATGTCAATTATTTGTTTCAAAAATTATTTACAAGCACGGTCTATTGATGTTAATAATTTATTATTTTACTTAGCTATGAATTTGACGCATGGTTTGCACGCACACAACACAATACAACGTTATTGGAATAAGATTCATTTTAGCTTGGTTGCGTTCTGCTTTACGCAAAATATAGTAGTTTCGCATACTATTTTTTTGAAATATAATATTTGATCCCTTAAAATAGTAGGATACTATAATATATAGTAGGTTTGACAACCCTAGCGACTCAATCGTTCTGTTCTTATGATTTCGCGTCTTGGCTTGTTAATATGCAACGTGGTGCGCGGTGAGTATCATCGTGGTTTAGACCTACATCAAAAGTGAATGGGAAGATAAAGGAATAGTTAAAAGTAAGTGTAGTAGTTATTGTATTCATTATAGATTTAATTCGTTACACAATTATTTAGGTTTTGATTTAAATTGATAATATTTTAGTTTTTGAAAACGATTCATTATTTATTAAGTACTTACATTGTTACATTTTAAAATTAAATAATTACCAATATATTTATTCGTTACCCATCAAATATTTAAATCTAATGTGGTACTCATATTGAATAGTATTTTTCTATATTAGCTAATATATTTATTTTTTTCAGATGCATGAAAATTAGAGAAGTTCATCAAAAATCACAGCGGAACGCAGAAAAAGGATTAGACCAGGCATTATTTAATTGTAAGTAAATTTGAATCTAAATGTATCTAGTTTATTGAATGAGGTTTATGTAGTAGATACATATTAGAGGTAATTATTTAATCAGAATAATAATTAATAACCAATTACTTACCAGTATTCATTATAGATTTAATTCGTTACACAATTATTTAGGTTTTGATTTAAATTGATAATATTTTAGTTTCTGAAAACGATTCATTATTTATTAAGTACATTGTTACATTTTAAAATTAAATAATTACCAATATATTTATTCGTTACCCATCAAATATTTAAATCTAATGTGGTACTCTTATTGAATAGTATTTTTCTATATTAGCTAATATATTTATTTTTTTCAGATGCATGAAAATTAGAGAAGTTCATCAAAAATCACAGCGGAACGCAGAAAAAGGATTAGACCAGGCATTATTTAATTGTAAGTAAATTTGAATCTAAATGTATCTAGTTTATTGAATGAGGTTTATGTAGTAGATACATATTAGAGGTAATTATTTAATCAGAATAATAATTAATAACCAATTACTTACCAGTATTCATTATAGATTTAATTCGTTACACAATTATTTAGGTTTTGATTTAAATTGATAATATTTTAGTTTTTGAAAACGATTCATTATTTATTAAGTACATTGTTACATTTTAAAATTAAATAATTACCATTCGTTACCCATCAAATATTTAAATCTAATGTGGTACTCTTATTGAATAGTATTTTTCTATATTAGCTAATATATTTATTTTTTTCAGATGCATGAAAATTAGAGAAGTTCATCAAAAATCACAGCGGAACGCAGAAAAAGGATTAGACCAAGCATTATTTAATTGTAAGTAAATTTGAATCTAAATGTATCTAGTTTATTGAATGAGGTTTATGTAGTAGATACATATTAGAGGTAATTATTTAATCAGAATAATAATTAATAACCAATAGTTATTTTAATAATAACAAATTTAAATATAAAAATTCATAATATATTTCCTGTAAAACTGTTATTGCATAATATAACGTTAATATTTTCGAGATTATTTGAATGCCAATAAGTCGAAGTTATTACTAGAAACATAATTAATCCATAATTTTTAGATGAAGCATTACTCAAATATCCTTAATCGTCATCGTAGTTTTAAAGTACTCGTGACTCTAAATGGTGATTATTATGTAAGTGTGGATGTACATAACATTCGGTTTTCTTTTTCAGATCGGATGATCAATGACGAAGAAATCTGCATGACACAAACGAAGACATTATTGTGTTTATTTGTATAAATGCATAAAAACTGGTGTTTATTTATTGATAAGATCCTAAATTCCTATCCCCTGAAATGTAAGCTTAAACATACTAAACATCATAGTGTGTTAGTATATTTAAGCCGAGGTATGTTTTTTGGTAAGTGGCACACTGACACACCGAAGTGAGCGAGGGCGCGAGCGAACAGAGGTGCATGTCATGAGCATTTCATTTCATTTACCATCAGTTGATGCATAAACGAACAGGAGTTATTGGGCATGCTGTCCCACCGAAGTGAGCGAGGCGCGGAGCGCAGTTCGCGAGCGAACGGAGGTGCATCAGTTGATGCATAAACGAAAAGGAATTATTGGGTATTCTGTCCCACCGAAGTGAGCGAAGCGCGGAGCGCAGTTCGCGAGCAAACGGAGGTGGGACAGAATGCCCAATAATTCCCTACTCACCCACTGTCGTAATATTTTAATTTCGCCATAATTTCAAAACCAAACGTCCAATTTTAATCATTCAAAGACCAAATTTTATCTACATAAACTTTACTTAGTGATGAAATAATTTATTTTGATAAGGATTAATGGAATGAGTAAAATGAACGCGTTTAAATGTTGTCTAAAAAAATTCAAGATTTTTAAATAAAAAAATGGTTATTGTGCCTCACTCGACATATATAAGTATAGTGTGTCGCGGACTTTTTTGTAGATATTTATAAGATCTAGAATACTTAGAACATTTTATGGTTCTATCTTTTATAGTTTCGGCAGCGTACGCAAAATAAGTATCTTTTCTGGTTGATTTTTTCACCTGGCGTCCAAAAAACCCAAATATCTTACGAAACCCTATTTTTTCCAAAATAAAATTTAGCCTATGTTCAGCACAAATAATGTAGGATTTGCTTGGAGTAGTTTAAATAAAGCCAAAATCCTCAAACATGTATCTATAAGGATTCAAAAGTTCTGTTGGGTACCTTCAGAACCAGGATATATCTTGATGCAAAATCTTACCTTTTGGTAGTACATGCCTGAAATACTTCAGAAAAATTTGAAATCACCATATGTTCCTATATAAATTTCAAGGAGTCTCCTCGATTCCTCATGGATTCCATCATCAGATCACCACTTTTGTGAACATGGTACCAATCTCGGATTCAACCCTGTACAACAACAAAAAAATCATGAAAATCGGTCCATAAACGGTGAAGTTATGGTTGAACATACAAAAAAAAATATTTATAAACAGACAAACGTATAACCTCTTCCTTTTTGGAAGTCGGTTAAAAATGCTGCCAAGATGAGAACATAATAGTTCGCGGTGTCAAAAAGTAGTAAGATCTCATGTAGAGCCAAGTTTCAAACCTTACACACTCAGCCCTAAATCTAATTATTACTTATTTTTAACAAAAAATTAAAACCGACTTCCAAGGTAAAAACAATAAGTAATAATATGAACTAAAAAGTATTAAGTAATTATATTACGCGTTATATTAAGTAATACTAATTATAATACTAATAATAATACTAATAATATAATACTAATTATAGTATTATATTAAGTATTATGTTTAATAGTGCCTCTCTCAGAATTCGTCTAAATCTCAACTATTTCTGTACATACTATAGTCTTCATTATTTTCAAGTCGGTACCAGCTAATTTAATCGTGAGTTAATCAGTCAATGTCAGAATATATGAAACTTTTGGGACTGGTACCGACTTCAAAGTAATGAAGACTAATAAAGTATGTGCAGAAATAGTTGAGATTTAGACGAATTCAGAAAGAGGCACTATTAAAAAGAGTAAGAATTACTTATTACTTTTTAGTTCATATTATTACTTATTGTTTTTACCTTGGAAGTCGGTTTTAATTTTTTGTTAAAAATAATAATTTCACTCTTTTTAGTTATTTATCGGTAAACATAAGCTGTCAGTTGTAGATGTATAGGATTTAGGTATGAAACTATCACAACTACTATACTGCCGTGGTATAACAAAAATGCCGTTAAGTGACATTTGGTCGATTTTCAGGTTTTGACGGGACATGAATAAGAAAAAAATTCTCTATCGACCTATATAAGCAGTTTTTTGATAAGTTGAATAGTTTCGGAAATAATATTAATGAAAATGCCGTTATATTACCCTTTTTTGTGCATGTAATACGCTTAAATGACGTTAAGTCATATTGGGAGTCAATATAGCCGCTAATGTACATTAACTTGTATTTTTATTATACTTTTTTCTTGTGATTGCTTTACTAGATTGCCGTTATACGGTATTTTGTACACTGTAAAGTGATTAAAGTACTTTAACTATTTTATTGTAACTCTTTTTTAATGCAGGACTTTATGTAAATTGCTAAACAATAATGCCGTAAAGTGAAAAATTAGACTTAAATATGACTTAACGGCATTATAGCTTAGCATTTAGTACATTTATATTTTACTCAATGAACGCTACGAGCCAGTAACGGCATTTATAAAGTAAAATAAAACATATTTTGAATTAAATATTAGATTTAAGTGTCGCTATCTCACAATAATACGCTATAATGCCGTTAAATAATCTCGCCCGGTGAGATCCTAGTTCCGCGGCAGAACAAAAATTGGCTTTTGTATGCAATGCTAATTCATATGATTAACATGAGTGAAGACATAGCTATAAAAAAAAATATCCTGCACTACTTTGAACCCGGCCACACTTTTATGAGCAGTGACCAAGTACATCACCAGGTAGAGTTGGCCATGAAGAAAAAAGGCAAACTCTACGATTTCGCGGATTTTGAAGAGTGTGTATCTTCAATTAACAATTTCAAAGTAACTGTACAGACCATGTCACCCGATTTTTTTTTAACATACCTAATTTCGTGTCACAAAGAAGGATACAAACATCCAACCCAAGAGCATATTTAAAAAATATGGTAGAGGTATGTTTTACGCGTGGCTGCTATAATCTTCTGTACAAAAATTCTCTTCGGTTTATGAATGATAAATACCTGAAAAACCCACGTATCATGACATTTGAATTCAGAACTGAACCGAAATGTATTGAACCTAAAAGAAAATATGATATACTCGAAAAATTATCAAACATAATAGCTCCTCACAAATTAGTATTTTGGAAAAAATTACCAGTAAAAGAAAATGCACGTCCCGGTACAAGTTCTGAAATTAGCAATAAAGAGTAATAAATAATAGAAGTTATAAATAATAATGTAGGTTTCTTGAGACTGATTAAATATTTTAAGTTCCTATTAGATGATAATGTTATTTTTATAGAGTATTATTTTTATTTGCTAAAGCTGTTGTTAAGTTTTTTGATACGTTTTTGAGACACCTTTACAAAAGTATTAGGTATAAGGATATTAGTTTTGTTTTTGGAATTTTTTATGATTTTTTTCATGGATTATTATTACTTTAAAGTTTAAATAATTATACTATATAACTGCAATAGTATTTTAAAAAGATAAAACCGACTTCAAATTTTTGTACGTAATTAAGAATTAAAATTTCCTATCTCAAAAACTACTAAACCGATTTTGATGAAACTTGCAGTATTCCCTAAGTTGAACAATGCCTAGTACAATAAAAAAAAGAATCACTAAAATCGGACTTGTGGTTCCGGAGATATGCGTGCACAAACATAAAAACATATATACATACATACATACACTTTTGAAAGGCACATACACAACATATACAAAAACTGGGCAGTTCTGGAAATATTACATACATACACGTCGAATTGATAACCTCCTTTTTTGAAGTCGGTTAAAAATATAATTTTATATTAAAACTAGCTGTCCCGGCAAACGTTTCTTTGCCATATAAAGTATTAATTTCGCCCGTATTATTTTATTGAAGTGACTAAATAAATATGTCACCATGGCAACGTCGATCGCTATCCCTTCTCACAAACAATGGTCGCCGTCAGTCTCGAGTTGTAATAATTTACTATTATTTATTCAACAAATGCACTTATCAATATAATATGTACCCAGTAGCCGATTCTCAGACCTACTGAATATGCATACAAAATTTGGTAAAAATCAGTAAAGCCATTTCGGAGGAGTTCGTGGACTAACATTGTGACACGAGAATTTTATATATAAGATAACATTTGACTTGATTTGTATTTTGTAGTTTCATTAAGTTTTATTTTATTTAGTTGTGTTGTTTTTATTTGAGACGCAAAGACTTAAAAACGGCTGTCTTGCATTAGGCAACAATTATAATATTATTAAGTTGAAATGTTATCGTGCCTCTTACCCACCTAATTAATGTGATATTTGTATTAAGTAAAGAGCTAAACGTCCATACAAATTAGTTGTAAGTATAATATACTATAATAGAGCTATCTATGATGCTCAATTAAGTACATAATAAATATTGTGATTTACTAACTTGGGTTTTAATTTATTACAAAACATGATCCCTATATTTTATTACTTTAACTCCGTATAGTTAAATATCACAATGCAATATTTTTCGCTTTTTGTCGCTATAACGCCGTTAACGTAAAAAGTAAATAGTGTAATGGCGTTTTAGCGGAACAATGAGTGGAGTTATTCATATATATTTTGTAGTTTACTAGACTTAAATGCAGTAAAATACCAATAACAGCACTAAAGACTAACATAAGTTAGTTCTGTGTTACATAATGTTAAGGTGACGCCGCGTTAAAGTAAGAAACCGTGTTGGATATGTTTTAGATTGCTTGTTTTCTATGAGAGGCCGGGCCGGTCTCTCATAGAAAACAAGCAATGGAACAGCAAAAAATGGAAAGGGCGTAAGTGACAAAATGGTTTTTGTCGCGTAATTTAAAAACCATAAATACATTTCATATAAGCTATGCACATATTAAAGAGTATGCTTCAACCAATTTATGTACAAATTTTGGAAGCTTAAATCACTCTCCTCTGTTGGAAAAATAGGAATCCCTTTTTTAACAGAGGTCTTTTCGATTGATAATTCTGTGTTATAAAAGTTGTCCAATCGTGTTATGCTATGGGCAATTCAAAGACAAAGACATGATGAATACTGACAATGAACTTTAGTTTCTTAGCTTTAGTCATTGCTGAGAAAAATCGGCATCGCTACAGCCAAATTATCAAGGCGTCGCCTTAAGCTAAATCAGGGTTATGTACTATAACGACATTTTAACTAAACATATGAGAAAATGTTTGTAGTGTTTTAATAGACAACGTTTTTATTAGGAAACGAAACACTAAAATGCCGTTAAGGTATACGTAACGGCATTTAAGTCAAATTATAGAAGAAAGAAAGAAACATTAAAGATGAACTAAAACGAAAAACGGGTTTTTTTTAATTAATAAATAAATTTTAAAAGATCACATATTAATAGATAATAAGTATCTCTTTTATGTATGTTCTGGTGCTTTTCGATCTCAAATCGGTTTTGCCATTGAGGAGTTACATACGTTTAATTTTTTACCGCGTTTTTTGCTCTTATCTCAAAAGTAGGTTTTGGTAGTTAACGGCATTATAGTCATACCACGGCAGTCATAGCATGACCAATAACAAAATGGCCAAGCCACCCATTTTGACTAATGTGTAGAGTTTTTATTAGATTCTTCTCGTGCGGCTGACACATTATATCAAGTATTTTGCCGCGATTCATGTGTAAAATTAAAATTTTTAACCGACTTCCAAAAAGGAGGAGGTTATATGTTCGGCTGTGGATATTTTTTCTATTTGTGTATGTTCAACGATTACTCCGCCGTTTGTGAACCGATTTTCAAAATTTTTCTTTTTTTGTATAGGGTTGAACTCCAATTTGGTACCATGTTCACAAAAGTGGTGACCTGATGATGGGATTCATGAGTAATCGAGGGAACTCCTCAAAATTTATATGGAAACATAATATAGTGATTTTGGTTTTATGTGAAGGATCCTAGGCATATGCTAACAAAAAGTGAGATTTTACACCAAAGCATGCTATATATGCTATATATGCTATGCGAAGATACTAAGAGAACTCCGGATTCCTTATAGATACAAGTTTGGGACTTTCGGCGATGCTTAAAGAACTGAAAGCATATGCTACTATGCAAATTACATTCATCATCATCATCATCATAATTATTATCACTACCATCACACGATGCATCGTTATGAGTTATGTTATGACCCTATTATTGGTACTTTTCATAGTATTTTCGATCGTTTGTCGAGTGATTTTGAAAATTATATTAATGTTGTACAAAGTAAATGATTTAAACTTGTTGTTGCGGTTACCAAGTTGGCAATTTAAGGTACGTAGGAAAAAACTTTTTTGAAAACTGCCTGAGTACCTAATTGAGCTTTTAACTACTCTTCTGTTGTACTTAATAACTTTTATATTAACCGCAACAAAATGGCCAGGCCACCGATTTTGACTAATGTGTAGAGTTTTTAGATTCTTCTGTGTGCGGCTGACACATTATATCAAGTATTTTGCCGCGATTTATGTGTAAAATTAAGGTTTTCAGATTTAGGGCTGAGTGTGTAAGGTTTGAAACTTGGCTCTACATGAGATCTCACTACTTTTTGACACCTCGAACTATTATGTTCTCATATTGGCAGCATTTTTACATGAAAATGTTTTTTGGTGCGATAATTTGTTCTCAAAGTGGGCAGTACACAAAACCAGTTTGGGAACCCTTGATTTAACCTCTCTGTGTGCTAACTGCGGCCGTTAGTATTTAAGAAAGCTAAATATAAATATTGTCAGTTCTAATATGCTGACCACTTAGCTATTAGCCGATAGCAATACGGAACTGATCTTAATTTATTTCCTCTGATGTAGTTAGTGAAAGTGTTCCATTGTCAGTCAGGCGTCGTCTGTGATCTATTATTGCGACAAATCTCCGTTTCTTTATGCTAATAATAGCTTTCAGATCATGTTGTTGACCCTCTATAATACTTAACCAATTTATAATATCTATAAGTGTTATAACTAATCAAAATATGAACTACGCAACTCATTGAATTTTGATTTAATTGAGACCCGGGAAAGTACGATAGTTTTTGTTGCTAAGAAATGTACGGTTTCCGCACTAATTTTGGCGCAACGGAGTTGCGGGCGTGACCTAGTTACATTATTTTTTCTTACCTCCAGGACGGTAGCCAAGTTCCATAGCCCGTAATAATATTATAAATGCGAAAGGGTGTCAGCCTGTCTGACTTTATACGTGGGAGAGCCATGCTTCGGCACGAATGGGCCGGCTCAACCGGATAAATACCACGTTCTCACAAAAAACCGGCGTGAAACAGCGCTTGCGCTGTGTTTCGCCGAGTGAGTGAGTTTACCGGAAGCACAATCCCCTACCCTATTCCCTTCTCTTCCCATCCCCACCCTCCCTTATTATCCTATTCCCTCTTAAAAGGCCGGCAACGTACCTGCAGCTCTTCTGATGCTGCGAGTGTCCATGGGCGACGGAAGTAGCTTTCCATCAGCAGACCAATTCTGTATCGTACATTTGTGAGTTAATCACTGAGTTAGTAATTAAAACGGAGGAGTGAGCAACGGAAAATGTAACTTTTGTATTCACTTGCATACATTATTATTTTTAACAAAAAAAATAAAACCGACTTCCAAGGTAAAAACAATAGTAAAATTATGAACTCTTTTTAGTTTTAGTTCTATTAAATAACTCTTACTCTTTAATAGTGCCAGACTAACAAACTATTTCTGTACATACTACAGTCTTCATTACTTCGAAGTCGGTACCAGCTAATTTCATCGTGAGTTCAGTCAATGTCAGAATATCTGAAACTTTTGGAACTGGTTCCGACTTCAAACTAATGAAGACTGTAGTATGTACAGAAATAGTTGAGATTTAGACGAATTCTGAAAAAAGGCACTATTAAAGAGTAAGAGTTATTTAATACTTTGTAGTTCATAATATTACTATTGTTTTTACCTTGGAAGTCGGTTTTAATTTTTTTGTTAAAAATAACAATTTCACTCTTTTTAGTTAAGTATCTACAAAAAAAGGCTTTATACGTAAATAACCAATACGAATGTTAACTATTCACATTGTGTTACTGTAAGCGAAATTGTGGTAAATGCTTGCAGCTCTCTAAGCGATGCTGCAATTTCCAAACTTTTATCTTTAAAGGTTCAGGAGTTCTGTTCAGTGCTTTTGGACCAAGAGACACCTTTGTATGAAATTTCTCTTATTCGTAAAATAATATTATGTTTAATTTACTAGAAACAACATTTTTACCACTATGAGTGTTTTGATAAATATCAAGGATTTCCCTCGATTGCTCGTAGATTCCATCATCAGCTCACCACTTTCGTAATTGTTAAGTATACAAAATTAAGATTATATCCTATACAACAACACGAGAAATTTGAAAATCTGTCCTCAAACAGCGAAATCATCATCAAAAACATCTGCTTCGATGCAAAATATCACGAAAAGTACCAATAATTGGGTCATAGTGTGATGACCAATGGTATGATTATGGTTGTGATGATGATGACCAATCAAATTGATGTGTTAGCTTATGCTTTTAGTTGTTTAAACAACGCCGAAATCCCCGAACCTGTACCTATAAGCATTCAAAAGTTCTGTGCGGTACCTTTGGATCCAGGGTATAACCTGGTGCAAAATCTTATTTATTGGTAGCATTGACCTCGAATTCTTCAGAAATAATTAAAATCACTATATGTTTCCATACAAATTTCAAGGAGTCCCCTCGATTTAAGGATCCCATCATCAGATCACCACTTTTGTGAACATGGTACCAAATTAGAGTTGAACCCTATACAACACAAAAAGAATTTTGAAAATCTCTCTTCAAACAGCGGCGAAATCATCATCAAAAACATCTGCTTCGATGGAAAATATCACGAAAAGTACCAATAATTGGGTCATAGTGTGATGAGCCATGGTATAATTATGGTTGTGATGATGATGACCAATCAAATTGATGTGTTATCTTATGCTTTCAGTTGTTTAAACAACGCCGAAATCCCCGAACCTGTACCTATAAGCATTCAAATTTTCTTATCAGGCAATCAGCCTGCGAACTTGGAAAAATTAACTTTTTTGTTAGTTCCACTCAATTCCACTGTTGGCATCGAACCCTCCAGGACGGGAACCAAGTTTTAAATCACTAGAACACGTCTACCTTGTAGTGGATGTATGTTATAGAGTACCTATTCAGTGAAAAACAAATGACACATTTGTTCCTTCAAAGAAGGCTTTAATCAATTTTATCGTTTGTAATAATAATAATTTTCTGCAGTCCTGGATTTTTAAATAGGCCGCGGCCTAGGGGCGGCAGCTTCCTAGGAGGGGTGGTAGAGTTCTAGGGTGGCGGTAGATTACGTACATGTGGCGGCGGAAATACAATGGCCTCCCCTTATCTATACTAATATCTATATCTATACTATCTATACTAATATTATAAATGCGAAAGTATCTATGTCTGTCTGACTGTCTGTCTCGCTTTCACGCCAAAACGACTGAACCGATTGCAATTAAATTTTGTTCACAGATAGTCTAAAGCCTGAGAAAGGACATAGGATACTTTTTAACTGGACAAAGGGGTTGTAAAGGGGTGAAAATGCGTAAATTTGTTCAAATTATGTTAGTTCCAAAAATTCATAATAGATGGCGCCGTGTGTCTCCTACATCGCGCTGACGCTTGCTCAAAAGTCTTTCTATAAGACGTGGTATCATCTTACATGAAATCTCGATATTTCGATTGTTATAATATCAATTGTACGTTTTTAAATCAGTACTTTATCTATGCAGTGACGTAACCTAGTTTATGGGTAAAGTTGTGTAATTGGGGGGCTAAATAAGCTTTAAAATTTGGCATAAATGAAGTTTAATTAAAAAAATGAAATATTATGTGCACACTGCACAGCTGTTTTTGGGTGTTTTGATTTGAGGAGTACCAGGGTTTTTTTATAAAAGCTTTTGACACCAATTTTGTTGACATCGCGCGCTATAAACTGAAGTCCACGCGGACGAAGTCGCGGGCAACAGCTAGTAAAAAATATAAACCTGCACTGATTTACTGCTAACTGAAGATGGAGGCCTTCTTCGAAACCTTGCATCCAAATCTTCGGATCCGGAAGCTTAGAAATGACCTTACTCCGAAGTTACGTCGGGCTTATCGTCTATCGTAGTCACGTGACAAACTTCGTAGGCACGTGACATACTTCGGTAGGGTAGGCACAAGCCCCGGGCTTTCGAACGAAAATATCTCGCAGTAGGAAGCGATCCGATCATTTGGCCGAAACATTGAAGTTTGCACTTCGCCCTTCGGAGTAGACCTCCTGGAATAGAAGGCAATATAATATTTTAATTACAAGGCAATATACAATTACTTACAACAAGGAATTATTAAAATTATTGAAATCCAGTCCATTGCATGACTATTGCGAATAAATCTAAAAAATACCATTGCGACTTAGGATATCGCAATAATTTAAAAATTTTGTGTTCGTTTTTCGTAATTCATAACTCATCTCTGAACACGCGATTAAATTTGGTTTATTTTAAAACCAAACCTGTTTTGTCAGTATGTAAAATAACAATACCAGTGATCTTTAACCCAGTGTTATCGCAAAAGAAAACCAAACTCGCTCATTGACCTTTCATCAGAATATTGCTTTACCAATTCACGCCAAGACGATATCTTGCATTAACAAAAAATTAAAACCGACTTCCAAGGTAAAAACAATAAGTATCAATATGAACTAAAAAGTATTAAATAATTCGTACTCTTTAATAGTGCCTCTTTCAGAATTCGTCTAAATCTCAACTACTTCTGTACATACTATAGCTTCATTATTTTGAAGTCGGTACCGATAAATAACTTTTAGTTATTTATCGGTAAACATAAGCAGTCAGTTGTAGATATATAGGATTTAGGTATGAAACTATCACAACTACTATACTCAGGCAGTTTTCAAAAAAGTTTTATGCTATGTCTCAAAAGCCATGAGCCATACCCTACTATAAATATACATACCTGTCATGAAATGGCTACTATAACACGTCGTTATTTATTATTTATTTACTATAATATTATTACTTAATTAACATGAATAGAATTTGCATAATAGCATACTTTCAGTTCTTAAAACAACGATGAAACCCCCAAACTTTCATATGAAAACTTATTATCTGAGTTCACTACCACTTAAGAATTTCTTAAAGAACTCCAAAGCATATATCCCTGTGCTAAGTACTCACATACAGTTTTGCTCGATAGTTTTACTCGACGTCGAGCAAAAACCACTGTGTGGACCGCAAAACTCACAGCTCGAAGGCTTGGAGGCTCGAATCGAGCCAGCTTGACAAATTTTTTGACACTAGTTTTTATTATTCGTAGAGCCTAATTTCCTTCGAACTGGAGTAAAACTATCGAGCAATACTGAATGTGTGGACGAAAGCCCGAGCCGTGGTTTTTACTCTACGTGATTGCTCGACCCAGCAAAACCGTATTTAAGTACTTATACGCGTTCATCAAGCAATGCTGAAATGTTCAAACACCTATCTCTGAAGGCTCTAGAGTTCTGGTTCAGTGGCTTTCGTTGTATGGGTCTAAACACACTAGGCTGAATTACGCCGGCGTAAATTCCGCCGCGTTTAAATTGCATACAAAATACGGGCCGAACGCGAGGGGTGACACACTATTATGTCGTATTTTGTATGCGTTTGACATTTGCGGCGGAAACTACGCCGGCGTAATTCAGCCTAGTAAACTTCCGCATGTAAACTCATCAGCTCAACATAATAAAATATTATGCTTTAACTACTTTAAGCTACAATAATATAACTATATATTTTGTCCCAATCAAGGAGTTTCCTAGATCAAATTACCAACTTGGTAACCACAACAACAAGTTTAAATCATTTACTTTGTAACAACATTGATACAATTTTCAAAATCACTCGACAAACTCGAGTCTCGATCGAAAATACTATGAAAAGTACCAATAATGGGGTCGTAACACATAACGATGCATCGTGTGATGGTACTGATAATTATGATGATGATTATGACGATGATGAATGTAGTAGCATATTCTTTCAGTTCTTAAAACATCGCCGAAAGTCCCAAACTTGTATCTATAAGGAATCCGGAGTTCTCTTAGTATTTTCGGAACCATAGCATGCCTTGGTGTAAAATCTTACTTTTTGGTAGCATATGCGTAGGATCCTTCACATAAAATCAAAATCACTATATGTTTCCATATAAATTTTGAGGAGTTCCCTCGATTACTCATGGATCCCATCATCAGGTCACCACTTTTGTGAACATGGTACCAAATTGGAGTTGAACCCTATACAACAAAAGAAAAAAATTGAAAATCGGTTCACAAACGGCGGAGTAATCGTTGAACATACACAAATAAAAAATTATAAAAAATATCCACAGCCGAACATATAACCTCCTCCTTTTTTGGAAGTCGGTTAAAAAGCCACACTGATTTATATTAAACTAGCTGTCCCGGTGAACTTCGTGTCACTTTCAAACCTTCCCTGGACTTCTACGAATATTTTAAGACTAAAATCAGCCCATTCTGTTCAGCCGTTTTCGAGTTTTAGCGCGACTAACACATTTGAAAATCCATTTTTAGACATAAGACTAGCTGTCTCGGTGAACTTCGTGTCACTTTAAAACCTTCCCTGGACTTCTACGAATATTTTAAGACTAAAATCAATCCGATCCGTTCAGCCGTTTTCGAGTTTTAGCGCGACTAACACATTTAAAAATCCATTTTTAGACATAAGACTAGCTGTCTCGGTGAACTTCGTGTCACTTTAAAACCTTCCCTGGACTTCTACGAATATTTTAAGACTAAAATCAATCCAATCCGTTCAGCCGTTTTCGAGTTTTAACGCGACTAACACATTTGAAAATCCATTTTTATTATATTTAAGAGAAGATATAGATATTTATCATTATCAAATAAGTAACAATAATTTTCAATACAATCTGATACTTTTTATCCCGAAAAATGAACGGTTTCCGCGCGATAAACGAATTTTACCGCAACGTACCTAGGGGGTGTGCCAAAATGTTTTCGTTTTCGCTTCGTTATAGAATCGCCGATGAAAATGTATGGAGTTGACATTTAAAGCGTTCGTTAATATGACGTTGACACTAATAATTGACGTTCGACTCGTCTTATGCAAATTCCATAAATTTTGATCGGCGATTCTAATGGCCCGTATTCACTTTCATTAGTAATAAGTGCAAGTGATTAGGGCAAGTGATTAGTTATTAGGAAAAAGTAAGTGTGGACAGCGACTGTTTAGTGCAAGTGATTAGCCGGCTGCGTAGTAACGTGATTAGTTCTGTATTCACTTTGATTAGTGATTAAGTGCAGGTGACTAGTACAGGTGATGAGTGATTAGTAGAAAGTAATGTGGACAGCGACTGATTAGTGCAAGTGACTAGTCGGCTGCGTAGTAACGTGATTAAAAGCGTGTTCTATTTTTTGCGAGTGCAAGTGCGTGACAGATGAAAACCAATTTTGGTTTCGTTTGACTGGCTCGAGATTGTTACTATTATTCGGCTAGGTATATTAACTTTATGGGCCAGACTGACGTGGTGTGCCGTGTGAAGCGTCCATAGATATAGTATATCATTATTAAATAATATACCTATTAAAAGTACAAAAGGACACCCTTTCAATTACTTCCATACTAATCCATACTTATTACTTACTAATATACTAATAATATTATAAATGCGAATGTGTGTCTGTCTGTCTGTTACCTCTTCACGTTTATACCTCAGAAGTCAAAACCGATTTTTCTGAAATTTGGCATGGAGATACTTTGAGTCCTGGGAAAGGACATATAAAAATACTTCGTGGTCTTTATATAAAACTCAAAGGTGACTGACTGACATGTTGATCTATCAACGCACAGCCCAAACCACTGGACCGATCGGGCTGAAATTTGGCATGCAGGTAGATGTTATGACGTAGGCATCCACTAAGAAAGGATTTTGATCAATTCTACCTCCAAGGGGTGAAAATAGGGGATCAAAGTTTGTATATAACAATACTTCTTAACGCGAGCGAAACCGCGGGCAAAAGCTCGTTTTTAATAAAACCAATATTAAAAATGAAGGACATGTCAAAATGGCAGTTTTATTTTTGAAACTAAGACGCTCGTGTTGACAGCTACTACTGAATTTACTAAATTAAATTACTAAAGAGCCACTAAACAAGAATTGGACACTACTTGCACTACACACCTGCACTCCACTGCCTCAATTACTAGTCACTTGCACTTGCACTAATCAAAGTGAATACAGGCCTTAAGCGAAAACGAAAAAGTTTCGGCTAAATGGCCAGGTTGTGGGCGACCATAATTTTGTATGCTCTGCATGTTGCACTTCAAAAATGTTTTTCTATTGTCACGTGTGAACTGCGAAGTTATCTTGAAATGTAAATAATGTTATAGACTTGTAGGTTACAGCTTACACGGTCAGTCTGGCATCAGTTCGGTCTATCAGTCTGATCTAGACTGACGGGAGAATGATTGTGTAACCGTTTGATTGAAGGAATTATTATGTACTTACCTCACTTACTTACTTCCCAGATATCATTCTGGCGTTAGTCACTGGTTACAAGGTAAAATTTTCATCAATCTAATCCATTAATCTGATTGATGGAATATTGATGGGAAAGTTCATATTAAAAATACCATCAATCCATCCATCCGTGGCGTACACGATCAAATTTTCGTCAATCCGTACCGGATTGATGGATCAGATTAATGAAAAATTGACCGTGTAACCGGCGACTTAGTCTCAGCAGACTGATGGAAGAAAGACAAAATGTATTTTTCCGACTGCAGTCAGAAAAAGTTATTGTACTACTTGTATTTTACGATAGGAATAAGGAAATAGGCGATAGTACATGGGTGCACAATATGTTAGCAGCTGCTAACTGTGTGATGTAAGTAAAGAAGTGTTACGCGAATGTTAGTTCCGGGCTGGGAAAGGTCAATTTCATAATCAGCAAAAATAGAGTCAACATTTATTTTGATGTAAAAAATAAATTAAACTGTTTTAATAATGTTAACGTAACGTAAATTACCAAAAAAGACATTCCTAAACAAAATAGTAAACTGTATCGTAAATATGCAAATGTTCCATGTCGCAGTCGTTTAGCCGACTTGTTGACTGCAACGTTCAACACTACAGCTAGACGACGCTTAGCCAACTGGTTAAATGGAAAATTAACTAAGGTGACCATTAGTTTAGTGTAATTTGAGAGAACCGGAAACCGGGGGGTGTCCTGGGGGTCCTGACCCCCCCCATTACTATCCATCTTACTTGTCCAGTCGACAGTAATATATCTACCTCGCCGATTAAAATCGGTACGGTATATGTATTTAAAAAATATTTTTGACTCCCCCCCCTTATCAAAGCTATACAGTGTGTTTGTGTAAACACCGTTATCCTTGAAACCATCACATGAGCCCGCCAAAATAAACAACTTTTTCTATGAGAACAATGCTGGGAACCAAAAAAAAAATGCCGTCTTCATACCCATACGGATGCCCGGATCGGCAATTCGTATGGGTATGAAGACAGATTTTTTTTAATTCCCTGCATTGTTATCATAGAAAAAGTTGTTCATTTTGACGGGCTCATTTGATGGTTTCAAGGACAACGGTGATTACACAAACATCTTGTATATGTACGCTCGTGAGTGCCCCATCATTTCTGTCTCTTTAATAACACTTACGTATAAAACTGAAAAATATCTTGAAAAAAATCACAAACACCGGCGAGCTGACGCCATATTGAAAATAAAACGCACCTAGCGCCGCTGGCAGTGGTGAGCGCCTAACTTCAATTAGATGGCGGCTTTTGAATCAGCTGTAGTGTTGAACGTTTAGAGCGATTCAAATATTCAACTAAAAAACTAGCCGTGTGATTGAATGGCGAAACAATGCTCAGTCAAAGGGCTAGCTGTTTGATTGAACGGCTATTTTAACAAATTGGCTGCGACATACATACTTCCCTACTGACATTATAAATGCGAAAGTGTGTCTGTTACCTCTTCACGCCCAAACCGCTGAACCGATTTTGCTGAAATTTGGTATGTAATAATGTTTTGAGTCCCAGGAAAGGACATAGGATACTTTTTGTCTCGAAAAATGTACGCTTCCCGTGCCATATCGACTTTTAGTGCAACAGAGTTGCGGGCGTCATCTAGTACTAAATATTGTGTATGTTTTAGATTCTAAAAAAAAAAAAAAAACTTTTACTTGACTCTACGTTCATATCTTAAAAGTCTCTATTATACCCAAAATACTTTTTCTATTGTGAGCAACACAAAACTCTTGTACTTACTAACTTATTATATAACTGTAACTAATTATATATTATGATCCATTTACTCTTTTCATAGAAGGAAAAGTGGAGAACGGCTGATTGGATTTCATTTGTTTCCATTATTTATCTCCCATTTATTTCGTCCCCATATTATTTTATGTCTACCTAGAAGTATTTTATGGTTAAAAAAAACGTTTCTTTGTGCATGGACGAAGTCACAGGTAACATCAAGAAAAACTTTAAAACATCTTAAAACACGTTATTGATTCTTTATTTATTGACCGAAAATAGCCAAAGCCTTGATTTTTGAACGCGACGCGGAACATTTCGGAAGGAAGCCTTGACGGGTCCAGATTTATTGTTATCCTTAACGAATCACTCTTCATCCATAATCATATTATTGTTGTATTATGAGGCTAGTTTGTTTACCATGATGTGATGTGTGTTCTTACGAAAGGTCTGGCTAATTAAAGAAAACATGTTATGCATTTAAGGCCCTGAATCACCACTTCCTGATAAGTGCCGAATATCCTATCCACCACTTAACTTTACAGATGATGTATGGATAATCTGTCAAAAATGTTTTGAATAGCCTATTCGACACTTTATCAGAAAGCGGTGAAACAGGCCCTAAATATAATAAACTACATGACGCCCGCAACTCCGTTGCGCCAAAATTAGTTTATCACGCGGGAACCGTACATGTTACCGGGATAAAAAGTATCCTATGTCCTTTCCCGGGACCCAAAGTATCTACATACCAAATTTCAGCAAAATCGGTGGAGTGGTTTGCACGTGAAGAGGTAACAGACGGACAGACAGACAGATAGACAGACACACTTTCACATTTATAGTATTAAGTATGGATATAACAGAATGTAAAGTTTAGCCTGTAGAGACGTGTGTTTTTTGACTTTTAGCTTTCTGACTTATTGTTTACTGTCTATGCTGGTGCTGCCTCTAGCATGAAAACTAAGATGTAATAGGTATATTATCCTATTGTTACCTACTTGATGAATTCTGGTTGAAGCTCTTGCAATGTTTCTTGGATTCCAATAATTACCTAATTATTTACAATTCAATATTATCCTTGTCCAATGCAATAGTGACTTGTGAGTCATTTTCGAATGTGTTAGCTTTCTCGCCTTTGTCTCTGTCCGCCCACGGCACATTATTCTTTGTTCTTAGCACAATCATAGAATTTAGAGATAGATGTCGAGGACTATTTAATCCATACTTATTTACAAATAGTAAAGTATCTTATCTGAACTGATTTTGCTGGGTATGGATATATTTTGAGTCCCGAGGGAAAGGACATGATATAAACGAATTTTGGCACAACTGAGTTCATAGAGTTCATAAACATATTTAAAACTAGCGACCCGCCCCGGCGTCGCACGGGTATAAAATATATAATAGCCACTGAAAAAATGATTAAAATCGATAGCCTGATCCTTCACGTGGTCTACTTCATATCTGTACAAAGTAACATAAAAATTGCTCCAGTAGCTCGCGAGATAAGCCCTTTCAAATAATTTCTCCCGTTTTTTCCACATTCTTCTATTATTCTTAGCGTAAAATATACCCTATAGCCTTCCTCAATAAATTGGCTATCTAACACTGAAAGAATTTTTCAAATCAGACCAGTAGTTCCTGAGATTAGCGCGTTCAAGTTAGCCCTTTCAAATAATTTTCCCCGTTTTTTCCACATTTTCCTCCATTTCTTCGTTCCTATTAGTCTTAGCGTAATAAAATATAGCCTTATAGCCTTCCTCGATAAATGGGCTACCTAACACTGAAATAATCGTCAAAATCCGTTGCGTAGTATTAAAGATTAAAGGGAACAAATGGACATGAGGGAAAAAAGCGACTTTGTTTTATAATAAGTATAGATTGTATCTTGAATTATTATTTAGTAGAATTTTTATACCAAAACCGTGCTAAAAACAATTATCATTTATTAGGTCCAATAGCCTCACTGAAGATATATAAATTATTTCAGTGATTACCTACAGTTTACGAAGTACATAACTTTATTGTCAAAGCCTCAGCCCCACTGACCTCCATTATTCAAGTACGCTGGACTAATGATACCCGTTGAAATGACAGCTTTTTTGTGCCTTTTTGAAGCAGAATCAGCTCCCCCAATATTCGGGAAGAGAACTAAATCTGACGTAACTTGCAAATGAGGCCATTTGCAAGTTACGTATAATGGAGGTCAGTGCTCAGCCCTCACATAAACACTTTACTAATGTCCAGTTTCTGAGTTATTTTGACAGGTGTTTATCTATTCACGATCGATTTTGATTGGTGAGAGTCAAAAAATGGCCCAATCAAAAACGTTTCTGAAAAGACCTCTTTAAAAAACCCTTCAAAAACCGGACATGCAATGCTTACTCTGAGCACGGCTATTAATTTTTTCCAAGTTTTCTAAAGATGCTAAATATGCTTTCGTCAACTCATTAGCAATTAAAGTCGTCGTGCAAATATCAAGGCTCCTGCTTAACATGTATTACAATAATTATGCACTCCTTAAAATGTAAAGAGAATGTAGACAAAAATGTCGTCTACAAAAAGTGTACCTACGCTATTTCATGGACTTCTTAAAACAAAACTTAGTGAACGGTTAAGGCACACGTGCACTGGAAAAATTCGAACGACATCAATATGCGACGCATACCTGAGCTTTTACAATTTACAGTTAAATACATATACGGCGTAGGAGGCATATTTTTGAACCAGCAACCTGCATACGTAACGAAGGTTACGGTGTCTGGAGTCTCGAGGGACCAAACCTTGGTACCGAACCTTCTAGCGGTCAAGTCGATGCGTCGAATAACTAATAGACAAAATTGTCAATTAAATAATAGTAATTACTTGATTAGTATTGTTTTATAAATGTTAAATCACAGCTAAGTCTTCGTACCGGTTTTGAAGGCAGGTCGGGTGATGAAAAGGCGCGCACACGCATTGCACTCGTCAGTCGTGCTGGGGTCGTCGTAGGGGTCGGTCCACTATCTAGTCAAATATTTTATTAAAAAAAAAAAAGAAAATAAACATGAAAGTGTTCATCGTTCTGGCGGCAGTCGCCGCTCTTGCGAGTAAGTATGATTAATCGTAATATTATAATTATTATAGAGTACCTAAGCTTACAGATATCTAAACTAAAGCTGGATAGTATAATTTAAATATATATTATATATCTTTAAGTCTTTATTAAACATCTTATCAACTTTCCACTTAATAATACAAAAATATAACTATAAGTTGTCTTAACAAAGTACAGAGTTAATAAAATAAATAAATAAAGGAAAGAAATTTTAAAGGCAAAGAATATTATGCAGATCATGCTTGTATAGATTGCACCTCTACGAACTCTACAAGCTCTCGATTCGTCGAAGGCTACGTGATTAGGATTTTAATTTTGCAAATTTGTTACCACCGATCGAAGCTTTTCTTAGTAAAAAGTTCATAAAAGCGTCTAAGCCCGGATAATACTTTTAGAATATAGGTAAAGGGGACATTTAAAGTTATTTTTTTGATTATAATACTCTTTTTCCGGTTTCAAAAAGTGAGAGCTTTCAAGCTCCAAAGCAATTGCCACGGTGGCAAGTATACTTACTACTCTACAGAGACATTCAATGATGATTAAACTTCAATTTAACTAAGAGTTTGACAGTTAATGTATGAGGCTTATGTCAAAATATTCATTTAAGTAATTAATATTTGACTCTGATTGCGGCAGTTCTTATCCCTTAAACCGACTTTCTAATACAACCTTATCGACCTAAACCAGAAATAAACAGTCGTGTCAGTCGAGTGGTCGCGACATTGACATTCAACTTTACAATCACATGGAAATTTCTAAAAGTTGCGACTTGCGATGTTGACACAACTTTACGCAAATATTGGAGGAACT